>JH154390.1:73061-129821 GCA_000226015.1 Mnemiopsis leidyi | reverse complement strand
ACTTATACATGGTCGACCATTACCGATGTTGGTAACTGAAGGTATACGCAAAATAAAATTAGTTAGCCTCATTTCCCTCCTTAAACAGGCGGTTAGCCTCAATTTGACCTCGCCAAAATACTCCCCGTCCTCAATAGTACAAAGGCTGCGAGTATCATCCTCATAACTTATTCACAGTAGGTACAATGTAACTTGAAAAAACAGTGAGGTAAAAAAGTTAGCCTCAAAATTCCCTCGAAGTTTTGAGAGATCCACAGGCTAAGCTGAATGAGATAGCGGGTTGATCCCAACACTATTTTGAACCCCAAACAATTCTGTACGACAGATTTCAAAATTAAGTTTCAAACTTAAACATTGGAGGTGCAGTGAATTTTTTTCCCACGGAACCCCCAAAACGCACAAATAGGGGGGTTTCTAATGACAATGATCAACTACCTTTTTTTGTTACAATTTCCTGAGTGTTCAATTTATAGTACACTTCAGTTCAGAATGAGAAATTTAACAGTAAAACCGAAAATTTTCAACAAAAAAATTAAAATGCTCCAAGTGCCTATCTAAATGTGTGCTATAAACGTTAAATGTCAAATAGGAGTGAAATCTGATAGATGTGCCAAATATGCTAGATTCATTTTACCTATTAAATTTTACCTTTTGATTTGCTTTCATTTTGACGGTAAGAAAGTTTTATTTGTAGAAGAGTAAATTATCAATAATTTCATACATTGAATCAGTAAAGTTTTTTTTATGTTATCAGTAAAGTAAGAATTACCCAATTTAAGGTTTCATAATTGAGTATGTGTCTGAAATTTATCCATAATTGATCTAGTTCAATTTATAACTTTAGGTTAAGAGACAATGATCACACCTTTTTAATGCAGTTTCAATAACAATATCAAATCACACAAGTCACGGACTGTCATGGTACAATCTCAGTATATATTTCAAAATTGCAATTTATAGCCAAGTATATCAAGAATTATAATTCTCCACTACACTTTTATCGTCAATTTCAATGCCTTGGCCTTCATCTTTCTCATCTCCGCGGTTTTTGCCATTCCTTCTTGATCGCTGCCGAAGTTCAGGTTTCCAGTATCTCCTAAAATAGGAAAATTCAAGTTATACAGTAACATTAATTGTGTGCACACTTAAAATTTCAAATAGTCGCACATGCAGTAACCAGGTAGCAGGAGATATGATCTTAAATTCCCACGGGTTTTTAATGTTCTATGTCTGTATCGATTGATAAGATCAAGCAAACGTGTAAGTGACATTTTAACATCTAACTAATATTATCTAAGTGCACTACAAATACAATTTTATTAGCAGGTAAATATTGAAGAAAGGCACCTTTTATGACCTGAAATTTGCCTTATAATGGTAAAATGTCAAAAACTTAAATATGACCACTGACACCCCGGGAAAAATACAAAAGAACGGTTTACGATTGATAGCGAATTTTGGTATTTGTCATTGTAAATGTTTGACCGTGCGACCCTAGAATTTGTAATTTTAAAATCGATGATAATAAATTTTTTGACGATTGGAACATTACACTTTGACCGAGGCCAAATGGTTGGAAATTTTTTCAGTTTACCTTCCCCAAACTTCCCAGAATTAGTTGTCATTACGCAAAACGCAAGTTCCATTTACCTTTTTCCAACAATTACAAAAAGTCCAGCCTCGTCTGCAGAGCCTAGCGCCGTTGATTCTCTCTCTTCCTCCTGAAATTTTCATTAAGTTTTATTACCAATTAGATAATCTTTTTGTGCCTAATATTGTGATATGCGACCATTTTATATGAAGTTTCTTTACTTGTGATATCGAGATTTGAGTAACTTAGCAAGGCTTTAAAGATAATAAGTACATACTAAGTAAATAAACGGCAAAAAACAAACAGTGTGACTTACTTCTACATACATAGAACCCACTATAACTGCAACAACCAAAAACACTATTAACTCCCGCATCTCTAGTCACTAAAATAAAACTGTCAGCAAGAAAAGAACACTGCTCTTATAAAGCTAAACTGTGTGCCACGTCACAAATATTTTATCAAAACTGAGTGCTGGTTTTTGCTGCTTTTCCTATTCTTGCAGCACATGCGACACATGTTACAAGTCTAATTGATCGAACAGTAGTGGCTAAGTGGTTTAATACGGGCTCCAGCTATGGGCTAGGGGGAAAATATCCATTATTACTCACCTGCTAAAATTGTCTCTCTTACAATAGTGCTTTTTACAAGTTTTATTGATGAGGTTGGCTCTAATTTTTGTAGATATAAGTACATTATATTGGATTGTGCACTGTAAATTCTGTAAAACTTGATATGATTCAAATAAAATCTAGAAACATTATTCAAGTAGCTGAATGTGTAAAATAAAGTTTGGCGGGTAACTTGCTCCGAAACCAATATAAACGGGGCTATCAGTGGGTCGAAAAACTGTGAAATAAACACACGAACACTACCTTTGCAAAATAAAACTCTTATACTTGTCTGTAGGACAAGAAACTGCAGTTAATCTGCGTCTGTAAGATTATCGCACCAACAGACAGTTTACCCGTCAGTACTGCTTGCCGACGTAATTCGTATACTCACAATTAACTTAAATAGATAAAACTGTATTTAAACAGAAATTAACACGTAAGCTACAAGAAATTACCAGCCGCAAAACGCAAAGCGTGCCTCTAGCTAGAAAAGACACGTGGTTTTCAGATTCCTCGTAATTTCACGTCTAAAAGCTGGATTAACTTTTCTTCCTTTCATTTTTTGCTTTTCGAGGTAGAATAACAGACTGTTTAACACACAAATCTGGATAATTCTAAGCCTGTATCCCTTTTTAACCCCATTTTGTCAAGCTTCTTGACCTTTGTCCAGATATCATCAAAATATCACTCTGTATTCTGAATCTTTGTAAAATTGCCTTTCGTCTCATTGCTCAACAGCGGTTAGAGATCAATTTAAAGATTTTCATGATGTTGCCATAACAAAAATATCGCACCATAGCTAGGAATGTTTGGAGAAAAAGCAGTTTCACTTGTCAAAGAATTGCACAGATGTCCACCGGAACAACTTCACCCAGTTAATGAAGATTTGATGAGACAGGTATGTAAAGCTCACTCGATAAAGTTGTGTGTAATGATGTGTGTAATGTCGTGTGTAATGTTGTGTGTAATGATGTGTGTTATGTTGTGTGTAATGTTGTGCAATGTTGTATGTAATTTTGTGTGTAATGTTGTGTGTAATTTTGTGTATATATATGTTGTGTGTACTGGTAAAGATGTGTGTAATTTTGCGTGTAATAGCGTGTGTGATATCGTGTACAATACCGTATATGTGTTATCGTATTAGGTATTATTACACATATTCATGTGCGAAATATAATCAGGTGTTTGCAGAGATGACAGCTCTCTTTGAAGCAAACAAGAGTGATATAGAAGTCAACGACGACAATAAGATGATACCAAGGTACCTGCCACTAATCCTACTTTATTTCATGTCTGCCCATGTCATGTAGTTGATTTGAATCTAATAGCGGTTTATGTTTTACAAGAATATCAATCGATTTGTTAGGCCTCAGTCCTATTCATCATTTGACTGAAAAAATTGCCACTGTGTAATTGGAATTTTCTTATTTTAAACACATATGCCTAAAGAGCACGTAAACCACTGAACCACGTATGAAAAAAGTACGAAAAGGCGGACATTCGCTCGTAAACATTAACACTAATTTTTCTGTACTGGCAAGTTTTGAGAATGAAATGAGCAGGGTCTGAGTGATAAGTTCAGACATTAAGATCAGACTACACCATGTCCTTTGAGACACCCCGAAGAAACAGCACTACACTTGTGCGACTAAGCATTTTTTACAGTACTGAACCAAAACCATATGCCTTATCGTTAATTCATTTACAATTAAATTGTTAAACATGCTAAAAATTTCATTACTTTGCCCATTACTGTGCCCATTCATGTTTGTATTACGTTTTAAATAACTATGCAAATTTACCTACACTCCCACTCTAACACTTAATACGACCACTTTTTAGCCTCTCCTTTAATTTTTACCACCAAAAAGGTAAAATATTAAGAAATAATGAAATATTGTGATAATGTAGACCAAAACTTTACAGAAATTTAAATTTAAAAGCAAGATGGGATAAAATAAATTATATGGGTTATAATAGTTAAAATTGATAGATAAAATATTAATAATAAAATTCTTCCAGCATACATCTGCGTCACAGTGCTTTAGAACACAACAGGCGGTGTGTCCTGGCGTACCTGAAACAGCGCCTCAACAAGATAACACAGTTTAGATGGGACCACGGCGCGGTTTTACCTGAGGAGATACAAGTCAACATGCAGGAACACGAGGTCTGAGTAGGTTCCATGATGAAGGAATGTTTGGCATCTTAGTTCTTTAGTTTTTGCTTAGCTCTTAGGTTGCTGCTTGGTTATTTAATTGTTAATTCATTCTTTAGTTGTTTCTAAGTTCTTAGGTTGTTCCATGTTCACGAATTTTGATATTTGCTAAGATTTAGGCTAAACAAAACACCTCAGCAATAATTTCAATCACGTGCGTGATTTAAGCAATGAAGTCTATCATATCGGTCTGACACTCATGTTTTACAGAAGCAGTGGTTTAACAAGTACAACAAGTCTTTAGCTAATTACATGTTGTCTCTAAATGGTCTGGACATTACCCAAAACACAGTTCCCCCCAAATCGCTCAAGATTCAGGTTCGTTGTCGGGGGCTTTTTGTTTGATAATGAACTGAGCGATCTTTAAGAGAGCTTTTCATTGGTAAACGTACTATAAAGTGACAATACTATATAGTGACAAGTACATTATAGTGACATTGGACATTTGTCCTTAAACAGTACTCTAGACGTACTATATAGTGACAATACTATATAGTGACAAGTCAAGTTAAGTGAAACCTCAACTTTGTTTAACTTTACTTTTCCAATTAATCCTTAGGTCTTACTTTTGCTTTTCATCAAACTTAGTGTTTCAGTTTTGACTCGGGATTTATGTTCCAGATTTCAAAGCTATTGATTTTTCTCAGGTACGGTGTTTGCAGGACTATGGGGAGCTAGAAACTGATTCAGGCGACATTATAATGTTGACAGTAAACTCGGAACATTATCTACCGTTGTCAGAATGCGAACATCTCATCAAACAGGGGGTTTTGCAGCACATGGGGTCTTGATGTAGAGACTCTAAATGAATGAACGAACGTTTGCCGCGCTTTGCGTAGTTGTAACGCGCGATGGCAAATCTGTGATGGGATGTCATACGGGAATACTCGAAAAGCAAATGTTGTTAATATTGGATTTGACTGTCAAATACGTACGTACGTATGTACGTAAGAACGATCGTTCTTACAAGCGTAGGTTCTTAAATCAGCGGGGCATGGAAGATAATGGATCTATTGTCAAACTTCGTGGAAATTCGCAATTTTGCATTGATAATCAACATGCTTGTGAGTTGGGTGTTTACATCCAAACGGCTAGGTATATCTTCAAGCATTGTACGCAAAAAGTAGAGTTGTGCCACCTACTCGAAGCTGGCGGTCTTAAGACTCTGGAGAAATCCCACAACCTTGTGATTTTAATTCTTGTTCTCAATCAAATCAGGATATGCAGAACTTGACTTGCCACAATTCTTTTGCGATGTTTCAAGTTGTGATTCAATATTTAACAGCTCTTTTTGGTAAGAAGAATGAAAACACACCATCAACTGATTAAACAGCCTACAAGAACAGAAGAAAATTATAAAATTTATCAAATGAACAATAATTTAGAACTGTGAGAATATTACAATTAACTCAAACTTGACTTAGCTTATATGACAAAATCCAAATATGTATGATTGAATGATTTAAAAATGGTTAAGTTATTTTTAGTGAAGTGATTTTTTGGGATTTTGTCTTGCCGTGGAGTATTAACTGTGCAGCAAATTGATAAAGTTTAAACATCCCAATAGCATTATCGTGGTTTTTCACGGAACAGTCTTGAAAAAGTCCTTCAAATTCTCAGAATAAAGATGTTAAATACAAACCAAAAAAACGTCATAAATCAAAGTCCGTAAAAACCGGAATTTTTACACAGGCATTGAAAAAAGGTGAGAAGAAATCACAGGTTCAATCTCAATATAGGCAAAAAATTCGGGACTCTCTCGGGCACCCACTAGTTTCTTTGCATAAAAATCTTGCGTGCTTTCTTGTACCATTGTTCCTGGGAAAGAGTAAACAATTTTAAAGAACATGGAGGATAAGATTAAGTTTGGAGAACTTAGATCTATTTCGCTTGCTGACTGTTAAAAACATGTAAAAATTCAAAATGGTATGGGCATCAATGGAAGGTAATTAATGATTTAAATAGGCTTTTGTAAAGGAGATTGAAAATTATGTTAACCGACATATTTTAATCCACTTTAAAAGTATTTGGATTTAAGCTGTATTTTTCTCTAAGATATATTTCAGCAGCTGATGTGTATCCTAAAATTTACCCTCTTTATGATGTGATATCTAATATCTAATATTGTATTTTTGTGCAAATTAAACCTATAAATTTTCAATGGCCATTAATAATAGATATAACAGCTATAAACGCAGACATAGGCATCGCCCTCACCCTGAAAATTGCCCTTAATAATGATTTGAATTCATCGTTTGAATAGCTCAATTCGTCACGGAGAGCGCAATTTAGGAGGGTGAATGTCGTGACACGAGACATCCGACTCAGACAAACGCTGTCTGACTCACCGCACAATTAGGTTGGATCTTTTGCCTTCTAATTTACATTTACCATACATTATAAGTACATCGTTCCAAAATTGATTCCCGTAACTAAAAAAAGAAGGCGAGGCTTGCACGCTCTGCAGATGCTAAAACGTCTGAGTTTCAGATGTGGTTCTACGAACCGACTCCTGAAATTACGCCCATGGCGCGGATTATTCCGGGGAATTTCCACGTCTCTACGGAAGATCAGGATTTTCTAGTCGAGATACGGGAGATCCAGGTTAGCAGAGTTTTTGTTTAAATATACTTAAAGATTGTCAAAATTTATTTATTGTGGTGTATAGTTGTATGTCTGATATAAATGTAAGAGAGCGGAAACAGAAATAACAGATAAAAATTGTGTTTTACCTTTTTGCCGTGACTTTCATCATCACTGAAAGGCTCCTCCGCAGTGCTTATACATTTCTGCTTGGGCATCGAGTAGAAATTACCACCTGAAGCCTGGCGTCCCTGATGACGTACACGAAATGGTAGAAATTTAGTGGAGGAATACAAGGAATACAAATAAAATTTAGTGGATGTACTTATAAGCTGTTTTGGAGAAGTGAACGCCCTGATTTATTGACGTCACAAGGTGCATATAGTTAACCTGACTTGCTACTACTTGCCTTTACGTCACACGTGCAAATAGTTAACCTGACATGCTACTACTTGCCTCTACGTCACACGTGTGGTCATAAGCAGGGCTAAGGAAGAGGGAGAGGGAGGTGCCCGGAGCCTGTTAAGTTACTACTTAACTAAATCTAACTTGGCACACTTATTTAGCCATTTTTCGCTTGGTTTTATGAAATAACGGACGTAGAAGCTTGATCAAGAATGGCAAACTAAAAATCAAACAGTTCGTGACTTAAAAAATCCTATCTCACCAAATCAAGGTCTTGGGTGTCATACTTGATAATGACTTGTTGGCTTGTAAATTGAGTCTGTGTAGTGTCCAGTTCCTCTTGCTCCCGGGCCATTGCCTTAATCCTCAGATCTCTTAGCTTCTCTCGAGACTGTTCACTCGGCATCGTCTCCTTCTTAGCCACAACCACTAGGAAAGTAGATTTGTCAGTAATAACGAATTAGCGTAACAGAGGGGAATAAGGGAAATCAACAAATGTTTGGACACAGCTTAATAGTTCACCGGCATGATTTCAAAAAAATCGAGGTGTAAGCTGAAGACGTCATACAAATTTCCTTTCTAAATCTTAAATTCAGACAAATTTTCAAAATTTGGCACAATTTAATTTGTTGGTTAGCTCAAGAACGACAGAGCACTTGTTTAAATTGGAAGGGGGGGGGGCGAATGATACGTTGGCCAAAACTGGCTTAAAACACGTACCGGAGCACTCGCCACTCGAAGTGTGGGGTGTGTAGATATTGTTTATTATTTGATCCTCGTCCTCTCCCTGAGTGTACTCCTTCCATTTGTCTAGCAAGGTCCCCTGAAAGTGGTTTCATTTGTCTAGCAAGGTCCCCTGAAAGTGGTTTCATTTGTCTAGCAAGGTCCCCTGAAAGTGGTTTCATTCAGAAAGTTTGAATTTCCTTGATGTCGATAGGGAATCCTTACACAATTTCTTTGTTATCGGAAACACCATAATTTGAGACTTCTTAAATCTACCTCTACCATTTTACTGTCAGTTGGGATTATTGATTTAAATCGTTTCATCCCAGAGAAACTATCCAACCTAGCACGCTGTATAAAAGCAAGTTAGGATTTAACTCAGGTTCCGTGATCAACGTGATACCGATCGTGCGGAGGTTATGGGACGAACACTGTAATTCGGCGTAGCTTTTCAGAAATACCCGCATCACTAAATAGTAATAAGTGATCAAGGACAAATACCGTTTAAGTATTTATGCTCTCATGCTGGGTTTGGCTGGGTTGGTGTAGGAACCGCTAAGAATAATTGCAGATTGCAGTTGTGCAGTCACGCAGAAAGGAGTTTGTTGCAGACATGACATTTTTTGACATTTTTGGTATGCTGCCAGGAAAGACGGTTATCTTTAAGAGAGTTCTGAAGAACAGAAGTTTCTTAAACTTGAAGATCAATTAACGTTGCTTAATATCCTCGATATCTTTCCGGGAAAAGTAGGTAGCCCATCCCAGATACCAATTACCTTGGTAATTGAAATGAGAATTCCTGGAAGCCGAATGGTTTTACAATTTTGTCAGCACTGCATGTGAAATTTCTTCTTGACTGATAGAGATAAATAAAAGCATTTAGAGATGTTTTTCAGTGAAATTTCAACTTAATTTTCTTACCCCAGTCACTTATTTGTGTACAAAGACAATTTGATTGTAGTAAAGTAAAAACATGATACCGATAAAGCTTTAATATTAACACAATGAACGGAGGCTGTTAAGATGCAATATAATAATATGAGTAAAATCTCTTATCATTCTTGGTCCTACCTGCGATTTTGCACAGTATATATTTCCTACACCATTTTTTCTCTCGATACTGCCGCTCTGAAATTAACGGTTTTTGGTGGAGTTACATATAATATGTGGCTAAGTTAAGCGAAGTCAAATTCACTTGTTCATTAAGGTAAGGCGTGCAGTTTTTCATTCTGGGTTGTGCTTTAAGGAGGGCTACAAACCTTGACTAAGAAGTCATCCTGGGTTGTGCTTTAAGGAGGGCTACAAACCTTGACTAAGAAGTCATCCTGGGTTGTGCTTTAAGGAGGGCTACAAACCTTGACTAAGAAGTCATCCTGGGTTGAGTTTTAAGGAGGGCTACAAACCTTGATTAAGAATTCATCCTGGGTTGTGTTATAAGGAGGGCTACAAACCTTGACTAAGATTAAGAAGTCATCCTGGGTTTTACTTTAAGGAGGGCTACAAACCTTGACTAAGAGGTCGTCCTGGGTTGTGCTGGTTGAAGGTTGTACCTTCCTGTTTCCCCACTCCCGCGTGCTGCCATATCTCGCCCTGTTTAGCCCGTCTCCCATTTAGTGTAGTCTCTAACGTTCCTCATCTGCTACATAACTTCTACTCCTTACGGGTATCTAGTCAGTTTTCGAGCGGTATCCAAGTGGGGCACGATAGAAATGAAAGAGATGGGTGATAGTGACTAGTGGGGTCCAGCAAACTATCACCCTTTTCGGCTAACCAGACCTAAGTTTTGAAGTATACTCTCAATACCGATAATAAAGAGGCTCTAAATCAAATGTAGCAAATAGCGATGTCTAAGGACGGGTCCAGCCAGACGTTGTCTGTTTTGCTTCTGCAGAGCTGTAGTCCTGCTCTGTCGACAGTCTTAATAATGTGGGACTAGTCGACAGTCATTCAGTTGTATATGACTTGTCCCACTTCTAGCACATCCGATCCTAATATATAAACTAAAACAAGGGTAGATGGCTAATGCCTTGAGCTTCTTTAGAGGGAGCATCGGACCGATAAAGATTGAGAAAAGCAATTACAGATCCAAATCAGCACTGATCAATTAGTTGTTGAAGTATCATTAGCCAAACACTTAATTGCTCATTACGTGCATGTACTACTTTACTATCAGTAGATTTAAGTTATACAAGTAATAAACCAAGTTACTCTAGTGTTTAGCAAGATGTGATGGTACAAAGGATTACAAAGGATATGAAACTGAAAAAGGCGTGGTTTTGACTTTTGTTGATCCACATTAATGTTATCTCAGTACATCATACATATTGAAGTCTTTGTGGTTGAATATTCTAAGTTAAAAGAATTGCACCAATTCTAGATTAAAATAAGTTCAGAGATACTTAAACTAGCTGGTGTAGCCGTGAAGTATTATTAAGTCTCATAGAAGAATTTGATTGTTCAAAATTTCTTGTTTCCTCTGAGTAGTCTACTCAGAGAAAACAAGAAATTTTGAATAATCGGATACTTAAACTAGCAATAGCATCATGCCGATATCTGAGTAGTTTCATTGTGGTCAAGTCAATTCACGGTGGTTCTTGAAATGTAAAATTTATCGATGTTTTTTGTAGTCCAAGTGAATTCTTTATTTGTCATTCTGATATCTGCATAACAGACGGAGCTAGACAGGATAATTTCGTTGAACCGTAAATAATACTTTTATTGTCGTGTGCCAAAACAAACGACCACCATCAAAGGCAAATAAGGTATCTCAATAAATATTTTCAGTTTCGTGCGACAAAACTGTCGACCACCTGGCACCTACCAAGACAAATAAGGAATCGCAATAAACTGTTCAACCTCCGCATTTTCGTTTAAATAATTTTTTTGAGCACCTTCTTAGGCAAATAATGTATCGCAATGAAATTTAAAATTTTCGTGTGACGAAACTTTCGACCACCAACAACGGCAAATGAGGTATGGTAATAAAAAATCGTAAACAAGGTTGAGATCCCCTGCCACGTACCCTCCTCTTCATCCAAGAAAATAATCCAGCCCTCCCCATCCATCTATTATCAAATTAAACCTGGTTTACATCGCAATAAACAAGTCCAGCTTACAGCACGGTATGCTATCTCTGGCTCAATAACAGAGACCGGCCGCATTTCCGGCGCTCCTCGCATCCACCTCTTCGACCGAGACCAAATTACACATCTCACGTGCTTCTCTGATCCAAGTCACGTGCTTCTCTGGTCCAAATCACATGCTTCTCTATTCCAAGTCACCTGACTATTCTGCACGTGTGTCGTCCAATTTTCTCGGGGTTCGCCGTTCATCAGCACAACGTGTGTCGTCATATCGCGGTCGATAGACTATAAATATTAGTGGGCCTCCCTGAATGATTTTGAGCAAGTTTTTTGGTACAAGGTAAACCTATCGAGAATACAGTCAGTGCCGTTGAGATCGATGGGGAATACCTCTGGGAACCTTTTCACTCACGTGACCACGTGACCTGGGCCACGTGGTTAGACAAGTAATAAAATTATCAGCGATTATTCTCTGTACAAGGCGAGTCACGTGACCTAATCGTTGTGATTATGCTGCACAGGGCTCTTCGCTCAACGCTGTCTTCGGAGCACGTGCCGTGGTCCTATTGGCCAGTATACTCGGTTTAAATTAAAAAAATGGTATCTTAGATACTATTAGATAATCACGTATTCGTTGTGTTGTGTATGAGGGTAATTAGTGAACTGTGTAGTGTATACTGTGTATTGTGTACTGTGTACTGTGTACTGTGTACTGTGTACTGTGTACTATGTACTGTGTACTGTGTACTGTGTACTGTGTACTGTTTACTGTGTACTGTGTACTTTGTAATGTGTATTGTGTATTTTGTGAATGTATTGTGCATCGTATATTTTGTCTCATTCAGAACTCTTGCTGCTCATTCGCTTACCCTACCCTTAGCTCGGGAAGATAAAATTCTCGGAGATACAACGTGAGATACAACGTGAGATACAGCGTGAGATACAGCGTGAGATACAACGTGAGATACAGCGTGAGATACAGCGTGAGATACAGCGTGAGATACAGCGTGAGATACAACGTGAGATACAACGTGAGATACACTGTTAGCCACGGTTTGAGAAAGTGTAATGAACGTTCGATGATTCATGGTAATACTTGTACTTCACAGTACCTCAACCTATGAAATTGCTGGAATGCCGGAGTTATGACCGACAAAGTTTGTAGCAAAAGTGTCACCATTTTTGTATCTTTTGAAAATGTCGTACCATACATTATTCCGAAGAGTCAATTTTATCATGTCGTACCATACATTATTCCAAAGAGTCAATTTTATCAGCAAGAAAAAATGAATTTGATGGGATATAGATTCATGTCAACTCCTGTGCTGCGTTATCTCATTCTAACAGAAGACTCCCCAATTTAAATTAAGTATTCACGAATCCTCAACGACCGACGCCTTATTCAGCCATTTACTCATAATGGCCATTACCTATAATTTAGTGATTGCACGATTCATTTAAAGTTGCTGCAAGAAATGATCATAATCATTGCACGAGTTAGTCATTGCAGTGTTTATTCATTGTTACACGTAATGAAACCAAGATTGTAATGTCTGCCCGCCCCACCCCCTACCCACTGCAAATATCCAGGTCCTTGTTGCCCAGCCCCGTATACTTCATGTCCGATAAAAGGATGATGACAGGTTACTTTTGGGTAGCTCTCAACGCTTTTCATATCATGAATACGCAACTCTGTTCAAGGCATTTTGGGACCAGATTTAGTTTATTGGTCCAATTTTTATCAGAATAAGTAAATAGTTGTCCGGAAGGTGCACTGGAGCAATATTGATGGTAGTTTTTGACATTTATGAGCAGGAAGGCCTTTTGGTTACAATTAGTCTATTTTCATTTAGATAAGACAAGTCAAGATACCCTATATTCAAGATTTCAAGATTGCTATTTACTAGAAAATAGCTGGTCTTATACTTTCGGCTTTAATTTGTTTACAAGAATTGTGACAAGAATTAAACAAGAATTGCTTAAAAACTAAAATGTGAGTTATCCATGATAGTTTACAAAGCGAATATTCAATAAGTTAAATCAGTGATATATACTATGATTTAATGTAATAATTAGACCGTGATCAAAGCCAAAACATCATAAGAGATATAATTGCTGACATTGACAAGCTTAGCTTTATGGTTTACCGATGAACAGGTCGAATGAACTTAAAAGTTAATAGCTAGTCACTCGAGATTTCAACACCTCTTTAGGTCAGACAAAATTGATTTCCACCTGAAGGGTGACTAACTCGAAAACTTAAGATATGAAGAATGAAAGCTTGTCAAAAAAGAATGAACCAATAATTCAACAACTGATTTCAGTCATTTTGCGAGTCAAATTCAATCAGCTTAATCGTCAATAGAAGTTTTTGACCGGGACTTTTTGTCAAAATTTTGCACCTTTCCACTTAGTTTTGGCTTTCTTTCCTCCTGTAGCTAGTAGTGTATTTCGCATCTTGATCTTTGTTCGACGTCTTAAGGCGCTGCCACAACACACAATGTTGTTATTTTTCGGGCATACTCCTGAAATTTTCGAAATGTTAGAAAATGTTAGAAAATGCTTTCGAAGCTAAGAATCGGTAATCAAAAGTGAAAAGCTTTATTTTGATGCTGACCAGGTAATCAAAAGTGAAAAGCTTTATTTTGATGCTGACCAGACCAAATTAAAATGGTGGTCCAGAAGAACTTAAGAATGTGCAGAATATTCGACGATATGTATGAAATTGCCTAATAATTGTACGACATTATTTGTAATTTTACTGGTGCAACTCTTTGATAAATTTAATGCCAAAAATTTTTGTGGTTTCCTTATTCATTTCCGACTCATGTTTCTATGCTATTCAGGGAATTACCGTGTCTGTCTACATGACATGTGACGCGTGCAGTTCAAGGGAAAGAGGGTCGTGTTACATAAATAAGCCGTACAAAAACGTCAATAACTGCGGTGCGGTTTATCAATTCATTTTTCGTGGAAAACAAAATTGCTTGCTTGCAAATACTGAAACTTTCACGTTTCTTGGAAACCTCGATATCCTAGGAAAAGGACGTAAAGTTTTTATCTGATTTAAGAGATAACATGACATAAAATTATGAAAAAAACATTAAAAATAGCATATTAATTCTTAACAACGAAGCTGACAAATGCGCTAAGTCCTATTCGATGCCCCGCTATCAGCTTCATGACTTGGACACAAGCTTTTAAAATTCGCTCTAGGAAAAGAGCCTAACATTTTATTATCTGTTTCATCTACACTGTTAACGTCATTTCACGGATCGAATTATTTTGGAGTGATGTAGCCTCCTGCCATCGCAAGGAAAATAAAATAAAAAAGTTTAAAACTGGTCTGTTTGATACCTCGTCTACAAAATAAATGAACTAACGCTTGAAACTTAAAAGCAGCTTAAAGCGGACTCACCTCATTTCTTTTTGTTCTTGTTCTTGTCATCTTTGTGAATCCAGATCGGTACTTTCTGGGCTCCGTGTGGGGTCTGATAACAGTCCTGTGGGTTGATGTTCTGGTAAAATCATGACAATTATGAGATATTCGTAGTGGCAGAAAACGAAATAAAATTTGATTCATTGACAAAATCAAAAATTTAGATTAAGTTTTCTGAAAAATCGTCGAAAAAAGTGATAAAGTATCCTGAAAAATCGCCGAACCTGTTTTTGCAGATAATTAGGGTGAGTGGAACGGTTCGGTTGAACGCCGTTGGCTTTGGCGTTGTTGAGGACGGCCGCAAGAAGCTCGCTGTTGCTTGCTTGGTTGCCTAACTTCTTCTGGGCGTCCTTGGCCATGTTGTGTGGGTATCCCAGTCGGCTGCAGTACTTGTCGAAACTGTTGTTGTTCTTGTTCTTGTTGCTGGAACTCATCTTGGTCGGGGGTTGACTTGCTGTGAGAGTGTTGCTAATTTAGAGGTTAGGTTCAGTCGAAAATTATTGTTGGAATTATTGTTGCTGTGAACGTGGTTTTGGCCGTGTGTATGTAGTATTTCCTTTTTTTGTTCAGTGTTATAGGCGAAATGTCTGAATGTCAGGAATATTTTCCTCCGCTCAAACCAGTGCTAATATTTCCTAATCCTACTACACCAGGACTTCCTTGTCATGGATATGCAATTAACAATTTGTCATTTATCGCAGACGAGTATTAGGTAAGCCTGGCCTGAATGAGTAATCTGGAAAAGATTTCAATAGGAGTAAATGTTCAAACGTTGAGTTGAATAAATTTTTCCCGTGAACGTGATTTCTATAAGAACTGTCCTACCCGCTTTGTCTAGGTGCTAATGAACAATACATTGTACACCCTCCTAATCAGATGAAGCACAGCGCTTATCTTTGGCCTAGGCCTTTGTAATTTATTGCTGCATACTACGAGTCTCCAACTTTAGGCTGGTCCAACGATTTTAAAAAGTGCTTCAACATAAAACTAGCGATAAAAAAGACGCGATAACCTAAAGGCCCATTAAGCGATGGGTTTTAGGCTAAGTGCATAAAGTAACATCACCAGACGTGGATGGATTAAGATAAGATCGGTACTGAGCCTTTTGACTCATGGCCCATCTCTTTTATCAAATAATTTGGCCTTATCTTGCAATCAGACCTTGCAAGACAGACTGGGGCCGGTTCATCTATCAGCACTAATTATCATAGGCCCTATCCTTTGGTAGGCCATCCTGTCTCCGGTCTTGGCCTGTGTTTAGTGTTAGTGTGGACCCTTTCGTGTGTTTCATCAACTTGGGTTTGGGTCGTTTCTATTTCTGTTGGGCCTTTCAGCACTATTTTGTGGCCAAGTGTCGCTAGGCCAAACTTGTTATTGGTGTAGATAGGACTAGGGCCAAAATTTCCGGGAGTGGCACCAGTCACACCTACTCTAATCTTGTTGTCAGTTCAAATCCTGTCGTAGTAATTAGAAATTCGTGGCTGTCCAGTCATTGTCAAGGCCAATAAAGCGTTGGCCTTAGCTTCAAGGTATATGAACAAAAATCGTGAAACATGAATAGCATTACGGCCCTTTTTTCGTTTAAAGCAAGAAACTATAAGGTTTCGCCTCTTTAAACGTAAACAAATTTTTTAAAGCCTCCGTACCAAAACACAAAAGGGACAAGAGATTGTGACTGTTGTTTGCGGTTCACGTGATCTGATAAAGTGTTCTAGAAACACGTGCTACAGAATTTTCCGGTTCCGAGAAAAAAGTTAATGAAGTAAGGGTATAATTGGACCACGTGGAATCATGATTTTCTTTTTTTAATTTGTCTTATCACGAAAGTCTAAATTTTTCTCAAGGGTTTCTGTTTTTGAAAAATGATGAATCGCCGATGTTTCCGGGGTAATACCTCCTAACTGGTTAACTTAAATCTCTTCATTGCTATAAAAGTAGACCATAGGAAAATTACTGGTACTACTTATTGTAATATTGCATTCAGCTAAAAAAGGAATTTAATAGGTGCTGTTTAGTGGCTTAAAACATGCACTACAATACAAAAATCTGCACATACAGTAAAACCTCTACTTACCGCGGTCCTCGCGGGGGAAAGGGAGAAGGACCGGTAAATCGAGGAACACGGTAAATAGAGGTAAGGTGTAAAGAGGTTTTACTGTATGGAGAAATATCGAAAGAAAGGGAGGGGGCCCGGTAAATCGAGGGACCCGGTAAATAGAGGCGCGGTAAATCGAGGTTTTACTCTACTTGCAGGTATTAACACGGAAGATTTAATTTTGACAATACTATAATATGAGTTAGACCAACATACCTACTGTAAAAAAGTTAGTTATAATTAAAGGTTTCAACTGGATTTGCGGGACAAAACGAAATTAGTGACCAACAAATACAATTTGTTTGTGAATCTGATGATTAGTTGGTCACTTCATCAAATTTCTTCACATTTTAGACCATAATTCTGAAGCATCATAGGCTAACAGTGGCCATGATGCTACAAGATCGTTAAATGGGGTGGGGGGGGGACTAAAAAGCACTGACCTTGACCACGACACCCTGGAATTTTACTAGCGGTCAAAGAATCGACCATAGCCATTGACTGCCCGATGTAGTTTTTCTATGGTCGCCCAATTCGGTTCGAAAAGTAAAGCCTAATGGTCAAAAAGTCTTGGTAACTTTAGCCCCCCCCCCACCTTACATTATATCACAACGAAATAATTCCGATGTTCATTAATCATTATTTCGGTTCCTTTACTTGCACAAGTGTTTACAAATTTTCATAATTATTTGATACTTAACGCTATACATATGTATGTTAATGATGTGCATATCATCTTTAATGGCCAATGTCCTGTTTTTTCCAAAAATAAGACTGCAATTTTCAAAGTGTTGTGCATTATATGATTAGAGATACGTGGAACCTTTAGATTTAGGACATTAGTCGACGCAATGATTGCAACGATTTTAAACTTGAGACGGTTGTTTACTCACTAAAACACACAAATTCCCTAGAAACGAATACAACACCGCATTTTGAGTAGAGCTGACAAGCTTTCGGCCTGGAATTATATTTGCCCCTTACCTAATTTCACAGCGGAGTTCATGGGAGCCCTTATTTGCATCTAATCGTACTGATAAGTTTGTACCCAAGTTCTTAGGTTTGACAAGTAAGCAAGTAGGCTTAAAGCATGTTTTAAATCAAAGGCAGCCGTAAATAGCATCTGACAAATAAGTACAACTTAACCTTGAAATTTAAGAGGGCCATTAAAATACTATAAGTGGAGTGCCCCACCCATTTCATTTAATTGTTTCCCATTCTTGTCACCTCGAATACAAACTACAAGTTTCATTCGTCTCTAAGGTTGAATGTGTACGGCTAAAAAGCACTAGAGCCTAACTATCAGAAATTATTTATATGTTTGAGCGACAAGGTCTTAATTAAGGAATGAAGTGATGAGCAAGTACTCAATTGTATATGCTCCTTTCTTAATTCTGTCTGAGTTAATTATACGAGATGTTTATTTGCCGCTAAAAAAGAGAGCAGTAGCAAGATAGAGGGAAGCAAAAGCTCACGTTAGGTAGCCAGCAAAGGAAAGGGGCAGCTCGTCCTGGGGCTACCGGAGGATGGTGGTAAAGGTTGCGGGCCTTGTTTATAAAGGGGGTCACCTTGTTTATTCTGAGAACCCCGTTTCTCCCCCTCGCTACCTAGCAGGACTTTCAAACCTTTTTTTCTTGGAAGTTAGAAACCTGTCATACTGTGATCGGCTACAGATAAGGTAATTAGAGATACCTTACTCGTCCTCGCTGATATGAGGTCTGACGATATTCACTCTTAGCTCTGACCAAAACATGTGCCATGGTACCTCTTTTTCTCTCTCTCTCTCTCTCTCTCTCTCTCATTATGAATTGTCATTTCTCATGCTTTTAAGTACTAAAGTTTGACAAATTTATCCCCATCAACTGCCAAGACTTTGTCGTTTAAATCGAAGTGCTCATCTGTTGACGGCTCAATCTCTCATTAAAGCTCTCATTAAAGCTGGACCAGGGAACGTAACACTTGTAGAGGAGTTTCCCGTGAAAAGATGTGCTCCTAGAAAAGATGTGCTCCTAAAACTGATGCGCCCTGAAAATGATGCGCTGCGACATCAATATAACGCTCAGAACGAATGAGATATCGCCGATATCAGCCCTTATGAATACCGAAGGTCGATTCGTTAACGCCCATGTCCATTAGCACGTGTTTATCTGATCCCCACGTGATAATTCACGCGGAAGTGAATTTTGACAGATTCTAACTGAGCATCTCAATAGTCAAACCGCTAATGCTATCATGCGGCCGTCCACTGAGGCAGTGCAGTCTTTGCGCATTTTCTACTGTTCGTTTACTTTTATGGTCAAAATCAAACTGTGGAAAGCGTTACTTCTTTGAAGGATTTAAAGCGTTAGCATATGATCTAAAGGTGAGCTGGTTTGCTGCAATGAGAGAAGTTAACCAATTGTAGTCGGATCAGAAAGGTGGCGTTTTTCTAACAATTACCATGCCAATTAAGGTAGGGTTTGGAACTGTCTAGCCGATTACATTCCGATCCCTCGATTGTTACTAACCGTGGAAATATTATTCGAAGTTTGGAAACCCTTGTCGTACCGAGCAAGATTAAAACTCAGGATAGCAAAAAATTTCAATAAAGCACTGTACAAGAGTCGCATATCGTTATAATAAACATGGAAAAAAAGGCGCCAAATCCTCTCACCGCGAATGTTGAGTGAACAAGGCGAACCTCTTCTGTAGAATTTTATTTCGATGTGCTACATTGTATTGTGCATCCCATTATTTATCACATAGAAATTAATTTCTAAAGAAGACATATCACCTTGTTTAATTAACAGTCGGATTAAAAGGATTACGGAAATTTCCCTTGTTTGTTTAGCAAAGCACAAGATCGTAGCAACAGTAGCGGTTTATAGAGCAATTGAGCGTTAAGAACATTTGTCTTGCTTGTTAATCATGGCAAAATAGTTTAGCAAATAACTGTGGTTTCAGAACGTAATTCTTTGTCATACATAATGTGGGGGAGCTGAGGGGTAAGATTCTGACGCACTCTGGGAAGTGCCTCATGGTCAATGGTCAAATTTTTTGACCATTATCATGACCCTGATGTAGCCTTCTCAAATTTACACTTTCATCAATGATGAAAATATTATAACGAAGTACATAAAACCTTGAAATTGTTCCAGTTGTCATGGTCAAAATAATTATTCTAGGCATTTGAACCAAGTACCTGGAACCCTGAAATTATTTTCTGGCGGTAATGTTTAAAATTGTAATTTTAGTTGTGATGAATAGATAGTAAAAAGTTCATAAATTTCGATTGCTATAGGTTGTTAGTCAACTCTTTATGTTAGTGGTGGTGTATTGAAGATTTAAGTCCTGATAAAAAATTCCCGGTGGTCTACTAAAACATTTCTATTTGAACCAGCCTTTATTTTTGTCAAATGGTAAAATGTATTACCAACTAACCCTAACTCAACCCTCACCCACCCATTATTAGAAGCGAGACTAAACGTTTTGCTAGACAGATTTTTTCAGTTCAGAAACCACGAAAAAATTTCATCTAGCTTGGTAAGACTTCGCCCAGTACAAGAATGTTTGCTTATGAAGTTACGAGAATTTGAAAACCACATCGTTGAAAGTTGGAATTTGCAAAAGTCCCCTCCCTGTAACATGCCACGCCAATACAAAGTGAATAAAATAAGTTGGTCTGTTTATATTTTATTGCAATCTCATATTGGAGGGTTCTGGTTGGATCGATTATTAAATATAACTTCAGCCTACAATTCCCATGCTGATTGAATTTTGACAGTTCTCCGCCAATCGACAAATATAAAGACAGCAGGATCACTGTTTATCTGTAAGCTTCTCAAGAACACCTATAATATTCTATACTAAGAACGTAATAAATAGAGATGAAATGAACCGGCCACGCTTTAATGGAGAATAAGAAAAAAGTGGAAGATGAATAAAATGAAAAAGCTTTCAATATACTTAAACATATCCCGGTTTTATTTGATTGTTCGATGGAGATCCCCAAGCTTTCAAGACAACATTGGATCTCATAATGACCTTTTAAACAGACCCTGCAAAATATTGCAGCGATTCTCAGTTATTGACGATGTAAGCATATCACGGGCCTACTGCATAGTTCTCCCAACAATAGAGAATGAGGGGAATGTAGTGGGGAAACATGGACGTTCTTGGGAAGCAGTTCGAACTTTTTTCCATAATGTGACCGCGATTGACTATTGCAAAATACTATTAAAAACTAGAAGCGACCAATCAATATCGGTCACGTGATAGATATGATTTCTTGTCGCGGTTTTAAATGACTCTCGCAACGTTAGACGAGATAAAATGCCGTCTCATGATTTCCGAAACCTTCCCAACAATTCTGGCTTTCATTGCTCTGAGATTTTTGTCAAAAATGCACACCAAAACCGATGGGAGTTGGGATATCGGTGGCATCGGCGCGGCTGATCGATTTGTTGTATATTGAATAGATTTAATTTGGCGGTGGTTGCAGGGCAAGGAGAATCTTGCTAAGTTTAAATAACTTGCCAATTTCAAGGGGGAATCTTGATAAATTATTTGCTATAGTATCAAGGGGGAACTGTTGATAAATTACTTGCCAGTGCAAATTTCCCGGCCCTTGATAAACAACCCTTACCAAGATCAACCCACAAAACGGAGAATTTCTGATTGAAATACTCAAATACAGACGACAAACGAGCCCCTTATCATAACTAAGGAGCCCCTTATCCCGCAAGTTCCTCGACAGCCTCAAAGCAGAACAAGAATTCACTGCGTTTAGATGGCTGCAAAGAACGTCTGGCCAAGGGAGATCAGCAGCAAAATGGATTAATAACATCAAAATACTGCAGACCGTTATTGATGCAATTACTGATTTATTAAATGTATGGTATAAATTGATTAGCTTTCAGTTTTATAAGATTTGAATAATGTTACACATGATTACTATAAACTTATTTCTCGTCAAAAAATAAGTGTCGCTGATTTTTTTGGTACTGGTTGTCTCAACTTTCTGCATCGACAGTCTCCGGTACAGGTGTTTACTGTTTACCTTATTAATTTAATCAGTGGTTGTCAACTTTGTTTCGTCGTGTTACCACGATCTTGCCGTTAAAAAAATCAAACGGTCAGCACAAGAATTTGTAAATAAATAGTGGAAAATTGATTATCATTTTGTCAGGAACATAAGAGGCAAAAAATAATCTGAAATTTGGAAATGACTTGCAAAGACCGGTATTTTTAAATGCTGATGCGGGTTCTTAGCGATAGTTATAGAGTTATTCGGTATTGATTAGGCGTATCTAACTCCCCAATAGCCAATCGCTGTCTAATATATGTAACCCTTCCCTAAAATACCTTTCTTTATTAACTCAAATATCAGGATACCGTGTTTGTAGAGACTCGCATAGTTGGTGTGGTTTCCATAGTTATACCGGACCACCCTTAGTTTAGTTGTAATTTAGTTGTACAACTTGACAAGCGAAATACTTGAGAACGCCCCTATTTGAGACAGGACTGCAGCGCCTCATGCTTCAGAAACACAATTTCTTGGGTCGTTCACATATAAAATAATCAGCTGTAGTGGGGAAGGATCGGGTTTTTTAAATGATTGCGCAAGATAACGGAGGGAGTAGGCGCAAATCTCGATCCAGAATTCCCTTCCTCTACCGACTTTTCCGCGACAAGTTTTCAGCGACACTTTATAGTCATGCTTGTCGCGGTTCAGTCCGTGTCGTGGAAGAGTCCAAGTAGCGGACTGTTCCGCGACAGGACATAATAACAACATTTCCCAGGACACTGTTCCGCGACAAATTTTATAGTTGTTTATTTTTATGTGAGCCTTCTCTTATTAGCTGGTACTGCTAAACCATCAACTATCCATTGCAATAGCTTGAAGTTTGGTATTTGTTATAAAACTTTGTTATGAAACTTTTAAAAGTTTGTCGGTGACATAATAAGTATTTAAAATTCTTTGTTCATTTATCAAGTACATTTGTTTTTATAATTTTTTTAGAATGTATAGTTACGTCATAAAATCATCTGTTACATTATCATGTGAATTGGAGCCTTATTAGGGAGAGCCCTTGAGATATGTCGTGTAACCAATAATAGTACCGATAACTATATTGGGAACAAATTTTATTACTGGGTTGAGCAAAGTGATACTATTTCGTTAGTACGAAGTAAAAGTAACGTTTCATCATTTAAGCGTAGGACATGATCACACTATAAAATTGTCAAGTTTAAATTTCAAATATTACTCAAAATTGAATCTGCAAAATATGACATCATCAAACAATAATTCAATCTTATTCATTTTCAACTATCTAACGGTAAAATATTCACAACGAAATTGAAATGAATAAATCAATCGAAATTTTCAAAATAGCAATCAATTAGCAATAAACATGGAAAATTAAACGGTATCGAAATTAATTGAGAGCATTTTACTAAAGTACGACAAGCAAAATCTAAAAACATGTGAACGCAGTATAGAGGTGCAACTTGTCTAGTGCATTTCTTAATTCCTTATCAACGCATCGCGAGGGATTTACTTTATTTAAGTGGAAACAGGGTGGAGCTTCGTTTTGACCATATCGTTTCGTAATGTATTATCCATATACTTTTGTCCAAAATTGTAACCTTTCTATTCAGCCAGCTTTCATAAACATGATTTAGTGATTTCAACAGAAACCAAGAGACCTCAAAAAACTATAAAAAACTTTCAAAATCTGGTACAACTTACCAATACCACTACTTGCCTATTTCGTGTACATTTTATACTTATAGCACATTTTGAAATTTGTCAGTCTTAAAAAGGGAGGGGGTGGGAAAATTAAACGGTATCAAAATTATTGCTACATAATCAGGGGGGGGGGGTACGCCTAACTTTTTTGGTTTTTCAGCCCTTCAATCATGAAAATCTAAAGCACCGAAGAATCGCCATAATCATATGACAAAAGTGTGTGAGAATTTGCCCATTTATTGTGATTTATTGTGATTAATTTTCAATCAATTTATTTATTGTGGCTAATTTTTTTGATGACGAGCTACTGGACGTGCAACTTTTTCCGGACACCGTGAATTGATGGATACTGTACTTTAATCTATTCAAATACATAGAACTTCTGTGTTATATTATTTCAGGCTGATATGTAGACTGTAGTTAGAGCCAGTTTAACTTAAAGCTGGTTGGGCGTACTAGCTTCAAAGTTGGATTAAGTTAATCGGCCTACCTACAACTGCACCCAAGAGAATTCAGTTCACACACGTGAACAGGGTACCCAATCGATGATGAGATCTGATTTGTCAGGTCAGATTTGTAAAACAACAACTGCGCCCAAGGTTCACGTGACGACTGGCTAGTGCTATTCTTATATTTTGGTTCATGATATGACTTCTTCTGGGTATTTGCTAGGTAAAGATGGTGAAGATGAACTACTTTTCACGCGAACCCTACCCGACAAATGCTGCATGAACAAGCTTTAATATAGGTCACGGAACTACAGAATTATCGTTTGATTTTTATGGTCGTCTTAAGCGAGTTCCTCACTGGAGAACAGCTTGGTTCCCGACAGCTGATGGACACTGTTGGCTTTACCTACAGCCACAACTCGACAACTGAATTTTTAGGAGCTTATAAGATCAAATAGAGCATCTTGCAAACATAGATTAGTTCGATAAAAGTCTCTTCACAAAAAAATTTCGAAGCCATGCGGGCTTATTAAGAAGAACTTACCGCTGCGCTTTAAGTTTTCATTACAAATTTATGGCTCCATGCAGTAATCGTCAATTTTCATTCATTTTTTAAATCAGAATATTGGCTGTTCTTCGGCTGTTGAAATTTATCAAGTCATAGGCATCACACCGTTTCCATGAGGTTCAAGACATAGACTTAAAGTAAAAGCTCTGTGTGCTAGTCGGGACAAAATCCCATCATTCAATTCCATGGAAATGTCTAACCCCCCCCCCCCTTTTAGAAAATTATAATATTAATTACTTTAAACGCTTCTGCAGTTCTTGCAATTTTTGCATCCCGAGATATTGCATACACCTGCTGGAATTTCGTGCATTGGAAACATAGCCACGTGGATACAGGGGAAGCTGTCTTTCTTACTGCTACAAGCTCACTAGCCGAATTCTCGCAAGCAGCAACGATTTTGGGAAACTAGCCTAGTTGTCGTCTGACGTTGCCGGGCCTGCTGCTGTGTGTAGCGGCAGCCATGCGCGGCGCAGCCGCCAAGAAATTTTTCGAATGTGAAATGGGCCGCAACTTGAGGCTACCAAATAAACTCCTGAAAAATCGGAAGCTTGTAATAGTAGTACCTCTTTGCTGAGGTTTTAGCCCCTATTTATTCGATATTTTATGACTGCAGAGCTTTAAGAACGGTATAGTTTAACTTTGACAAATGGCCAAATAGGGAGCTTACGGTCGTTTACATATTGCGTAATTAGATAAAGGAAAAACAGTGTTGAGTTGTTTTTAAGCTTGATTTCGGCGGGGAAGGGGAATCAATTTATCAACTTAAAGGCAAAAATTGGTCATGATTTTTTTTTCAAAAAAATTTCTTTCCTCAACCAATTTTTTCTGAAACATATAAGATTCTTATCTGAAGGAAGTCAGGATAGTTGTGATAATTAAAGAATCATCACATCCCATATTGTTATTGATGCTTCAAAATAATAGTAATACTCAAACAATTAGTCTAGTGAAATTAAAACGCAATTATTTTTAATTGAAATAATTAATATTTCATAAAACGTTGCCAAATCCCAATCAATAACTTAATCAGCTATATCATATCGTCGTAGCTGTTTTATACTGAATTACAAGTTTTATTATTAATCATGACGCACACATTCCATTCTCACTAACCAAATCTTAACGGTTGTTGCAAATTATTCTAGTTCCACCTGTCATTTATGATAACCCTACAAATAAAAGTAACTATGATGAACCTCAAAGCAATTTTGGTTGCTTGCACTGATTGGGAAAATCTTTAATGAATATTGCTTGCTTGTACTGATTGAAGAATCCTAAATCAACCTTGCTTGCTTGCATTGATCTTTATCAAATATAAACCCTTAGTAAAATGTCCGTTTTCACGTTTCATCCTCTTTCTGGTCTGCCTCTGGTTTCTTTTTCTTCTTTTTCGGTTTAGCGGAAGGTGCGCCCCCTTCGCCAACCTCTTCTCCCTCCGCAGGAGGGGGCTTCTTTTTCTTTTTCTTTTTCGGCACCTCACCATCCCCTTCCCCGCCCTCATTTTGCTCTCCGCTGGCAGCTTTCTTTTTGGACTTCCTTGATTTTGTACCACCGTCCTCCTCAGCAAGCTCTTCATTACCATTTTCTTTCTTCTTCTTTTTCTTCTTTTTCGGAGGTTCAGTTGCAGGATGGTCTTCCTCTGCGATAGTTGGTTGAACCACAGGGGCTGCTACAGCTGACATCGCCTCCCCTACAGTTCTTGGAGTTGACCTGGCCGATCTTGCCGATCTTGCTGATCTTCCTGACTTAAGAGAGTAAGCTGATCGCCTCGATCTCAGGTCAGTATCGTCCGCCTGGCAGATAAAAAATTTTAAAATCATATTAAACTCTTTGATCTTCTTATCGAAAACAAAACGCTATTGTGATCCCGTTTTTGCGAAACCAGACATTAGGAGCTCCTAGTCCTAATCGGTTCTAACCTCAGTAACCTCAGCTACATCCTCGACTGGAAGCTCCACTGGTACTTCTAGTTCCACTTCCTCAACTTTCTCCTCCCCTTGCTCGGCATCCGGCGTCGGATTTCTCATGTTTCTCCAGGCGTTCATTACTTTTGGATTGAAGATGCAGAATAGGACTACCACAGCTACTCCCTGGGCGTTAGTTCTTATAATGTCTCAGATTTCATTGCTACGTAATCTGGCTCTCTTTGGAATTCGCGTAACTCAAAAAACAGTACCTCAATAGGTTAGATTTATTTGACAAAAATCCATTCAGTATGAGATAGTGTATTTACCTGGAAGACGTTCAGTACTATGTAGAGTACGTTACAGTAGGTCTGTATTTTTGCTAAGCTGGGGTCTAAGGTAGTAGCTCCAGCCACCCCAGCAAACACCCAACCCACATCAAGTAGAATGAGTAACACCAACACTGCTACTATCGTTTTCTGAAAGGTTTGTGAATCTTTCAACTTTGTTCAGCAAATGATTTAAAAGGTTACGAGGTATTTTCTCAGTTGCGTTCAAAAGATTACTATGTTAGGAAAAGCGCATTCAGTTCCACTGCTACCTAGCGATATTTCCCTAGAAATTGAGTCTTGATTGACTTCCTCTCGCTTGTTGACACGTGCAATTTCATCATTATCAAGATTGCAGACAAGAACATTTTAGACATGAGGTAATGTCTTGAGCACGATTTTCTTCTTCCGCGGATAAATTTTAGATCAAACAAGTGTGTTCAAATACCTTAATTATGACGACTTCATCTGTTGAGTGCTTGTGCTCGTTCTTTTTCAGGAAGATAAAACTCTTGAGAAGAAGAGCTAGAGTTATGAGAGACAGAACCACTATGGGCAGCCACATGAAAAATAGAAGGGCTGTACCATCCAGCCAGCATCTGATGAAAATAGTGTCGTTATAAAGAAACTAGTTTCACTAACATGGCAAGGCAAAGCATAATACAGGAAATTCATTTCTTCTTTTACCTCAAACTTGCTATCCCACCTTAGTTGTTAACCTTTCAACCAAAGATCTGTCCCATGCGGAACAATTTAAAAGTAAAATTGTCAAATTAATCAAAAAAAGGTTTGTACTCAATTGGCACTCAAATATTGGCTCTATTAACTTATTAACAAAATAATCGGATCTTCTTGGCAATTTTTACATAGTCGTAAGAAGCAAAACAATATCAACTAACATGTCTTGAGCTTCGTTGACATAGCTACTGGTAACACTCATCACAATAGCTCCGATCATAGCGATGAAAGTTGCGATGCCAAATGAGAAACCAGCAAATCTGACAAACTGTTTGTCTACCCTATATGTGTACCCCTCGTTTACAATCTGGTTCATAAGGATTCCTTCCACCAACATCCACATCTGGAGGTAAAAACATTTTCAATTTCTGAGTAATGAAGTAAGGAAATGTTTGATGTTACTACACTGTACAGATTTCTATAGTGATTTCAATAGAACATCACTATCACACGACAACAAAATTTTCCTCCGAACGAAAATTTCGTGAAAATAATTAAGGATCTCGGTCTGTCTGAAAACTTACATGAACGGCAATCCAGGACATGTTGGCCAAGAAACCGACAACCGAGCAGCCTGCACCAAGAGAGCTGTCTTTGACGTTCACAGCGACGGTGAGGAAGAGATTAGCCGCTACCATGGTACCGACCAGCCAGACGTGTGTCTGCACTACCTGGTCTTGTCGAGGTACTCTGTAAAGAGGAATCGTCACCATGGTGCAATGAGAGGTATGCTGTCACCAAGGTGAAATGAGAGGTTAACTGTCACCATGGTGAAATGAGAGGTTAACTGTCACCAAGGTGAAATGAGAGGTTAACTGTCACCATGGTGAAATGAGAGGTTAACTGTCACCGTGGTTGAATGAGAGGTTAACTGTCACCATGGCGAAATGAAAGGTTAAGTGTTACCATGGTGCGACGAAAGGGTGTTGGATGTTGAGGACCGATTTGGTGGTTAGCTGTGAATTTGAAATGTGTCTTGTAATTACTTAATCAAGTAAGTTGTAATGATTCATTGTTCGACCTACAACGTCACATTACCTATGAACGAGAAGAAGGATGAGGGCTGCTCCTAAGAAAATCAGAGAAACACCAACTCCACCAAACTTGGGCTGATGAATAGACACCTCGTCCACATACTCGGCATTCGTCTGAAGAATCATGCTCGGTTTTACTATTCCGGCCGGAAATAGAATGGTTAATCCAATTTAAGATATTCTTATTCATACCTGCTTTTCAACTATAGAACTAAAGCTTTTTCAGAACATCTTTCGTTCCACCAATTGCTGGCAGTCACTCACATATTGGATAGCGAAAGCAGAGAGGTGGTAGCAGATAGCGGTAACTGTTGTGTTGGAAGTTACATTGGTTTTACAGCCCTCTGTAGACCACATCGAGGTTTTGGTGTCATAGTAAACTGCGGCGATCCCGTTTACGTCCGGTATATTCTCGTTCAACTGGAGAGGAACTTATTTACAACATATTTGACATTTTTACGTAATTTACATATCTTCCATTATCATAATTATCATGATTATAACATATATTTTACATTTTCACATTTGCTGATTCGACTATTAGGTACTCTACTAGTACTTCTTAAATCTTCAATCCATTGGGAATTTGGCGATTTAGACATGATGGTTTTACTATCAGCTTCTCCATCCTTAATCATTTATAAATTTCCTAAAGTGATTCGATATTTATTCGTTTGTCCATATAATCTAAATAAACTCCTCAAATCTTAACAAACCTCAAAGAATATCTGAAGAGGTTCAGTCAAGTTTGAAGTGTCCTGAGAATGGTCGGACAGTTCGATCTCCACGGCCGGTGAGATGATACTGCTGGCAGTATTCTCAGTCTGGAAAACATCAGCTGCCTCTGAGTACACCGCCACGATGTAGCCAGGGGTTGAAACCGAGCTGGAGAAGATCCCACTTTTGTCCGGGAGAGAGATTGTCAGGGTCTTGTCACTCACTGTAGTCTCGATAGTGGTGGTATTGGTGGTCTTGGCTGGGGTGGTTAGCAGTGTCACCTTGGTTCCTTTGAAGGTTTTCGTAGAGTCGGTGTTGTTCTTCTGCAAGGTCATTCCGAGATCTATAACTGTTGTTCTTAGACTGAAAATAATGTTTACAGTTAATGCTATCACTTTTTCCTCGTGAAAACTGCACTGTACCTCTACTTCAAATCGCTTACCAGACCCGCATACAGACTTTTAGAATTAAAACATTATTTCTAATACAAGACCCTTAACCTATCAGAGGCCCCAAACCTACTGATGCCAAAGATCTTAAACCTAATAAAATCATACTAAAGACTAACTAAGTTGGTATTGAAAATTTACTGTCCTGTAAAATTAAGTGCCTCACCTGAGCTCAGAGATGCTGTAAATGCTGACTGCATCCTCAGCTGCTCCCTCTATGATCGTGTCCAGAATGTCAACAATCACTGCTGCACTTTCCTCATAGAACGTACTGCTGTTTGAGACGGTGCTGACGATTGTGTTGATTCCCTCAAGGTCACTGCCCGACAGTTTTGAGATGCTCTTCTTGCAAAAAGTCTTTAGCTCTTGCATGTATGTTATCTGTAAATAAATCTTGTTTTTAATTCGCATGAAATAATTTCAGGCATCATTTCGAGCAATTTCTATATTGACAGGGGTGCGGACTGTGTGGTAAATGATGTGTAATAATTATTTCTAGAAGAGTGACCATGTTGTGATAATCATTTGATGATAATCAAAGACACTAGACACAAGACAATTAAAGACACTAGCGATGTGTTCACCTGGTTCTTGAAGTTCTCTGCCAGTGTATCCTCACTGACACTGACACTGGCTGTAGCTGCTTTGTAGATTTCCTGAAGTTCGGCAGTCTCACCAGAGCCGCACAAGGTCTGGTTAACGCTCTGCCATGTGCCATTAACACACTTTCTTGTGGCGATATCCTCTGAAATCAGAGATGAAGGGATGAAAATCCCGTTTATTAATCCTGCAATTCATTCTGATACTCAATAGCCGAATTTTGCTGTTTTTATTTTTTTTGTGTTTTCGGTTGCTGCTATGTAAACATAAGACGGGCAGATAACGAAATTAAGAAAGTTGTTCTAAAAAATTAGAAAACGAACCCGTGACCGTCATAGAGTTGTAGAAGCAGGCAACAGTGGCAGTGTTTCCAGACTTTGTGTCTGGAAAGACTAAGGTGCCGTAGATCTGGCTTGTGTAGGTCTCAGCTGCACAAACTTCCTTGCTTGAGGTATTCACCGCTGAAATTTGGGAGACGGTTAGCAACTACTTGCTTTGGTATAATTTCTGGTTTGTCAAGCAGCATGCACAGTCCTCAATTTATAATGCTAAAATGACGATTGCCATATTTTGCTAAAAATTGAGTAAATGGATAGGAAAGGTAAACAGGAATTAATCTGTTATAAGTCGGAAAGATCAAAGAGCATCGAGGACAGAAATTAATTAGGGATTGAACACAATCAGTCGGCTAGGGCACAATCTCCTGTCAGAACTAAACATCACGTTGTTGTAATTCAAAACCCTCAATAAAAACCGTATCTTTTGAAAACCTACTTTTCTCGATGACATTCATGACCAAGTTGGCGCTGTAAGTCTCGCCAGTCTCCAACGCGAAAGTAAACTTGTAAGTCCCCGCAGCACTTGTCGGCACTGAGTTTATCTTGACAGTTGCTTCATGAGATCTTCCACTGAACGAAGGAAGAAAATTTAGTGCTATTTAATTGGACTGGTTTCGAAACATTGTATCTGATAACCAGGGAAACTTAAGATTCCAGAGTTGTATTTTAAATCTCAATATGAAATTTAGATAATCAGAGATGTCGTGTGTGTGTAGCAAACAACTCACTTCTTGGCTACATCCGATACCACAAACGATGCCGGTAGAGCTGGGCTCCACGTTAGCCCTGTAACTTTAATCAGATCCAACTCTGAGTAGTCCACCAATTTGACGGCAGCTGTGGTGCCGGACTCTGATATCATCGTTATGTCCACATTTTCCGTCTCTGAGGTTGACGAGTAGGTGCAAGGGAAATACGTCAGTTGATATATACTGATACTGTCATAAGATTTTTGTTCAAGTTTGCTCATGCTCTTTGACTCAAACTTGAGGAATTGACGTAGGGAATTTTACTTACAGAATTTTACATATCGAACTTTATATCAATTGAAGAGTTTACATAAACATCTCCAATGCGGCCTCCCAAACTAACAGCGATACTTAATCTCTGCTAATGTAAAGATACTGACCTACTATACTGACGCCGACTTTAGTGTCAATCTGGAACTGTCGATACAGCCCATTTTCAGGAACTGTCACATTTATCACATAATACCCCGCGAGCGCGAGACTTGACTTGATGTGCTTTATCTTCAACTGAACAGAGCTTCATTTTAAATTCTCAGATTCTTCAAGATGCAAATATCCAAAATTTTAAAAAAACCAATTATTGATAAATTTTTTCTAAGCTGATAAGTTCTGTTGGAAGCAGTTAACATTAACTTAGTTTAGTAAAAGTAGTTTGGCATTAAGCAAAATACAAATATTTAACGAAAAGAGTTGAGATATTTACCTCGCAATCGTAAAGTTTGTCTCCGAGCGAAGTTTTCTTATCAGTATCTTGGTAAGTTGGGGTAAGTGTAAAGTTTTCATCCCTGGCGTTGAAAGGTGTCCCTAAAGAGAAGGTTGCATTGTTGGTTGGGATTCCCGACAATGTCAGTGACACACTCACTATCTCCGACATGGTATAGGTCTGGTCTTTTGTCGTGTATCCTGGGAAAGTAGTTAGAGTTAATTTGTTGGGTGTATTAGACCTCACAAATGTAGCAACCCAAACTAAACCCGTGCCAACCCCAATTCTAAACCCATGGACAAACTAAAAGTCCTGCTTTGACTGTTACCTACCATAAAAGTCACCAAGAGCTGCCTCCCTCGAGAAAGTTTCCGATCCGATCAGAAAGTCGCAGATAACTTTAGCCCCCACAGCTTGGTTGGCAGGTACAGTGACGTAGACCAGGAGTTCTGTTGTGTCTTCTGAAATGTGGGGTTTGAGAGAGCACTGAGCGGTCGGTTGTAGGTTGATGATCTACTGTTAGTAAATAACCTACTTCTACGCTTTTTCAGCCCTGGCTATGGTAAATTTGGACGAATTAAATTTTAGACACGCATTACTTGTTAACTTTTCAGCACCTTCACTGTTCATTTATAAATGATACGATGAGTGGAAACATTGTCAGCTGCATGGTTTACTTACTTTTAATAGTCAAGGTACTATTATAAGGTCCCGCTATCTTCTTCTCATCCCCCACTTTATAATCATGCACTGTCTCCACCGTCTTGTCAGTACCAAATGAGACTGTCACAGTGGACACGTGATACGCGAGGTGAGTTACCCGGAAGAAGAGGTCGGTTGGGTGGTCCTTGCTTTGTGGATACGTCCCTATCGTCAGTAAGTCTGGGGGAGTTGCAGCTTAGTTGTTGGATTTGTAAGAAAACGGGATGGGTTCACGGTTTTGATTGAAGATGGTGGCATTTTTGGACTGATACAAGTTCAAACATTTCAGAATTTTTACGGTCATTGACCGTCGGTCAGCAACATTGGAATTGTTGTTTTGGTGGTCTTAAAATTGAATCAACACTCACCTATAATGTTCATGTGGAAGGGTAAGAAGAGGTACTCTGTAACAGTAGATTCTTTTCCTGCCTTGGTTACAGTGTAGTCTACCCCACAGAGATGGTAGTAGTATCCCGTACTAGCAGTTGTGATGTCAGTCATTGTCGTGGTGATGTAGGTCTTCTTTTCGAGGTAGGAGCTCCTGAAAGTCTTAGGTTAACCTCAACCCTCATTCTAATGTCGTATTAGTCACTGACCCACCAGAAGATATCGACAAGGATTGGTTGTCTGTCTCTAAGGTAGTAGTGGAGGGAGGGGGAGCCGGGTAAAGGGGGCCATACAAGAATCATACTTTGTCTTCTTCGGGTCTCTGAAACTCTCCCGGTATTCTTTTTATTTTCAAGTTCTTAAGTGATAGAGTTGCTTTACAAAACTAAAAAGCATCCACACAGCACATACTCGACTTTAACGTTACTAAGATGGTAGCTGGAGACGTTGTGGAACTCGTTAAAGAGAGTGTAGATGGTCTTGTTGATGACGTAGTTACTGTCACATTCTTGAGGGATGTTGTACTTGATTATTGCGTCCTTATCACTGTCGTAGTCTGTGTGGTCTGGTGTGATCCCTGACGAGTTTGGTTTTTTTTAAAGAAGCTGAGAGGATTAGTATTATGTGATATACACTGAGTTTAAGAGAGCCTATGCTGAGTTGGTTATTCATGGCTTGCCTGATTGTCTACCGTTCTTGGTAGCCGGAATTTCTGCACATTATAGTATAGAATTATACGATATTTCTCGGTTCAGTGTTCATTGTTTTCCGTGTTTTGTGGTTTAGATCAGATGATGTCCACAACTCCACAAGCTCACGTCTCAAACTCAAAAGTCTGGTCCTTATATTCATCGCTCGGGTTTTATTCAGACCTAGAAATACTACATCACTACAATACCGCTACAACTAAACTAAAGTATTCTGTGACGACACTAAAGTATTGTATGACGACACTAAAGTATTCTATGACGACACTAAGGTATTCTGTGACGACACGTTTCCACAACTAGACGTGGTCCTGTAAAACTAAGCTCACAGATCGGATCCAGGGACTCGGAGTAGTTCAGGTGGGTGTCTTGGTGGAATGACATGAAGCAGTGAAACTCGTAAGTCTCTTTCTTCACGTCCAGAAGAATTAGGGTGCTGGAGGCGTTGTACCAGTGGTCGTCGTGCTTCGCTCCTTCGTAGTCGGAGATCACTTTCATGTTTGGTGTCCCGTCTTCCACTTTCGTCTGTAACGTGCCGGGGTTTTTCATTTTGAAAATGAGGTATAATGGGTTGGAAATTTTGTGCTTATTGGGGTTTGAAGTTTTTAGGAAATCTGAATATTTTTTAAGGGATTTTCATTAATGAATGGAAACCGAAGGTGCTTTATGTTGTGCTCATTGGTCGAACGATTGCATTGTTAAAATTTTCAAACTCGAGCTGGTAAGATGAAACCAACGTTCCATTGAGGTTGCTTTCTTCTTGGTTGTACTTTGTGCACCAACTTACGTTGTTAACCATCCAAGAAAAAGATTGGTCATCGACATCTAGTACAGCGTGATGCAAGTTACAAGTAATACGGCCTGTCGCATTGGCACCTAACCCCGCTATAGAAACCAGGTCTGCGTCTGTACGGTTGTGGAATGTGAAACAATTGATTCTGATCAGCTGTCCAGATAAATTCCTAAAATTTCAAGACATATCTACGATTCTCAGCCGTTTCCGAAATGGTTATTGGGTTAAAATCTCCAGTTTAAATATAAAAGAAATCTGCTGACCTATCACATAAAGTTTGACAGTTCCCGTTAGTTGGCCCTGGTATCCGGGTATGGTGTAAGTACAGACCGGGTAAGTATCGTCCTGGTAAGTTCCTGTTATCACCCACTTGTCTGTCCTCCCCGCGTCTCCGACAGAGGTCCTGAGTTGGGGCAGTGTTTAAGTTTACTGTAGATAAGTCACGTGATCACCTTATTTGGTACATCTTGTCACGCGTCATAACTTGATTTGGTGCAGCTTGTCACGCGTGATCACTTGATTTGGTACAGCTTGTCACGCGTGATTACTTGATTTGGTACAGCTTGCCACGCGTGATATTTTGATTTGGTACAGCTTGTCACGCGTGGTAACTTGATTTGGTACAGCTTGTCACGCATGATTACTTGATTTAGTACAGCTTGTCACGCTTGACCACTTGATTTGGTACAGCTTGTCACGCGTGATCACGTGGTTCACGAAACTTGATCGTAGGTGTGAAATTTGCTGCCGATCATTGATGTAATTTATTATATGCGTGGTGTGCGTCGATCATAATTGAATCTGTTTTGAAATTGTTTCCTGATTCTAAGGCTGATCATTGTCAATGGTATGAAAATCGGTAAATACTAACGATAGTTGAGCTCCTGTAACGTTAAGGGAAACTGCAGCAGTCTGGTCTAGTCCCGTCACATTACAGAAAACAGTTGGGCTGGCGATTTGGTTAATTCCGATCTCCACAGATGTGTTTACACCTGTAACACAGAATTAAGTTAGCCGAGGGAAGAATATATTTCGTCTTCGCCATTATAGTTCTTCATTTTAAAACCAAAGAATAGTTACCCCGTTCGTCGGAATCATTTCAAAAATGTGTGGTTATAGTCTAAGTAACCACTTAAACAACTAACTTCCAACATGTAGAGTAGCCTGGGTTGTCGCCTGCTTGCCAGTACCGATCTCAAATCCAGTAACATCAATAACCGCCGTGTCCTTGACCGTGACATTCGTGAAATCCACCGTACACGAAACTTTGTCTTGCTCCATTACGAACGTGGAGGCGTAGTTCTTGTCTTTTGATTGCCACGTGCACGATTTCTTGAGGTTTTCGTCTACGCCTGGAGATTTAATTTCGGTTTTCAAGTGTCAAGGTTTGATTGATAAGTCTAAAGTTGATTGAGAGTAAAGAAGTTCTTGATTTTTTTTCATTTCTTAGTATTTTACCGATATAGTTTGCGGAGGTACTGAGTTTCCCCGTCCAGCCCTCGTTAACCAGCCACTTCTCTGTTGCTACATCTGTAAGGAGTTGTTTCACTATCAAGCATTGTAATATTCAAATGTCGTGTCATCTTGTTAGTTCCCATACTATCAACTAATAGGTTTACTGTCGAATAGTGTGTTCAGTTATTCCACAAATAGGTCACAAAGTGTCGACACACTTTACTATAAGCCCCTAACAGCGGTTCTCTAAGTCACCAGCAAACAAAATCACGGTATAAAACTCACGGTATAGAACAGCGATGTCATTAGAATCCGACACAGACTGGGACAGTTCCGTCATCTCCAACACACACGTGTACTCCAAACAACTGTCGGTAGTGAGACTTTGTAACACGTGACTAAGCACGTGACCTGTTGAAGCTGTAGCGGAGTGGGTCGCCAGCACTGGCGAGTCTGCTTTGTCGCACTGTGATGTTCTGTGTTATTATGGGAAGGAAACGGAAGACACAATTCTTGGTTTTTGACCATGGCTAATAAATTTCGAGAAAATGTTCAAAATTTTGGAAATTTCTGACTCCTCCCTTAAATTCTAACGTACATCATTTTTTTCGGTCGATTTGATCGCTTATCAGTATGTAAAATACTTACATAACTTACACAGTGACTAATTCTGAAAAACAATATTTTGAATCATGCTCAAAAAATTTGATTGAAGGTTTAATTTAAGCTCCATGTTTTGTTGAAGCTCAATGTTGTACCCACCATGAGACTAATCTTGAAGTTTTGATTGCTGTTGAGTTTCGCATCGCACTGCAAAGTCACATCAGGAACCGTCTTACTTTCCGATACCACCCTTACATCCTCAAATGTTAGACCTGGGTTTTGGGGTAAGGGATATTGTAGAATACTTGAGGGATATTATAGAATACTTGAGAATCATCTATTTATAACTTTTGAGAAAGAATCGACCTATCGTTATTTATACACTCAATATTTCAGATATAATTGTTTTTGTTTAACTGTCATATCTTTTAAAAACTATCATATTTTTCCTAACGATCAATGATCAGAAATAATCATAAATTTGAACGCTTAGTTAATATACCTACTGTGAATAAATGACTTTGACGTGAGATGTGTATGTCAACCCATGATCCTGATTGTCCTTAACCGACAATTCTACATCGCCCGAATCGTCAGGTCTGGAAATATTGGTAAAACTGATTAAACCAAATAACTGAAAAAAACTGAAAATGATTAATTTTCAAAACTGAAAGTGTTTTTTGCCGTTTTTTTCTGAGTTTTATCGTTCGTACAACTAGCAGCAATTGTTTTGTATCATTTGACAATTAACAATTAAAATACCTATAATTCTTACCTGACGGCTTGCATGCTAAGCTGAAGAGAGAAAGTATCCGTATCCGCGTTGTAGGAAGTTTTCTTCACATGAACCCTGTCATCTGGAAATTTTAAACTATTTTAACTACAAACTGTATATTTATTGAGAGTTGTAGGAAGTTTTCTTCACGTGAACCCTGTCATCTGGAAATTTTAAACTATTTCAACTACAAAATGTACATTTATTGAAGATGAACCAGAAGGGATATCTCTGATGTTTTTTATTTGGGGGTCTTGATTCTTAAATTTCGTCAGAAAATAAGAACCACGGAAATTGTCTACCTTTTTTAATCATCTTCTTAGCTCCATCGTCCTTGAGGTCGGAATTAAACCCGACTTTAGCAATCGACATCCACTTGTTCGGCACAAAATCATCATCGCAGTCCGCAGGATCGGATGCTATGATCGTGTCTTGGCAGTATAGTGTCAGGTGGGTAGAGTTGATGTCGATCTTGTATTCTCTGATGTTGTCCTTGGCGGCTGGCAAAACTACGTCGTGTTCCGTGTTCTTACATTTTGTTTTTACCTGGAATAGTATTTATATCATTATGTGGACAGCTACACTTTCATTGTGTGATGTGTCGTTCACGGAGGTAATGAAACGAGCAAAGTTATTTTAGAGATATTTTCCACATCTTTAGCTACTTTGACATTGTTACTAATAACGTAATATTAGTATGTCTCATTAAATGAAAAAAGTCGAAACCTTTTGTTTTGTTACCCACATTTTCAATGTTTTTATGCTTCGTGAAAATCGATTCCCAAGATTACCGAATATATTTTTCATAACCAAAACAAATCTGGACTTATAATCGTAACCTTCGACTTCTGATCGTTCCAAGAAATGTAGGTGATCCATGTATCGGTCTCCGTGTAGAACACCACAGTTCGCCAGTTATCGGACCGTCCTACCACGGTGGTTGGCTGCTGAACTATCACGTCATATGTAACTATGTTCATGGCATCGGGACATGAGCAGGACGCTGAGGTGCACCCACAAGTAATGTCCTTCCACTCTGACACGGAGTTGGCTCCTGGAGAGTAAAATTAAGTGCTCTTCGTAATGACATTATCCTTCATAACATCCTCCATAACAAAATCCTTCATAACAAAATCCTTCATGACATTATCCTTCATAACATTATCCTTCATAACATAATTCGGACTTAATCCAAACTCCGTCCGTTGGAAAATGCCACCAGCGTGACTACTGTCTTACAATTGGTAGTGATCGTGTCATAATAGTCATTTTAAAGTTTTAAATTATAATATTCATACCTTGTTCGTTTATGTTTCCGCTTAATCCGTTCCATTTCCATGTGATGTCAACGGCACTCTCGTTTGCAACGCCAGGGAGCGTAAAATTAAATTGGACGTCTTCACCCACCAAGGCTAAAGCTGTTTTATCGACCAACTCTGAAAATAATGGAGAGTTATCTTAACTGAAATTTTTTTATTATTCTATGAGAGTAACAGCGTATTGGATAGAATATGCAAATTTATTTATCTGTTTTAGAATCTTAGTGTCTCAACATAAACCAACCCGATAGATAGCACCTTCATATAGAATTTGGCAAACATTTGGAGCATCATAGTCTTTGTGAAACACAAAAAATATGGTATGAGCAGTTTGCGGTGGTTTATACCCTTTGTCTTATACTCTTATATTAGCACTTTAAGGCAATATCATCATCGCAAGCAACCCTTTTTCTATTTTCAGTATGTCGCAGATCGTTACTTTTTGTTTTCTATATCTTCATTGTTCAGATAAAAGTTTGGTGGAAAGGCGCGGTTTTTATTATGACCACCTCGCTAAAAACGTTCCCAGTCTCTATGGATCTATTGCTCTGTTGGCAATGCACTAATACGATTTTTTCGTTGATTGTTGCCATAATGTTGTCATAATGTGGTCTTAATGTTGTCATAGTGTTGACATATTGTGGTCTTAATGTTGTCATAATGTTGTCACATTGTAACATCGACACCGGACAAAATTCCCAGTTTAAGTCTTTGCCATAATATCATGAAATTGAAGGGCTATACCTAAATATTGAATCTTAACTTTACTACATATTGGGTACTGAACATTTAATAGTCATCTAGTTATGAATAATAACCCACTTCAGTAGATTTAGAATCCAAATTGATTAGAATTAAGAAATCGAAATCTTAATTCCTAACTACTATCTATTTTTTGGATTTTGCAATCTTAAAATTGTTCGATATTTGTTTTTCGGTAACTAGATTGATTTAAAACTCTATTGAATGGTCCAGTGAAAGTGGGAAGATGAGGGAAGGTGAGGCTTTTAGAACCAACTTGTTAGATATTGTTTGAAAATTGCACAGTTTCTGGCAACAGTAACTCGTAAGTGAGATTTATCACTCCAATGGTGAAGCACATGGCACCATCGAAATAAAGAAATGGCCGTTTACCAGAAGCCACACATTGAAACTCATATTTTTGTGGTAAAACATACTGATTAGGTATATTCAACAAGTAGTGAGATGTTTTTTGTCTTGCTTTTCAGCTTCCTGGTTCTCTCGACGGGAGAACACCTTCTCTCACGACACAAAGGGACTGTGTACCAGAGTACAACAAGTTGTGAAGGGGTCCCAGGTCGAGCAGTAGACGGAAATCATAGACAAAACTACTGGGATGGAAGCTGCACCCACACCAATCCTCCGTCAGTAGGCACCGGAAACTGGTGGCTCATTGACTTAGGCCAGCGGGCACACGTCGTCCGAATGAAGATCTGGAACCGAAGGGACTGTTGTATGGACCGGATAAATGGAGCTAGAGTTTGGGTTGATGGAATTCAGGTAGCTGAATTGCAGAACAGTCAACGAGAGTATCATCTACACACCAGTGTTACTGGGCGGTACGTAAGAGTGACACAAGATCGAACTGATCTAACGTTATGTGAAGTAGAAGTTTATGGAAACTACATCGGGGAATCAGGAGAAGGTCCCAACTACTATCATCATCCGATATTAGTGTCTCGATATCGACCTACATCAATGAGTGGAGGCTCCAACAGTCACACGGCTGTTGACGGAGTATTTCAGGGTGCTTCTGGACGACCAGGACAGTGTGCTCGGACTGACTATAGCGCTCAAAGTTGGTGGCAGGTTGATCTAGATCAAGACTATAAAGTTTATATGGTTGTTCTGTATGCCATCAGAGGACGAGAAACCCTCCTAGGAGCTAAGGTGCTGGTGGATGATGCGTTGTGCGGCATCTATGGCGCCAGTAGTATGGTGCAGGAGCTCCATGCTATTAAATGCCCTTCAGGTGGACTTGTTGGTAGTAAAGTAAGGGTTGTGAGAGATAACAACTACATTGAACTTTGTGAAGCTGAGGTGTTTGGCGTGAAATCAGAACCGAAACCAACAACACCACCTACTGACCCTCCGACTGATCCACCCACTCCAAAACCTGACCCTTCTTGTAAAGATCTTGACAGTAATTGTCCAATCCTTGCCGCCCAACAAAAATGCAGTGATGCAACAATTTTGGCAAAGTGCCCACTTTCTTGTCATCAATGCAGCTGTGGAGACAACTTTAGAAATTGCCAGAAGATGCAAGAATTAGGACTTTGTCAATACCACGAATCTTTCATGCACAAACATTGTAGAAAGAGTTGCGAGCTGTGCGAGTGTGTTGATTCCCAACCTCACTGCATAGTAGGAGCGTCTCACGGCCTCTGTACTTCAGATCCGTCCTTCTTGGCACTCTGCCCACTCTCCTGCAACCAATGTCAATGTGGAGACAATCTCAAGCACTGCTCTGCTATGGCTCTAGCTGGACAATGTGTTGATAACCCTTCCTATATGCTGGTTCACTGTGCAGAGTCGTGTAACCAGTGTGGAAACTGTGCAGATAACCCACCTTTCAGCGCGCAGTGTGCAGAACGAGTTGCACGTGGTGAATGTGAAACTAACGGAGATATGGCAATTCACTGTGCAGCTTTCTGTAACTTCTGTGAAGGAGGAGGGGACGATGATGACGGTGATTCGTCGAGCGACGAGTATCCATGGATATAAGATAATCGTAACTTTTCGTTGTTTATCCAAAATCATGTAGTTTTAAGATATACTAGGTGATATTGAAAATGATGTTTCGAAGAGGAATTCCGTCGCATCATACATTTTAAGGGAATAATAATAGTATCCAGGATTATACTAAGGAATGTAATTATGGTGAGACATTTTTTGATGGCCGTTGTTTTTGGTTTGTGTCTCATCCTATTCGCTCCCAGTCCCAAAAAATAGAACACTGAAGTGATAAATAAAAGAAAACTTTGAATATTCAACTAACTGTGAACTACGTACATCTATATTTCCTTAACACTTCAGTGTTAAACCAGTTGGTTTTATACAAACGAACTGTTTTGAAGCGTTATGGCATTCTTCTTCAGCGCAAAATCTAAAACCAGGTTAGTTTATTTTTTCAAATGTTTGTTCCTTGGTTTTTGTCCTTTCTGGTTGCGACTTCCGGACAAAAATACCACCTCTTGTCCGGTCCCAATAGGACCATGTCTGGCCCCAATAGATCCGTGGCCCGGCACAATAGAGCCGTGTACCAAAGCACCACAATTTACGGTGGTGACCCGCGGCGAGCAGTCGATGGTTATCGCTCGCAGTACTTTCACCACGGAAGTTGTACGCATACATATGGACCCAATGTCGGTACACCCAACTGGTGGCTGTTGGATTTGGGCCAAAGAGCTCGAGTTAATGGTATTGCCATCTGGAATCGCTCGAACTGGGACTGCTGCTCTTACAGAATCAACGGTGCAATAGTCTGGGTGGACGGAGACCCAGTCGTACAGCTCTCGCATAGTCGAAACTACTACAAGATAGACTTCAGGACAGCAAGAATAGGAAGATATATCAAAATATCACAAGACAATTACCCCTTTACACTTTGTGAGGTGGAGGTGTATGGTGCATACACCGGAGATCCAGGTGACAGTCCCAGCAACTTCCACTACCCGGTCTTGGTGTCTCGTCATCAGCCTACATCAATAAGTGGTGGGTATAACAGTCGGGGGGCAGTTGATGGAGTGTTTCATGGGATATCTGGTCTTGATGGGACATGTGCGAGGACTGGGTACGGTTACCAAAGTTGGTGGCAAGTAGATCTTGGTCAGGACTACAAGGTGTCAATGGTAGTACTTTATTCCAAGCTAGGAAGGGGCCAAGAAACCTTGCAAAGGGCGAAAGTATTAGTGGACGGTGCGTTGTGTGGCGTATTTCCGAGTGGCTATCATTTGCGGGACGTTTATGCAATAAAATGTCCTCAAGGTGGACTTGTTGGTAGTAAAGTGAGGGTTGTGAGGGATAACAACTACATCGAACTTTGTGAAGCTGAGGTGTTTGGCGTGAAATCCGAACCGAAACCAACAACACCACCAACTGACCCTCCGACTAATCCACCTACTCCAAAACCTGACCCTTCTTGTAAAGATCTTGACAGTAATTGTCCAATCCTGGCCGCCCAACAAAAATGCAGCGATGCAACAATTTTGGCAAAGTGCCCACTTTCTTGTCATCAATGCAGCTGTGGAGACAACTTTAGGAATTGCCCGAAGATGCAAGAATTGGGACTTTGTCAATACCACACATCATACATGCAAAAGCATTGTAGAAAGAGTTGCGAGCTGTGCGAGTGTGTTGATTCCCAACCTCACTGCATAATAGGAGCGACTCAAGGCCTCTGTACTTCAGATCCGTCCTTCTTGGCACTCTGCTCACTCTCCTGCAACCAATGTCAATGTGGAGACAATCTCCAGCACTGCTCTGCTATGGCTCTAGCTGGACAATGTGTTGATAACCCTTCCTACATGCTGGTTCACTGTGCAGAGTCGTGTAACCAGTGTGGAAACTGTGCAGACAACCCACCTTTCAGCGCACAGTGCGCTGAACGAGTTGCACGTGGTGAATGTGAAACTAACGGAGATATGGCGATTCACTGTGCAGCTTCCTGTAACTTTTGTGAAGGAGGAGGGGACGACGATGGTGGTGATTCGTCGAGCGACGAGTATCCGTGGATATAATAAACTCCTACTTACTTCGCTTGTTTGTTTTCAAACGTACTGTGCGTATTGATTTGTTCCATGAAGAAATAAAAATATAATAAAATGTTACCTTAAAATCTGAAAACGTTTTCTTAATAATATGCTGGATATGCCTTCAAAAAAACCTTATATGTACATGGTAATTACTTAATCGCAGTTGCACTTATAAAATCTGTATTACTGCTCTCGAAGATAAGTCAAGAAATAAGTGAGCGTCTAGCATCTTTCAAAACACTGTTAATTCAATAATTTGGAAAAAGGTCGTTACATAAAGTACACTGTTGCATTGGTTTGGAACTCTCAGAGTTCTGATTTAAATGTTACTTTTCTCTGTATGACAAAGAAAAGTAACATTCAAATCTGAACTGCTATGAGACTAGATAACTACCCGATGCTACTACAAATCGAAGAGTCTTAAGATTATTGGCAGACATTTTCAGAGTCGCCCTTAGGCTCAGGAGAAAATTTGAAGCCATTTTCAGGGCTCTTTACGGTGACCACAAAAAATATTTTATCGGTTGGTTTGAAACTTTCTGGGGTCATTTTGACCAACGACCATTGTACCAGTCAAAATATGGTTGACAGACATTTCTAAATTGAAAATTCGACCTATGGCATACAAGACAGATTTGAGCCCATTTCGAGGACGGTGATCACCCTATCAGAAAGTTTTGCTGTCTTCATTTTTGAAGCAACCGTGGGGTTTCTTTCTGTCATCGAATTTGATGTTACAGCAATTTAGAACAGCTTAGTGAAGAATCTTCCAAATCATCAGGATAGTGTATATTTCCAGCCTCCGTTAAAGTGACATCATTTCATTTCCTTTAGTCCTTTCCTCTTCCCCAATATATGACGTGCTGCAGACACCTACAGTCTACACGGCTTTTAAATGTTCTTTAGACTCCATCTATTTAAGTGTAAAAAGAGAAGAGACCTCATCCACACCTACATTACACTAATTTGATTTTTGATACCTTACAATGCTTTCAAAGTAGACAATAGCAAGCAGCAATACTCCATTAGACTTATTATCAATGACTTGCAGAGAGTTTTCATATAAGTTTATTTATGGCTTGCTTTACTTGGCAGCTTTTAACCCAGCCTGTAGGCAACTCTGAATGCAATGTTGACTGAGCTACAGAATAATGTTGTTGTAACAACAATTTTAGGTAAAATCAGTCTAACTTAAAACCATACTAGTTATTGCAATACTTTGAGTTAAATATGATATAGTCTCAACTTAAACCATGAGCCATTAACCATAAAAACATGTCTTGTAGAATTTCAATTTTGTGTGCTTCGACCCAAAATGTAAATGTGTGCTTTGTGACTCGCACATCACTTTTTCGAACTTACTTTTTTAACCAGCCTGGTAGAAAAAAGTCAAAAGAAGCAATTTACGAACTGTGATGTGGTATGATTAATGCATGGTAAATGGTAAGTCGATTAGTCGACCCCCTTTTGGGATTTGATGCTACATGTAAGTAATGAAAGCTTATATAATACTCTTGATATCCGCGGTGAATAAACAACTTTTAGTCACAAATAGCTTCCCAGAAAGTCTTCACTAACAAGATTCAAAATGTTGTCAGGCTTTTTGTGGCATTAAACAAACAGTGGTCATAATTTTAAATATAATGAAAAGATCCGAACGCAATTACTGATGAATGGATAAAGCTGATGATAGTTTATAATCACTTCAAAAGAAATTACCCTAATAACAGTGCACAAACGGACCTTTATATAACCAGTTTATGATACCCTAGATAGCGAAAAATAAACACCTTTTAGTAGCAAATCAACTCACTGACAGTCCCCACCTGTGATAATGGCTTGTCCTCAATGGTTTATAATTTTGTGCAAGCATATTTGTGGCAGTGAACAAACAGTGGTCTTAGTTATGACATTTTTGCCACCATACAACGGCCAAGGCTGAGAACTTCTTAAAGATAAACTGTTTTAGCATAGAAAGTTAGGGGATTTATCCTTGCTTATCGTTGTTCAAAGAAAACTTAATCATACTTATTGCTGGTTTACGGTTCATGTGATGGGTGCAATTAGGTGCGTGAATTGTGAACTGGAGAAACATTTATTCATGAAAGACTGTTTTTGCATATAGTTGGTTTCAAAAATGAACCGTTAGCTGTAAGATAAAGATAGGAGGGGTTTTGTGAAGAGTTGGACTATTAGAAATTGCGAAAGTTATTATCCACTTAAGTACTCTAGGTATTCTTTATACTAACAGTAACACTAACAACAAAAGTAAGGGCGCTCCTCATTCTGGAAATGTATAGCATGAACACCACCCTTAAAAGTTAGTACGTTTTTTGTTAGTGTAACTCGATTAAAGAATTGAGTTTCATTGTTTTCCATTCTTAAATTGTATTTTATCTTTACAAACCATTTCGATAAGACAATAGAAGCGTCCAACTGTGAGCCATTGAAACGAAATAGTTATAGCGTTTAGGTGAAAATGACGTTATCACCTAACCATCCCAACAAGCCATGGGCTTAAATTTGTTGTTCATCAGTATCTAGATCAGTGTTCTCCTATTTATGAACCAGTTCAAGTGTTTGAAAACTAGTAAATATGTTTTCGCTTTGCCTTCTGTCAATCTTAGCCCTCTCTTCTGCAGGACAATTACTACAATCAGAGAATTTAGACCACCCTTCCGGACAACTACTTGAATCAGAAACTTTAGACCACCCCTTTGTCTCAGACCCGAACTGTAGAGATCACTACGAGCAGTGTCCCATCTTGGCCCGGCAGCAGAAGTGTGGATACGATGGAGTTTCTAGGAAGTGTCCGTTTTCTTGCAACATCTGTACCTGCGGGGACAGCCTCCGAGACTGCCCCGTAATGGCAAAGCAAGGATTGTGCGACTTTGCTAACTTCATGAGGAGGCACTGCAAGCAGAGCTGTGGACGATGTGAATGTACGGACTCCCTGGCGAACTGCGCAGAGGGTGCTGCCTCGGGACTCTGTTCTTCTGATTCATCCTTCCTTGCCAGTTGTCCGCTGTCCTGTAACCAGTGTAAATGTGGAGACAACAGTGATCAGTGTAAAAGTATGGCTAGCCAGGGTCGGTGTGTGGACAACCCATCCTACATGCTGGTCCACTGTGCTGCTTCTTGTCACCAGTGTGGCTCTAGCTGCGGGGATAATCCACCCTACAAGAACGAATGCAAGATGCGCGCTGCGCGGGGCGACTGCAAGACGAACGAGGATATGATGCTTCACTGCGCAGCAACGTGCAAGTTCTGCGAAGGTGGAGAAGAGAACGACGGTGATGATTCCGACGAAGATAATAATGATGGAAATAATGATGATGAAGATGTCTCACCTTGGTAAAGAATTGTTGATAATTTGATAATAGTTATTATTATAAATCATACAGATTTCGTTCTAATTATAGGTGTTTTTTCTTAAGTTTTAAACTCAAAAATTAAATTATTAGTCCTATTTTTTCTCATACCAAAAGTGTCCAGATAGAAAGTCCTGATGGCAGTCAGATCCCCGATCGTATACTTGCAGTATACAACTTTATCGTCAGTGAAAGTGTGAATCAGGATGCTCTGAGATGTTGAGTCCCCGTGTGTGGTCTCGATTGTCTCTGTTATTGGACTCGCTGAAGAATAACTGGCTTAGCAAATCTTGGATATTGTTAATTTCAGAAATGTGCCGAGAGATAACAGATGCAAAATGTATGAGGCATGAAAAGTTGTACTTAAGGCCTCCATCATTTTAATTTTGCCTCATTAATAATTAGGGGTAAAGGTGGAATTCCTGATTCGGCCCGTAATTGTAAAGAAAATAACTTATTACGATAGCATAATTGAAAAACGAATGACATATAAACTGAATAATTTTGTATTATTAGATTCAAATATTTGACTCACTGTCGGTGTACCAGTCTACTTTGGACGGCTTGGTAAGCCAGCCGTTAATCTTAGCCGTCAACTTTAGACTAACTCCTTTTTGATGAGTAAAGGACATCTTATCTCCTCCTTCAAATTCTGACAGACATCAGAACGTGAGATTTAAAATTCATCCACCAATTAATCAACAAAGCTAATGATTGGAAATGGAAATAACTTATTATCTAAGGGAATATTAAGCCAAATTACCACTGAAAGCACTGAACAAACACTACCATGAGTATACGTACCAATAACATAAATGTTGATGTTAGCTGTGTGTTCTACTTTGTCAGCCCCTGTCACTGTGATAGGTATACTGCCTCTATCTTTACCCACTACGTCAGCTACAGTCAGTGTAAACACTCCCCCGCTGTTGGCGGTCGTGCTTGTCTGCTCTATGAAATGCCTGAGAGAGTTGGGCTGCTTTTTGAATTAAGCTAATTGTCGGGGTTTTATTTTGCTGACTCTAGTGAAAAATGGAATTGGGAGGTTACTGAATATTTGGCTGATTACAGCAGATTGATCCATTTTGCATTTCACACTTTCGTGTATCCCTACCAGCCACCATGTTGATTTGAAACAGTAATTTCTAGTTACATAACGAGCAAGTGTGAAGTAAATAATCTCATTTACCTGTCTTGTACCAAGAAATCGTAGATTTTAGCAGACAGACCGGTGAATCCCTGGAAGCCCACCCTGGCAGTTGGCTTGCTACAAATGTCTGTAGTGCACACTCCTCCGACTTTCAGATCAAAGTCGAGGTACTTGGTGTTCTCGTCCGGAGACATTATCACCAGCCTGAAGATAGAAGGGGTAGATTGAGCGGGCTGGTATAATAGATTATGTCACTTATTTTGCATTGAAGAAATCAGATTCTAGTTCTTCAATATAGATCATAAATACTAAAGCTCACATTTGATATATATACCCATTACAAATAATCGTGATCGAACCTTGATTGATTGGTAATCTGTATGTGCCACTCTACATTTGTAGTTTCTGCGGAGTAACCAGGGTTGTTGGACCAGGAGAGAGCGTTGTTGTACCCTGACAGTATGAGGTCCTTGTAGTCTGTCCACGACAGGGTGCCCATCTGGGTGAAGTGACGTATTGAGAACATTCCTCATCAGATATTGTCACTAATCATTTATTGAGAAAGGCATTTTCAGGGATGGGTTACAAATCGTTTGTATCAGTATCACGTGATGGTGTTGCTCGAATTGATTGGCCATAATTAACTTCTCAATGATCAATCGCTGCCATATTGAGACCCCTCCCCAAAAATACCTTTCTTTAACGAGAACATTCGTGATCAAAATTCCGAACTTATCACTTATCAAGAAACTTTTAGCACACTCAAAATATTTATTAAATTGTCGACTTTAAAATTTAAATCATACCAGTTTGAGGTCCTCGCTGTAAAAGTGTATTTTCTTTGTCGCGGTTGTGTCGTAGTTGAGTTTTAGGTCGAGGCTGATGTACTGGAAGTTAAAGGCGGTGCTACATTGAACATTGTCACACTCTGTAACATCTTTCCAATCTGAGGGGAGATGATGTGGTTCAGTTTAGTGACTGGTGTTTTAACATGGTTGCACTGGTAACAACAAAATGTTGCACTGACAACAACAAAATGTTGTACTGGCAACAACAAAATGTTGTACTGGCAACAACAAAATGTTGTACTGGCAACAACAAAATGTTGCACTACCAAAAAAATGTTGCATATGCAGAGGTCTAACTGTGCTACTGAATATGGACATGTAAGTTAGAAACAATTCCATCATAAAGGTTGCTTTGTCTCTAACTCGCCAAATCAAAATTGTTCATGTAATCCGCAACAACCATTTTGGTTTTGCATTCATGCAGAATTCAGAATTTCAGGTTCACTGAAAAAGCAATTCGTGAACTAGATTAGACCGAACAAACTCACATGTAGCGGGAATGGTGTGCTTGGTCCCATTGAATGTCCAGCTCTTGGTCGCTGCTCCGAAGTCTTGGAGTCCGGAGATTGGAAACTCCACTTTCAAAGTGCTTTTTATATCCGCTATTGCTTCCTTCGATACATCATTTATTTCTGATGAAAACACAAGTTTATCAAAGAGTTTGTACATATGCAAGAAGGGGGCCCAAGTCAGAATAGCCAAATTAGATAATCGTGCAGATAAACTTTATGATGAGATTATCATTTTGAATACCTACACATCTTATGGTTATACACACCAAAAACATCGACGTTAAATTCTTTGCTCATGACGACACTTTCAGGAAAGGTAAACTGACAGGAAACTTTGGTGTCTGTTGCAAAGTTGGCAGTGTAGGTCGATTCTATGGACGACAAACTAAACTTGTTTTTAACAGCACCTGAAACGATGACTTTCAGGATTGAGTGACTTTTTGAGTACATTTTCATTTGTTCAACAAGTAATGCGGTCTGAACTGTTCCAGGGGAAGGGTAAGGCAATGACCATGACCACGACACCCTGGAATTTGCCTCATGGTCAATGGTCAATAAAACTCGACCATGACTATGGAATATTTGGATTTTTGTCATATTCATTTCAAAGACATGCTCAATTACTAACCTTCTTGATTCCACGCAATGGTGGCGTTGTCTTTCCAGTTGATACAGTCACATATGAGATTCACTGCTACACCTTTTCTTTGCAGCACAGACGGATGTGGTTTTCGGTTTATATCTGACAAATTGAAAAACATATTTTTTAATTTGATACCATTTAAGGGTTTGCACGATTATTATAACACTAGGAAGAGAGTTACCACTCTGATCTGCTTAGTGGCCGATCTTCAAAACTTACTACTCCCTGTCCGTTTAAGGATCGTGCGTCGACAAAGTTGTGATTTTACGCCCCGCTCGGCTTACTTTTTAACGTCTAATTGTCTAGGCTAAATCTAATAGCCTTTATTGATCACGTTATAAACTCCTTATTAGGCCTTTTTCTTACTTTCTAAGTTTTATCTTGTTGCAGTTTTAAGTTTAGCCCACCATGAAGACTCTATGTAGTATAGTTTAATTGCACTTTATGCTTAGAAGTCATGCAATTCCCCAGAAAGAGGGACTAGGTTTTTTCAGCCATTTAACCAGCATCAGCTGCAAAGCTTGCACAACGATTACTATCAAAGTATGGACCAGCATTCCTCAGGCCGATTAATCCTCTATCCTTTCTCTAGAATCTACGTAATCTTACTGAATTGCAAAATTCATATGCTTATAAGTCGATTGGGCGATCCATCAACCTAAATACTTAAATAACTAAAAGGAAGAGAACAGATTCGGTGATACTTTACGCCATTCAGCCAGCAGTAGCTGTACACCTTGCGCAACTAAACACCTAACTATCAAAAAGCAGCGACCTCCGGCCAGTCAGTCCTTCCTCCTTCCTCTAGGCGTAACGTTAATGTAATTTAATTGCACGTGATGCTGACAGGTCATGGAATTCCCTAGAAAGAGGATATATAAGGTGATGTTCTTAGCCATTTAACCAGCGGGAGCTGCAAAGCTTGCACAACGATTATAATGATGCTTAGAAGTCATGCAAAGCCCAAGTTAGATGATGGATATGGTGAGCCATTTAGCCATTTAGCCATATATCTCAAACAACTAATACAAAATTGCCATAGCTGAGCCGACTTTTCGGAATTAGATCTATGTCAACATGATCATGATAATCCTGGTGAGCCAATATTCTAATATTAGGCATACAATAATGGACCTATAATAAAGTAATTACAACCGTTCCTGATCCCTTCAAACTGATCGTGTACCGATAATTTCAAATGCAAACCTTATCTTTTTCCAGCTATTTCTGATAGAAACCTACCTATGACATACAACTGGAGTGTTGCAGTGGCGTTACCGCCGTTGGTTGCCACGGTGATGTTGTGAGCTCCGTGTTTCTCGACCGGGACTGCAGCCACTTTTAGCGTGCTCGTTACTCCAGTGCTGTTCTTGGTTACTGTAGAGGTGTATCCCTCCGCTGAAGAGTTTGTTGTTAATAAGTTAAAACATTGAATATAAAAAATCTGCTATCCGCTGGGGTGAAGGCCAGAGACATTTCGTCTAAAGCTTGCATTAATATACATGACCGGGGAATACCTTTGTCGATAGAAAAAAAGTTGACCGAAAGAACGTTAAGTTGACTGAGAAAACGTAATTGCCATCTCAGGCCAAATCAGAAAATCACTTCCTTTTTTAAAGGGAAAAACCGAGTGACTATCCCCAATCAATTGGGGCAACCAATGTATTTGGTGTTCGGTAATTCATCTATAACTTTTATTGTGTGTATGTATCGTGTATATGTATTGTGTGTATGTATTTTGTGTTTGTATTGTGTGTATGTATTGTGTATCATGTATTGGTGTATGTATTTCGTTTCATGCTTACTTTTGTTATCGACACTGCCGGCGAGGTTCCAGGAGATGTTGACGTTGGAGACGTCCTTCAGACCGTAAGTAGAGAGAGACACCTCCAGAGCAGACCCGGCCGTCGTTACTTTAGTGACGTTACTCATTCCTGTGGGGCAATGGTATGGTGTCAAGATGTTAGTGGCTGAGTTGTCAGATCCGTAAATCATAAATGATAAATCTTACAAAAGACGTCAGAACTCAGAATTCTTGGGGAGGAGTCGGAAATTGTTTTCATCACGTTGCAGAGTTTCTCAAAATTGATTGGTCGCATCTGGCTCCTCATTGGTAAATCGCTGTCACATGATGGAAAAAAATACTGAATCCTCCCCATTAATTCTGACGTTCATTGAATTTTGACGTTCAATTCATAACCCTTACCATAGACATCTACTTTAAAGGGAACAGAAACGTCACTGCTTTTAAAATGTAACGTATAGGAACAAGTGACGTCCTTCCAAACTCCTTTCCTCATCATCTTTGACGTTGGAACTTGAAGCTCCCTGCCAAAATAGCAAATATAAATCTTGCGTTTAAGACCTAAGACCTATAGTAGAACTGAGTCCTTAAACTCGTTAATCTTAATATGATCTTACACAGAACTTTCCACTATCCGCATGTCCCATGATATTGACAATTGCCTCATATTATTATATAGTAATGTATATGGTATAGTGTCTTTCTGTGATGTACGGCCTCAGTCAAGGCCTAGAGGCTACAATTCTACCTTCTTACAACTTTTCCTTATTGTACATCTTATCTTTGCATTACGCCGGTTTAAAATTTGAAGATTACAAATTAATGATAATATATTAATCTCAACGTACCATACAGTGCTGGTATCATCCTTGCCGGCTTTAGGCGGAAAGTCGTTATCCTCTGCATCTGAAAGTGGAAGGCGAATTATAAAAACGTGACTCACTTTTTAGGAAGATTAAGCAATCGGGCTAGCCATCTATTCCCCGTGTTTTAATGAGATTTTGCAACTGCCCATCAACTTCTTCCGTTTCGAAGGTCAACACTTTTAATGGACCTTAAAAGACGGCGTAAAACCTGATCTCCATCCCCTTCCCGATTGACTGCTTCAAAGCGAGACAAACACGTGACCTTTAATGACTGTCTCTTGGTAATGATATCCTTCCCGTTCTACTGTAGCAGCTTCAAAAGTTATATTTCTCCAGCAGGCCTCAACGCAAAGCTTTAATCCAAGTACTCAAAGCACTTTTTGGGGAAACGAAAACAACTGAATAAAATAACTTGGCTTTCAGGTGGATTTTACATGTATAACCATTACTTTTACATGTATAACCATTACTTTTCAGGTTCCAATGCACGACTAACGTATCGAGGACGAATATTCAGGTGTCTGAGCTGGGACTGGCTTAGTTTTATAACCATATATAAACTCTCAAATGTTTACCTTTGCAAACATAAGACGCCCCGGTGGGGGTGTGGATCAGCTGGGTGAACTGTACTGAGATCTCCGACATTTCGTGCATCCACACTTGGATGTACTCCTCCGTGGTCTTGATTGTCGGACTTGTCACCGTCTCTAGAGAATAAGCTTTACAGAGGAAGCATAATTAAACATCGGACTTGTTACCGTCTCTGGAGAATAAGTCTTAAAGGGCAAGCATGATTAAACGATAGTAGACGAAGAATGTCTTCGAAGGATTGTTGGAGACATCCCATATTATATAGACGTTAAATCTAAGAAGCTAATTTCGGTGGCTTGGTGGGTGTCTCTTTGTATGACGGAATCTAGATTCGCTGATTTATAGTGAAATCTTGAAATGTGAATTGAAATATCCTTCTCAGATGTAGCTAGCCAGTATCATTCACGCTAATCAGAAGTGTTCGGGCGTTCGGCACTAATCCAGGCAATTATACAGGGCGGGGGGGGGGGCAAGTTTGTTTCCCTCAACCTATTGTAGGAAGTGATCACGAGATCTAAATAAAAGTGTCTCCTGACCTGTTCTGTCGACTACATAAAGAGTGGTGAGGTTCTGACTGGGCAGCTCTGCTCTACACTTGAGAGTGTAGTCTGTCAGTCCCCAGCTCTCCTCCGTCCAGGCGGGCTTGTCCAACTTCTTCTCCTCTCCACCCTGTACAAAATTGTACATAAAAATGTACAAAATTGTATATAATAATGTACAAAATTGTACATACAATTGTACGACAATTGTACAAAATTGTATAAAATTGTATAAAATTGTGCAATTTTTACAAATCGTAGTTTTTTACAAACATGCAAGATTTTACACGATAATTAATGGACCATACGGTTGTTTACAATTGGAAAATACAGTTATCATGTCTTATGTTTATAATTCTTAATATCATAATTACAACTTATGCAAAGCCACTCAATATGCAATAGTATTCCGCTTAAAAACCACTAATCTAGACATAAACAGCTTACAACAGCTCGATCAAACTAATATCCTAAAACTAAAAACTCACGCTAAACGATCGCCAATATGTCCACTTAGTATCAGCATCACTTCCAATTATGGTACAGTTGTAGCTCAAAGATGTTGTCAGAGCGGAGAATACCAACTCGTTCACCGGAAATTCTGAAAAATCCAAATTTCTTGGGCGAATTATATTCAATTGTCGTTTACTTTGACGGAATTATGTCTGTCTAACGTTCAGCTTTGAGCTGCGAGTGTATAATTGCGACAACATTAGCTGGGCAAAACAAACAGTCAGTATCACCGAATTGAAAAGTAGCAGAAGATCAATAGTTGCTCTTATCTCTGCTCTACCAGTCTACCGAATCTCTCGAAACTTTTGGTGCTTACCAACTTTGCCGACTGCAACTGTCCAAGTTATGGCAGGCTCGTTAGTGAACAAGAACTTGCATGTTACCAGGGCCGAAGTCTCTTCTTGCAAAGCGGTTAAACCGAGCGATGCTGTGGGAATAATTATTGGTGTATGAATGTCAAACTCTCCGCCCCCCCCCCCCAAAATGTAATATCCAGAATTGTATCCTGCTTATGACTTTGGTTTTTTACGATAGAGGGACGGATGGTAGTTTTGCAAATTACTAAAATCTTAAAGGGTTTGATTAAATCCAGATTGAATGGAAAAAGTAAGTGATATTTATACAAAATCTTACATGTTATGTTGTAGAAGTCTGTCTCTCCAAACTTTGTCTTGGTAAAGGCCTCATTTTTGATGACCGAATCCTTGAATATCCACTGAACAGTCCCCTCCAAGGCAGAGTATTCCACGCTAAAGGAGCAAGCTGGCTCCACCTCCGTCTTTTGTAGCGAGTAGTATGCGTTCGGAGTTAGTCGCTCTGGGGTGCGGATGAAATTTCACTTTTTAGGTCTACTTAGATATTTCAACTTCGTGACTTTTTTGGCGAATAATCAAATAAAAATCAAAAGCAGCGTTGAGAAATTTTCATCTTATGAAAACTTACTTGGTCTTGAAGTGCAAGGTCAGAGTGTTTATAAAAAACCTTTAAAATTTAAAACGATACATACGCGCTTCATATATTTTGAAGGTTTTGGTTAGAGTGCTGATGGCGTTGAACTTGAAGGTACACGTGCAGGTTGTGTCACGTGTTAGGTTGGACTTTGTATAGGTGGAGATTGCTACTGTTTCGTTCTTAACGGTCTTAGGGACATCTTGGTTCTCTGTAGACAGGTAGACTTTTGTTACTTTTTGAAATTTCAGTGCTAAGATTTTGTCGATCATATCGCAAATAATAATTGTTGAATAGAAACGATTTTAAAATCTAAACCTCCAACTAATCATCATAATTGAACTGCTACTAGACCAAAATAGGAGATTAAGTTACTTACCATTTCCCACGTTCAGATACTGAGGTGTAGTGGTTTTTGACAGAAACTCATTGAACGACACATACATTATGTCCTTCTCGTAGAGTGCCTTGCACTTAGATTCGTCCTTGTACTCATACGAAAACATCTGTGGTGAAAGATTTATGATCTCAAATCAACATGATGATTGTTTATGAAAATTAACCAACTTATTTTGCCGTATAGATTGTTGTTTCAACAAAAATTCTAGTATTTTTTTCCAACAATTTTCAGACTTTTAGAGGGTTACTTTACCTCTTCTTCGCCAAGACTGAGTTTAATGTGTGTGTTCGTTTTGGTTATCGTCCAAGTTCGTGTTTCTGTACTGAAATTAAAGCGTATTATACGTTTAGCCAAACGATCATACAAACAGTTTTAACATCAGCATTTTACACAGACTTACCGGGCGATGCGCGGCTCTCTCTACGTTTCCCTCCGAGCGACAATTAGCCTGAGGTCCCCAGGTAAACACAGACCACCTAAGTTACTATCAATGTATGTTCAAATCACCTTGTTGGAGGGGTCTTGTCCCAGCTCAGCTCCTCCGCATTTGAACAGTCGTAGATCTGAACCTTTCCCGGGTTCAGTGACCACTTGATAAAGCCTATCCTTGTCTTGTCCTTGTCGAAGAAGTTGACGTACTTTTCCTGGTCGTTTTGAGCGGCGTATTTTACCTGTAGCTGATGTTTGCCCAGTTCAAACGGCAGGGCGCAGGTAGATTGGTAGCAATCCGCTATTATGGAGATCCAGCCTGGGAGAAAAGAGATAATTAAGTGGTTACAGAATTTAATAATTTATGATTGAATATATTAGGCGATCTGCTTCATAACAACGAATCTGCTTAATAACAACGAATCTGCTTGTGCTAGCCTGTGCAGACCAACTTGATTCGAAACCACTCGCTTCCGCATAGATTGGATATTAATTTGATCATTGATAAGCACAAAACAAAACGATTCTGAAATCAAAAAGAAATCTGTTAGTACCGCTATGATCCTCC
>JH154390.1:574-72875 GCA_000226015.1 Mnemiopsis leidyi | reverse complement strand
ATCCTTATATGTAGCGTGCGCAGACCAACTTGATTCGAAACCACTGATCGCGTCAGCATGGATTTGGAGATTGAATTGATCATTGATAGGCACAAAACAAAACGATTCTTAAATCAAAAGAAATCTGTTAGTACCGCTATGATCCTCCGCACACGTTCCAGATACCCAGGATGTGTCATCCGCCTCGGAGGACGTTAGAGATCCCTTCATCAGGTAGTATTTCGTTATACCATTACGGACCTCCCTGGTAACCCCGGTGCAAGCTGGGAATATAACATGTGTGACTTATAGCGCGGCGGCTAATGTTGAGAGATGCGGTAGCAGTTTCCAAAATTTTTGAAAACCGCAATAGAGAACGGTCATAAATCTTCTATGCCAGCGTTGCCTGATATTGATTGCTTTTATCAAATTTCTAATCGATTAATCGCTGTATATTATCAGTGAACCTTCCCCAACAATACCGTTCTTTATTTTGGTACGAAACTAGAGCACTCATGACAATAAAACTCACCCTGATTTGCTGCACAAGCATCCTGGGCCTTATGTAGATCTGTATACTCCCCCTCACTAAGTCTTGTCTGCAAGTTCTTACTGGCATGCTCACACCACTCTCCTGAAAAAATAATTTCTCCTATTTCTCCGATTATATAAGTTTTGTTTTTGTAATCTGCACTGCGGAACCCAGAAGTGGCTCGGAGTGTAAAAAACTGTACAAAATTTTTCGACAAATAACAAGTTTGCTGATGTCACATGAGAAATGAGATCTGATCACGTGATTTTCAAACACCTAAACTCACCGGTACAATCCCAGGAAACTTCAGTTGGCTGCTGCTTGTAATCCTTAGCCGTACATACCACTGTAACGTCAGCTCCCGTAACGTTGACAACCGGCTGGCTGGGGCTTGCCTCCAGTACTGATTACGGGGAGCATGAAATAGTGGAGGGTTTTAAGCGGTCGGTAGAGGACCGCTTTTTATTTACATTGTGTAGTACTGGTAAGTTATTAACGATATCAGTATTATTGGAGTAATAACCTCGGAAACTGTTTGTAGTTTTGTAATTTTGGAGTTTAAGCTGAGCACTGTGGAGCAGCGGGACATCATCTGATGTACTATTGTAGGTATTGTCGGGATTGTAGGGCAAATGATTATTCATTACATGCATCATCTTACAGATAGCTTATCACATCTGACCTTTTTGAGCACTACGTGCATGTCACCTTTGCCGATTTTTTCTATCGGGCAGTCTTCACTCTCCCTTACCCCTATATTTTTACCGACTCACTTTTTTGAACTCAGTGATCGCTCTAATCACCAATGGTGACATTTACGATTACCCATCATTCTCTGTTGACAGCATTTTTTCAAAATGTATGTCCCTTACACGCGAAGCACTTTCAAAAAAGCATGCCACATTACCTATAAAAAAGCATGCCACATTACCTATAAAAAAGCATGCCACATTACCTATAAAAAAGCATGCCACATAACCTACAAAAAGCATGCCACATTACCTATAAAAGAGCATGCCACATTACCTATAAAAAGCATGCCACATTACCTATAAAAAAGCATGCCACATTACCTATAAAAAAGCATGCCACATTACCTATAAAATCTGTGGAGACTTTCTGCTGAAGAGTCTGACCGTTGATCTCGAACACACAAGTGTAGGAATACTCAGACTGGGCCTCCACCTGAGCCCCCGTCACCGTACAGACATTTCCTGCCAGGGTTCCCGTCCTTTTCTGGGAACAAGAAATCGGTCAGCTGTAATGTGGCGCTCTTACCCTGGTGATTTCAGGAATAAACTGTTAACTGCCATGGCCAGCAGTTCTACATAGGATGGAATGGGAATTATCTGCTAGCTTCTTCGATTATTAGTTATCGGACCTCTAATTTGTTGTTTAACCGTTTGAAGGGGCACCACGTCGTAAAAATGTTAAATTCTCTGAAATCTCCCAGTTTTCCATGTTTTAAGATCTTTGTTTCTGCGAATTTGTGGTGGTAAAAATTTGATTTTTGCTTCTTCTTTGAAGTTAATTATTTTATCAGAAACACGATGCAGTGGACATAGTGGAAACGCGTGACTATATGTTTTACTTCCGCTAGCAAAAGCTGTTCGCAACTCTTTGGATTCCTTAATATGAGCGAAAGTCACGGAGCAACGTTCCTATGAAACGGTTGTCAGACAATTTCATTATCAAAACCTTCACTATGAACTTGAAAATTAAAATTTGTTTCCTCGAAACTTATAAGGTGTGGCAACTAAGTTGCCCACATTAAATCACTTACAAGCATTTCGAATCAATGTGGTTTGATTCTCGAGAAAACCAGTATGGAATATTGACGGCTGATAGCATTGGCAAGTTGACACTTCCTCGAAATAAAGGCGTAGTCCGGTATCAAAAAAACCAATAACGACAAAACATTATACCTGCAGATCAGGCTGACAAAACATTATACCTGCAGTTCAGACTGGCCAGATTGTGCCATGAGGGTGTAGCAGGCAGTTGGGGCCACATCAGCTCCCTTTATCTCGAACTGATAAGTCACTGTCTGGGTAAACGCATCAAACACCGTCAAATCTTTCGCCACAATTTCTGAGGAAACAGTTAATAGGTACAGTTGTGTAATTGCCGAATTCTAATTCTAATTCTACTGGTCTGGGAGAACGTTACAATAGCTATTCCAGTTTATTTTTGGGACACCTGAAATATTCCATCTTCTCCGGTCCGTAGAACCAGTACCAACAAAATCAAAAAGGTGAAAGTTAGAGGCAACTACGTGACCCCAACCGAAGTGCAGAAGTTTCGACGTACGTGGGGCATCTCCCAGTCACTAGTCAGGTCACTAGTTCGGGGCAGGTCACTAGTCCTACATTATTTTTGACAGAATGCCGTGAAGTAGCAAGGGCCCCGATATCGTCTTACAGAACATTAATGTATTAATTAATAAATGTTATTTTGATGAACTCGTGAATGTGACAAATACAAGACTTATTCTAAATAATGATGGCCCGCCCTAGGTGTGGTTATATAGTATATACATGTACTTATGGAGACAGTGCATGTAGTAAAGTACACAAGCTAACCTGCCACGTCCAGGGTGGTATCAATAGACAGTTGTGTGTTGTTCTGCAGGTAGAAGGTCCAGGAGTAAGTGTTGTAAGCGTCGTTGTAACTCACGTTTTTCAGCGTGGTTGTCGCGGAGATCTTACTGTTCTCGTACTTCCACGAGACGGTCTTCTTGTCTGTTGAGTTTGTCTTGAAGTCACAAATCCTGAAGTGGGTATACAGATTCAGGTTATCAGTTTTGAAAAACAGAAATGTGATTTAATATGTTTTCACTGCAAATTATTCATTATTTACTTTGCACATGTTACTAATACTATATCAGTTTTTTTGAGTAACGAATTTATAACTGCCAACCCTAGTGGTAATAATTCAATCCTGAATTTAAATATTTAATTAATGTAAGTGTAAACTGATAAACACTGACTGTCCATTAGATGTGATCCCCTCTATTGTAGACAGACTGAACGTGATTGTGATATCACAGTCTTCTCCGGCAAAGCAAACGTACTTCTTGGGGGTTTCCAGCGCTGGGGATTTGGGAAATGATTTTTAGAGGAGTATCCTATCAAATTTAAACTATAATAAGCTAGACTAAATTGCTTTGATTTGTGTTTAAAGTTCTCCCAGTCCCAGTCTCAAAGTCTGAGATCTAAGGTATCACAATTTTCAAGATATCACAATTTTGCCTTGTAATTGAAATTCTGAAAAACTCACTCGCTACATATAGCTTATAGTCCTCATAAATAGTAACTTTATTCTCGCTTGGGTATTTAAACTCTGCTGAAATGGTCCAGATTTTCTCGGCTGATGAGTCTAGTGTCAGAGCTCCAGTTGCCGTGTACAGATCACTGAATAAAAAACAATGATATTTTTTGTCGAAATACTCTTGGAGTAGTTCCTTGGGTTTATTACTGTATCGAAGAAGAAGAAGAGATTATGCTTGAAATTATCGTTGGAATATCAATGAGCGGGACTGACAAAATGTACAAACATTGAAATAACGAAACAAAACTGAGACCCTAAACGTATTACTGCGAGCGCAACCTGCCGACATTGCACACATACAGTCATACAGCTATGGCATCTTGCTAGCGCAACTTTCATCATTCACACATGCTGCAAACCTTGTAAGCGATCCAGCAATTACATTCGTCCCAAAGTTCATAATGATGCTCTCTGCTGCTGGATTAACTGATGCTAACTTTAGGGTTATGGTACTAGCTTCACCAGCCCAAACAACAGCAGCAAGCGAGGATTCTACAATGTCTGAAAACAGGGGTAAAAATTACTGATATCTGGCAAATTTTGCACATTTTGCAACAATATAATCATACAGTCGATTTTTTAATGAATGTTCATAAACAACTAAGCCAGTCCCAGCTCAGACACCTGAATATACGTCCTCGATACGTAAGTAATAAAGAAGGGATCAAGGGAAATCTTTTTAATGAAACTAAATAATAAGTACTTACGGGCTGCTTTGACTTGAATACTCTTGAAGGCTCCTGTAGAAGACACGAAAGAAGCGGAACATCTGTAAGTCTGCTTGACTGCCCACGCTGCAACGTTTTGGTTATATCAAGGAACATACAAACTTTTAAAATGAAAGGTTTCCTGTAAAATTTGTTCACTTTGTCCTTCATCGTTCTCTTATTTTGCAAACTTACTTGAGGCCTCATCGAGGATAAGACTCATCATGGGATCAGCAAAACTGACGGAGTATCCCGTGTCGGCACTGCTGATTATGTCGGTCTTATCTGTAAAACCCCAAAACCTGCGACACAGATTGGATAACCTCAGAACTCCGCAGTTTTTAATTGTAAAACTTATAGAAATTGTTACAACTTGTGAGTTTATCCAATTAATTTTTTTCTTACTTGTTGAAGAAATCTCCGTCAGAGCTTATCTCGCAACGTTTCGTGCTCGCTGCATCTGTTGATTTAAATTTGTTGGGACGATAACAAATATTAGTTACACAGCATTCGCAAAACAAGAAACTAGTGGTTAAAACGCGGCCGCCTATCTTCAAGTATAACGCGTTTATTTATACACACGACACTGATTGGAGCGCCAAGAAATCACGTGACAACCTCGCGAACCAATCACGCGCCTCTTCGTGAAGAACCAATCAGCGCGCGCAGCAGTCAGTGTAGCGGCCAATGAAATTGACAGAAGATGATACACCAAATTGACTGATAGCAAATTGTACACTCATTGTGACCTTTGTGTACATTGTACAAGAGTATGATCTGTTATTAATATTAAGATGGTTCGTTTACTGTTTCAGAAACACTTCTGTCCTGTGTAGGTAGTGGTACCGGTTTCGGCCTTCTTACTTTTAACAAGCTGTGTGTTGGTGCCTATATGTGTGTAAACCGATCACCGTTTGTTTGAAAGTTGTCTAGTTAGGGTAAGCCTCCCCGAAAAAAGGTATATTTCTCTAGAAGATTCCAGAGACTTACCCGCGATCTGATGAACAACATAGTCCTCAACACTGAAACCGTCAGTGGCGGTGTATTTACAGGAATATGTCATGTCCTCGTCGCCCACTTTGATAGCTAATGTCGTGGTTTTCGTGCCTTGTGTAGTATCTGTAGTTTCTGAGGGGGTGTTTCGACTGTTTCGTGCTGTTAGCAAAGAATCGTATTCATGGTAGTGTATCTTGATTATATTGTTGTTCTAAATGGTATAGCATGTGTTCTGAATCAGGGTTTTAAGAGAAATCTGAGTAGTATTAGTAACCTTTGTGTTCGATAATATGATCAGAATATCCGTTACACTACAATACCTGTTACGCCCGTGGCTATGTCTGCTGTAACGCCCTTGCTATCAGTACCACTCCATTTACCGGAGGGGTTGTTACTGAACAGCCCGTGGAGAATACAGTTTATGTTTTTCTGTTGGCCCTGGTACAAGTACGCTACACTTGGCTGGTCTATCGTCACCCCTGCAATTGTTCAGTCCTCGGTTTTCGTCCTTACTCGGCAATGACACGCAGAAAAGTTGTAAATACACAATTTTAGTTTCGTTTGTAGCCGTTACTTTTATAGTTGCATTGACCGCTACTTTTAGTTACTAAGGTATCTTTTGTCTGGAAGTTTACTGTAACCCACTGCATCTAATCAAGCGTGTGGTTATTCGTTACAATTACAGTTGTAACTTTTTAACAAACGTTGGTTAAAAGCTGGGATGGTTATAAAGTTTGTATAGGCTCACATAGCCCTGGTTATTAAGTTTTTATATGCTCACATAGGCTGCATTATGTATTTGGTTAAATAAGTTAGACGGATTTAAGGATTTACAAAAAAAGGAAAAAAAAAAGACTGTTACACTCACAAGCCCATAGCAATTATCAGTCTTTCTGAATTTGGGATCTATTCTAATAATGTAAACAATTAGAAAAGTTAAAGTTTTACCAATGCAGGCAGTGCAAGTCCGGGGACGATTAGAGTCGATGTTAGAACATGGCTGGACGTTGAGGTGTGGACAAATGTCCCCCGCTCTCCCTGAAATCAAGTAAGTTTTTGTCAGGTCATATTTACCGAAATCTACTTCTTTTATTAGTTTTAGCGGTGATTGATAATAATAATAGTGATAGAAATAATGACGCGTTTTCAAATATAGGTATTTGGCACGTGCAAGGTTTTTGGCACTTGCTATTTGGCATTTGCTAGTAAAGTTTCGGTTTTGATAATAACGTCTTTGAACTGCTTTCTCTAATCGTGATACTGTAATAGCAACTTTTAAGTGTCACGCTGATTCCGGTCTAAAACACCTTATTTTAGATAGCAACTAAAAATTGATCGTATAAACTTTTATAGTGTATACTGTTAACATGCGTACGTGACCTTATAATATTTGCAATTTGTTTAATATTTTGAAACTACATATTTATTCAGACCACGCTACATCTTCTTCGCATTGAAGTGTAATTAACGTTCTCGACATTTCCCTGTTGAGCATGTGCCTATTATCAACTCTTTAATCAACTCTTTAATCAATTCTTTAATCAACTCTTTAATCAATTCTTTAATCAACTAAACTCTATCATTACTACACACTTCATTAAAACAAGTCTCGGGTAAGGCATGTTTACTTACGCAGGGGCTGATGTTCCATCAGTTATGACTTCTGAATTAGAATTGTAAGTGGGTGCAATTTTCAGACATTGGCCAGCTGTATTTCTGTAACGATCTGATCATTGTAAAAATTTTGTAGTTACTATAGTTACATACTATAGTTCGTTACGACTCTCAGATTTACAGCACTCACTCGCTTTAAAAAGAAACTGCTTGGCCGAGTTCCCTGTAACTAGCTGAAGCTGTCAGATGTAAGTATGGCAGCTACTCTAATAGATAATATCCTGCCTTTATCAGAGTGTTTAATTGTCCTCTGCCGACTACCTCATCAAGCAGAGCTTACCTAATTGATAGCTTTAATGGTTTTTTTTCGAGTGTTGGGTCTACGTGTTTCACTTTGCGACCAAGTTTACACAAAAAGATAAGAAGATACGTCAAGTATTTTAGGTACGACTTAATTCTAACAGACCCAACTTTAAAGTGAGTATGTGCGGGCGGTGCGGAATCGAACTATTTCTTGTTTTTATCGCACTATTTCTTGTTTTTATCGCACTATTTCTTGTTTTTATCGCACTATTTCTTGTTTTTATCGCACTTAAACATAGCCTCTGTGCTCTAACGGGATTGTCTGCATAATGATGTATCCTGTTAGTGTTAATAACAAGCTGTTTGTTTATCTTGTATGCTCAACTTTGTTCGTCTGAAAGTGTCAATATTGTACTTGTTGTGCAGTAATTCTTGAAGGATGGCCATTATTTGCTGCTAAGATGAATAAAACTGACGTTTATGAAATAATTACTAACGTAATCAGGGTTTAACACCAACCACTACTAAGAGCTCTCGTCGAAACGTCTGCCCAAATTCTCAAAATAAAATCAAAATCGCCTTATTATCCCGATTTTGCTTTGCATATGAAGCCATGAATATTGAATAATCGTTGATGGATAAGATTGCCCTGAGTGATACTGGGCTAATGAGATGGGTGGATGAGAATTATGACATGGTATAACTGCAGTTTTATCGATCACAAATAGATATTGTGGTAGCCTATTATGTTCGCTTGAGCAGCAGAACCGTTTATTTTGATTGACACTGATCCTTAAATTTTCACCCATCTGTCTTAAAATCTTAAAATTGACCGTCTCAGGCATCCCAACTCTAAGTTGAGTGTTCAATTTAAGTGAGCCTCACCGACTTTTTTCAAATTTACCCTGCAAACGAGAACGATGGAACTGTCTATAATTTGTCAGAACCGAGTGGTATTCAATGTTTTAAATTGTTAAAATCTCCCTATATTCCAATTGAAAAGGCTTTCCAGAAATCTGGAGCACTAGTTCTGCTTATTAACTGACATCTTCAGAGCCCCGCCCTCCTAGTCAGAACCTAGGACCGCATTATCTTGCCCGACACGGGAGCCTAGCAATTTAAAATCCGTAAACAGGGAAACGTTAGGATGTAGCGTGTATAAGCCTCACCCCTCTAGCTGGCTACTATGTAACCGTGCACTTGTACTCGCTCATCTGTACTCGATAAGATTGTGCGTCTGCTAAACTTTAACTCGGAGCCCTTACACCTTTCCTCCCTTTCTATCAACGTAAGTTGTGTGTGTTGTAAGTCGTTGTAAGTACTTACACCTTACCTTGCCTAATATATCAATGTAAGTCAGTGTTGTAAGTACTTATAAATACTTACACCTTTCTTCGCCTAATATATCAATGTCGGTCAGTGTTGTAAGTACTTGTAGAGAGCAACGTAAGTCGTGTGTGATGTAAGTACTTCTAAGTACTTAGGCGTGCTGCTTGTTTTGAAACCGTGGTCACTCCTGAACACCAGCCGTCTTGGAATACGTTAAGTGTCATAATTATGTAATCAGTTCGACCTGAAGATCTGTATACGATCTAGTGATTCGGCCCGTTTCTGAGTAGTCTTTCCCAGCGATCTGTCGTCTTGATTTTAGTAATCAGCTCTATGGACATTAATACCACTCCTTTTAACATGCACTCTTGCAGAAAACAATGTACAGAAACTAGGGATCAATATATGTAATTGTTTAACCGTTAACGATAATCTGGCGCTGCTCATTCACGGTCCTCTTTTTACCGACTAAGATTTGATATTACATTAAAGTAACCTAATATGTGCGATTTCACTTGGAAAACAATTTTGCCCTTAGCTATATAGTAGTAGCACTTATCGTAAAAATTTTCCTGTTTTTACCGATTACGTGATGAACAATAGAGAGGGGTAATTTTGTGGAGGGGTCACAAATAAGAAGCTAAGAAACCTCCCCTGATATATCTTTCTCTTTAAACTAACCCAGATCTGGGAGAACCAGGAGAATTATAAGAACAGGAAGAACTCCTCGCATTCCTCCATCAACAGTACATTTCCTGCAGTGCATTGAGTTAGTTAGTTATAGAGTAGGGTATTTTTGGCAGGGGTCACAAATTTTGACCAATGAGAAGCTAGAAAACAGTGTTCCTAGCTTATGATTGGTTAAAATTTGTGATTCCTCCCCAAAAATACATTTCTCTATCAGTTTGTGAAAAGATCTTTGAAAAATTCCAACGAAGTATCTACCTTAACCCTATGTCATATCTATTTTAACTTTTCCTAAATCTTTCAAGCTGGTCTCAATTAATCGTGATTCTGATCCAAACGGTCATATCATAGTTTGTCACTGTCCCAGGATATAATATATAGACGTCACTATAGTCATTGTTTTAAACCCCAACATGGTGTAATTCCGGCCAGCTCACAATTGCAGTCTCTATAATTGACTGATTAGTGTTGATAGTACGTTCCATTGGTAGTAAACCACCCCGACCAATACATCAAAATACTTCCCGACGGTCTACGCAGTATTACCATTCGTGTCGTCACCCAATCTCTGTCTTAAATTGAGAGCCTCCCACTCCTCAGGTGACGATAGTCTCAAAACTTGCTTCCATTTATAGTTTCAATATCAATAACGAGACAGTACTTTTGCTTTTTTGCCCCAATTCTACGCACTTTTTCACTCAGAATTTAGTTTTTAATACATCAGGTTTAAATATAATTCGCGATTTGCCTTTTCTCCCAAAAAGTGCATTAGGCTAGGGACCTGTGACAAAATCAATCAAAGTTTAGGGAGCTTGTTTGTTGCTAAGGTCCGATGTGGCTCTGATTACGAAGTAATAAAACAATTACACCTTAGCAACGTTGAATTCTCGTAATGCAATAACATAAGTAAAATAAACAACAAGATTCCTTTGCGTTGCTCGTGTCCCTTGTAAGTAAAGTGTGCTGTTTTTATTGCATCTAGTTGTTTTGTTTTTAAAAATTAATTCATTAAGTGAGAGTAAGAAACCAGTTGTAAGTGATTCCGCAATAAGCTACCAATAATTCAAGGCAAAAAGAAACAATTAACTTAATTAATTTTAACACCCCGGTTAAAGATACAAAGATAAAATCAGCAGATTTTCTGATTTTCAGTAAACGAAACCCAACCAAGTGAACGTGTACTCAACTTCCGTAAACGTTTGGCTTACAGATACACCCGCTGTCTTTAACAAGTGTAAGCCAAACCTCAAGCTGTCTCTATTTTTTGCGTAATAGTTATTCATGTTGTGCAGTTGAATGTAATGGAAGGAGGATTTCTTCTTGGATACAAAAAGGTCGCCAAAATTGAAGCTCCATACCTCGATGAAAATAAACTGCTTATAAAGTGTCCTAAAAAGCTTTTCTGTTTCTTAAACTCAGCCCCTCTATTTTCTTCATATTCATAACAATGAGCCCCCCATATTTTAAATCTAAACTATTCCAAAACCAGTTGTTGGAAAAGGTTAACTTTATCTCTGCCTACCTATTCCTTACAACTTATGAATTCAGATTCATCCCCAGAATAACCATGCCTCATATCGCCTCTACAAAATACTAATTACAAGCTAACTGACCAGTAGACACATATATAAGTATATACGAGGGCAACATATCGCCTCTACAAAATACTAATTACAAGCTAACTGACCAGTAGACACATATATAAGTATATACGAGGGCAACATATCGCCTCTACAAAATACTAATTACAAGCTAACTGACCAGTAGACACATATATAAGTATATACGAGGGCCAAGCTGCTCTGAACACCCATCCTAGCTCGGTCCTAATCAGATGAGATAATTCCTCCTGCCCTGTGGAAATCTCCCGTGTAGGATGTGACAAGTCAGCGCATCTGTCAGGTATATCTCCGCCAGTTTAGAGTATGCGTTGGGAGCTCTCTTCATGTCTCAGCTTATGTTTAATGTACCCTCATTTCTCTTTATGTTTAATGTATCCTCTTGTCTCTTTATGTTTAATGTATCCTCTTGTCTCTTTAATAAATCTTTATGTTTCATATTTGTTCGTGACTTACGGTAAGATTTTTAGCTGATCCCAACAAAGATCGGAGTATCAACGGACATCTTTACAGTTATTTGTGTATAGTTGAGAGGTGCTTTTGTCAGAAAGTGTTCCCATGGGTATATCGATGTGACGCTTTTGTCACGGCTGTTAATGGTGTCATAACGTGATAATTCGTGCCATAAATCTATGACAATTATTGAAGTTGTCAGTAAGACCTAATCGTTATCTCATCTCATGTGGTCTCGGGGCTTCTGTCATCCAGGAATTTCGGTTGAGAAAAGCTAGTCAAGAGTTTACGCCATGCTTGAGTTAGCAGACGACATATAACCCATGGCAACCTTCTTTAGGGCTTCTTGGTCTCTTATAATTTCCGTTTTTATTGTGATTTGTCCGAACTTCACCATTTATCGCTCGTCCATCGAGGCAAAGGACGATTTTAAGATTGCTACTAGTACTTGACTTTTTGTCTGCAAATGATCCTACCAATGCCTAAAAGGCATTATGCACATTATACAAATTTCACTGACTCGCCTTTATTGTTCGCTAGTAGAACGTTTCGTTTGGTAAACGGACTGCAATTAAAATGTGATTCTCTTTGATCATTTCCAAATGACGTTCCGATCGCAAATTTCAGAATATTGGTACCAGGACACGCCACGGTGTAATCAAACTAGGCTTTTTAATGGCCGCCAAGAAATTCAGCAGATGATTTTTGACATGTATCGGGCATCATTATTATCACTTACAGCTGCGAAGTGCGATAATTTTTAGGTTCCGCATTGTTTTCTTTAATATATAGTCTATAATGTTATTTCCGGGTTTTTTCAGGTGACAGGTCTTTGGTATTCAGAACAATCAATGTGCAGCACAGTCGAAGTTTTCAATAATTCTAGCTTTGAGTTTTACTCCTACCTGTATTCGTGATATGATTTCTCAAAGGGCTAATTTGGGCTAATTCTGGCTTCTGTAGTTAAGTGGGTTTTGAACCTAACGCGAATTACATGAAGATTTGATATATTATTGTCATTTATGCATACCGTCGAATAATTCAAGGTAATCATTAGAAATAGTAAGTTGGAAGTTGAAGGGACCAGCTGCTGCCCCTTAAGTCAAGTAGAAATTTAGACAGTCACAGACGGTGCCTTTTGCAGGTCCAACACAACCTTAGTTCTAGACAATTTTAGGATCACCCTCACAAAAATCCTGGTGTTCGCTTAGACTAAGATTTTGTCATCTAATGTCAGGCGTGTGCCCGTGGTTTGTCAAAGTGAAGACTCTAATTTTCCCAGGTCGTGCTTGCTAGATAATAATTTCTGTTTGGGGATGTGTACGTTTCCGTTAGTAGAAGTAAAACCACATCCGATTTCGATTTTTTTTCCTTTCATGCTCACTTGGGGTCGCTTATTGACTCTGGGCAATATGGACGGTTCTATGTGGTCCGGACGTCCCTTGTTAAGTCTCGATGGCGGTATTTTTGTAGATTCCACTTGGAAAATGAAGATGTAACCATCTAAGGGCGGAGTGTCTGAGACGCTCTCCAGAAACTTTCAAAGGGCGACCTTGAAGGGCTCCAGATTATGTCGCTCATGGCTGAAAGGAGGTTCCAGAGCTTTGCTTCTTAGACACCATACGAGTTTTCGTATGGAGATTCTATTGATTTCTGTGTTGGGTCGTTTGTTGGTGGAATAATTGCTCCAAATTGCTAAAGTATGACCAAAGCTCCTAATCTAAATATATCTTTTTCTCCCTCAATTTTTTGCACCACCCCTGCAATATTTATATAGTCTGATTGCTTTAAGAGGATGGACCGTGTCCCACTGTCCCATTTACAAGTGTAAGCGATCTATTTCCGGTAGTAACAGTCTCTAACCTCAATAAATTAATCACCCCAAGTACATGTCCTCTCCCAACCTATCTCTCTATCTGGACATGTCTCCCCACCACAAGTTGCAGGACGTCCCTTGCATGCTCTAACTATCTAACTATTCACCATGTTTGTATACTTTACTGTTTCTTGGCCAGTGTGGCTATCTGGCTGACGTCCTTACGGGACTTGGCCACCTCTAATAAGTTCGGCTCGCCTAGGCACGTGTGGGTTTTATTGGTTTGTCAAACTCTTATAATCATACTTCCCTTTCTATATCTACATTTTATTTGCTTTGTATAACAGTCTGGCGTCTTCGTGACATCATTCTATCCTTCTTAAAATGAAATTTAAGGGTTTTACTTCAATAGTTATACATCTGACAACACGTTAGCAGCGGAAGATGGATATATTTCAAAATTATGACAAATTGAGCGCCTGTGTAAGAACGTAAAAGTATTCATCCATGAACAGTGTGTTCGAATACTTGGGTGAAGGATCATATGACGTTATCAAACTAAGTGGTTAAGTTGATTGTCACGATTACAGAGCAGATAGTTCAAGATTTGTGTGTTTATCCCATAGCCCCGCGGTCTACGATGCCTGCTCCTTAAGGACCGGGGTCGTCCACCCTAGCTCAAATCACCATATTCTCCTCCTTTCCCACCGAACTGCATGGTCTCGGCCACTGCTCAGTTTTTTTGCTAAACTCTTGGCACGTTCTAGAACAAAAAGATTATCACAACATTTTCGTCCGTTTTATCATAATGTTTTTTATCAGTATGTTTTTATCATCAAAGTTTCAAAGAAAGTCATCTTTACCACACGTTCTACCCGTGCTTGCACTATCTAAATAGAACGATAACTCGTCCGCAGCCACACATCATGTATGCATACATACATTCCGTAATGCCCTCGGTAATTTTCTGCAATTAAGGACACGAAACCGAAGCTGTTGGCCGGTATCAAGTTATGTCGGGCTACACAGTGTCAAGTTATGTTGGGCTACATAGTGTCAATGTCGTTCCGACCCGCTAATGCTCGAGCATGTCCACCTTGGCAGAGACAAGATTGTTATTATCAAAAGTAAACCGCTCTGATGGTGCTGAATTTGTTGGACGGTCTGGGTGCCACTGTTACAATAATATGGTGCTAAGTTGGTACTGATGACCTTGTTTCCCTTCTAGATCAAGGTGTGGGGTTGGTTAATCTAAGTAACTAGTTCATAGTACCTACTTCTTACTAGCTATATGTATTAAATGATGCTATACTGCCCACACCATACTGACAATCTTAAGATTGATATTCGTTATAATTTCCTGATTTGAACCAGGTTTGTTGAGGTTTTTGCTGTAAGGTAGACTGCTTGGTAACTCTGATCGTGCTTACAGGGATATTTGTTCATAGTTACGTTTGGTACGCTCCAATCAAATCTAGAGTTCTGCTATACACTATGCCACATTTGACCATAAAATCGTTGTGTAATCCCTTTTTTTCTTGACTCATCTTGAATATATGCTCTTCACGCAGTTTAGACTCGCAAATTTTTAAAAACATCTGAATAACAGCTACCCGCATACACTAATAAAGTTATGAGTTCTCATTTACCTGCTCTTTAAATCTTTAAGTTTCATAATTTTTTGGAGGCAAATTTACTTTAACGTCATGATGTTTGCTCTCACTTATATAATTCTACAACAGGCAAAAACTTGGATCAGTCAGGAAACGTAGAACACCTCTTGAAGTGATGTGTTAGAGAGCACACTAGTCTTGGCAGCACGTTTAGCAATTAGAGAATTAGATATCGTCTACCTGTCTACCTGTCTACCTGTCTACCTTTCTGTACTTTTAGGAACTTGTTGTCAGCTGCCCAATCTGGTCTTAAACTCGCTGCGTCTAGAGATCTTGAATTGAAATCTGCGAGTATACAAATATTGCTGTTTTTGTAAATGAAGTGGAATGAGATCTTGAATTGAAATTTGCGAGTATATAAATATTGCTGTTTTTGTAAATGAAGTGGAAGATACACTACACAAATGCTATTGATCTTTAGTCTGGCTGAAGTGTTTGCTTGATGCTGTTTATGTAGCGTGTATTTGATGAGTAGTTGTCCGTAAATGCTCAACAAGAAATTTGCGTGATGCTGTCGTGGTATTTTAACTTTGTGTGCTAAAATTGGTTACTTGTGAATTACAACTTTACAAGATATCAGGATATCAGGATAGGTACCATGCTACTAGCCGATACAAAAACATAAACAATTGGAGTGTCCATCGCCTATAAATCGGCGCTTACTCAGCTAGCTTAGCTATGATGAATCTTTCTTCTTGATCTGTAATCATACAGTTTTGTTTTTGCTGTTTTAGCATACATAGAAAGTTTTATGTTTTTACGGTCCCACGATATCAACTCATTTATCTCACTAGTGACTTGATTATTAATTAATTCCCTGAATTCCTTTGCTTGATGGGGTATTTCATGTCTCGTTTGGGAGAAGTGCTCGTTTTGTCTCCATGGTGACCAACCGTCGAACAGCTTTATGTTTACAAGATCAAACGTTAAGTAGAATTTATACTGAGGTATTTATTTTCTGATTTGAAAGCTAATTGTGCGAAGCTGTGTTACATGTGATTGGTTTAATTTCGCGTCCACTCAGGTTTAGAACGTATAATTACTGGTAATTGGTTGTAACTGCAAATGAGCAACTAAGCAACTTAACTAGCGTAAGCACCACTTTAAGACACGGGCGTTCATCTTCAGCTTATATCCTTTTTGTTGCAGACGAGAGCAGAATATAATTTCATAAGGATTATGAAAATTCAATTAGAATTTCAATATCAATTCTTTTAATCTTTAATTGTCATCGCTTTTCTTTAAGTCGTCTTATTCTTAATTCCTTTTTACTGATCATTTTAATCTTTAACGTCTGAACCCTTTCTGAGTCCAACTTCAAGGCTACAACGAGATCATTTCATCAAGAAAACTCTTTGATTACTATGTTATTATACTTTGATCGCTGGATCTGGCCATGCTATACTGTCTCATCCAAATGAGAAAACATACCATAGCTAGTGCAAGCTGTCTCCCAATGTACAGCACTTCTGAAAGATTTAATATTTATGATTCAATACTTCATTGTGCTTGTGCCACGTGACTCAAGTACATTGTCTCTAGGGGCAGGTTCTTCCCTTGAGGGTTTTGTCTGTGTTATACTCTACAAGAATTAGTGTTATTACTTTTTGTTGTACTTCCTTAGTCCTTAGCTGTATACTTTCTTGTGTAAGCAGTTTAAGGATTTCCAATACTTCATTTCTTAATGGAAAAATGAGCCCTATTTAGGATTGTATTGCTGTCTATTTATTTTGACTACTAATTGATTTTGTAGACGTTATCATTAGTTTTCAACTTTATTGTCGCTGATATCAAACAGATCAGTACCTCCTATTCAACTACCAGTCACCAGGCAGTCTGCATACTGGTCTACATTCTAGGAAGAAAAAGTCCTAAAATGAAGCAGATTGGTCAATTTACCAAACTTTTATAAGTTCTAGGTTAGCTAGGGCCCTGATTTTCTACTTAAGAATTTCGTCCAATATCTGATCTGCGTCACCAAAGAATCCATTTCATACCTCACTTTTCAATGCTTTGTGATATATCGATTTGACCTGTTTTGCGTGAAAAATCCCATATCCTAATTAAAATGCCATTATCCTCAATAGATCAAAAGCTTACACCATGACCATTTACCATGCAGAACTTTCAGTAGGCAAAGCAAAGACATAACCGCGTAATTTATCGACAGCTCACTGTCATAAGATAAAACATTGCATAGTAGGCTTATGTTCATAGTCTTTTCGAGATCATATCCTTCGTTGCTATTGCTTATAAATGGCAGATTCCTCCGATAAACTTCATGTCGCAATTCGATTAATTTCCTGACTTCGTTGATGATGATTTGCACGCCAAAAGGCAGTTTGACTCTTATCGATGTTTATCTTTCCCTAAATTAAATGGTTGTCATATGACATTGCGTTCTACAATCTTATGATTGTTGTTGTGTATGTCGTATGACTATATCGGGACTACTTTTTGGTTAACTTCTGTTTATGTGCCTTTTTATTTTTATAATTACCAAGAATATTTAAGATATTGCCAATACCAACATTCATTTTCAATGACGTGCCAAAATGCGCAGAAGGATTAAACTTCGTATTTTTCGGTCCGCCAAGCTTAGCTTAACTGCATTTGCAGACATAACTTTTCAGAGATTATGAACTAATTACAAAAACAGTGTTTGTTGTAGACAGAAGTGGTAGTGATCCATATATAGTGCAACCTTAGCAACCCAAGTCCCAAAGTGCAACCCCGGCAGCGACGCAACTATTTTGCAAGACAATGATATGCTACTATATGCCAGACATATCATGCTGAATAAAAGAATAGATAGCGAGCAGTTCGTTAGCAAAATACTCCTTATAGACTTTGCCCTGGTAATATCATAACTTTATCTAGCGTCCTGAAGTTGTAGTTATCGTCTTTATAGTTCGCTGTAACTTCGAATATGATCAGTGACTCTTGAGTCATTATCATTTCCAAAGTATAAGGTTTTTTTTCTGCAGTTTTAGAACATCTGTTATCTTGTTTAACCACTCATCATTCTGAGTTTTTAGACTATAAGACTGCTCGTGTTTGTCAGTAAAATTTTAATGGTCTAACACGGAGCGGTCTAGATGGCAGCTAATTAGCAAATACCTGTAAACCAATCTAATAATGCCATTTTAATATCAATAGTAAAAACGTTTAATGCGGCATTTGAAGGTTATTCATCGGGCAAACGAGCTAGAACATGATAATTTTGAGTTTGAATTGCCGTTATTTCATGATATCTCAACACTCTGATGATTCTCGCCATTAGTAAATCTATTTAGTTAGTTAGTTTTGTCGTCTCTTTGACACGGTTGTTGGGCGGTAGTCTGTCTTCTTTGCCACGGTTGTTGGGCGGCAATCCGTCTTGATTCTAATGTTTGGTGGAAAATATGGTTGTAACCATGTATAGGGATTCAATTAATTTAATCCCAAGGAGTTCTTTATCCCTTATGTCTAGCGCTGTGATAAAGTAAAACCCGACATGATATAATCCTAAATTCGGCGTTAATCCATTGTACTAATGTCTATTGATATTTATGGAAAAGGTTTCCTAACGTTTGGAGCCCACCCCTATCCTTTCTACTTCTTCACACTTATAATGTATATTACAATTTGTTAATATAAGTTGTTTTGAGAAATAAGGAGGGTAATACCTTGTAGCTTCTCAAGTTTGGGTTTCAAATATTAAGGGTACAATTGGATTTGTTGTCTAATTCTAACGCTGTTTAAAAATCTTTTGTTTGTCTTCTATGTTTGCTGGTTTGCTATTGACTTGATTTTTATCTAATATCTTACCTCATTTTGATTTCCTAGGCGGTTATTCAGGAAATGAGGAAACGAAATTCAAGAAGGCGCTGATTTCATACGTGCATGCATGTGGTACTTAGAAGGTAAGGGGGTTTATGAGTTGCGATCTTTAGCATTTTAGCGCTTTTACAAACCTCATATTGCCGCAAATCGGATCACAGTGGACCAGAAATTTAACTTAAACCTTCGGACAATCTGACAGCAATGGCTAACTTGATAGACAACTCCCAGCTTTTCTTTGTCATAAGTGGGAAGCGATCGTCTCAAGACCTCTTTCAAAACTCAAAAGGCAATGATCATTAGGCTCTTGAATCTCATTAACAATGCTCGGAAGACATTACATACTTGAATCGCAATTTATCAAAGAGCACACGTCATAAGTTTTGTGGCTACCCAGTATATAGAGGCTTCTTTACCCCAAAAAATGATTTTCAATAGAGCGCTTGAGGTTTTTAATGGAAAGCAAAGACTCAAGAAATCTAACCAATATTCTACATCTTGGAAATCTCTATTGTCCATAATGAATATTGTACCGACTATAAACCTTGTTTTAACTCCAGGCACCAAGAGAGGGTTGGAATGCCTACACTCCCTCTTCTAACAACACTTCTACTACTTGCTCTCCCACCTCTACACCAAACTACAATCGAGCTAGAAGTTGGAGTGCTCGTCTCTTTTGACTTCCCCGGCTTTGGAGAATGGCCTCCCTATCAAAGGTACAAATTTTAACGGTTGTCTCCAAAAGTTGTCTCAATCTTGTTAATGACACATTCTACTTTAGTGGTTGATATCTAGTCAAATTATAAGGATTGGTTTAAGGTTTCGAACAAACTCATTACTTATTTGTCCACACGGCGACATGTAACAAAGTCTCTTCATCACCAGGAACATAACCTCGACGGCGGTGTCCTATGTGCAGCGGGAAGTGTTCAACTCCGGAGATGTCACCCTCTCGGTCAAGTACCTAGACGATGAGTGCGACTCGAAACCTGGCATCATCGCCGTCGTCAAAGAACTCGACTCAGTAGACAGGTGAGAAAGCTCTTTGGCGAACATATGGCGATAATATGCGAACAATTTCTCTCGAGCATTTCAAAGGTTGTTGAACGATCGTGCGGAACTAAGAGTGCTTTGTTTTAATAATTTTGACGAAGTATGTAGGGCCCAGCCGTACCAATATCTCAATATTACTCTTATATTGAGTCGTGTGAATCGTTGTTAACTTACCTTGGCTGGTCTAGTGTCTGGAAACGTCAACATTTCTCGGAAGCGCCTGCTCCAGTTTTGTGGCTCCGTTCACACAAATTGTCTTCTAATGTCCTTGCAAGGCTACCAATCTCGATCCTCTCCACCCAATGAACCGGCGGGAGAAGCTTATCCAATTTATCTGACACGCCGAAACGCGAGGAAGAGAAGCGCGAGGAAAACCTACCTTCCATCTTTAAGATATCTTCTATTGATCCAGTGCGATCCAGTATCTTTACTACATCTCTACATGGTACAGCAGATAATTAGTCACACCATCCCTTGTCTAGACCTTCAGAATCTTAGTGTAAACGTGATCCAAGACAACAGACAAAGATATAAACACCATTGAAGAAATCACGTGACATGACGATGTGTCACGTCACATGAAGTTTTGTCACGTGTTGTGCTTGTAATTGCTCCACCTGTTGAATAAGATCGTACAGTTGAGTCCGGTTGTGCTGGTTTTAGTCCGTAATGTAGTTATAGCTTTAGTCTGTTGCTACATGATCCTACTTAAAACTTTAATAGCCGCCTTGTTTGGTTGTACGGTAGAGTTGTTATTGCACTCGGCAACTGCAAGTATAGTCTGGACCAAATTGTAATGCTTGGACCCCTGATCAATATTTTTCATTTCTGTACTTGCAGATCCGTCCTTATTAATTCTGGTGCAATGTTTGTACAATTTTGTCAGTTAATTATGGCCTTAATTTACCTTGACACCTCTTGCCCTCATACTTTTCTTGTATTCTTCTATAGTTCCTTTTATTTGAACTAATTCAATCATGGAATATTATCCAATTTATATTGCGGACAATTTTGGTATAGTTGAGATTTAATACAATTCTAGTCATACTAATCCAGATTAGTAAATAAGACGGCAGAACGATCGAGCTCTAGTTACCCAATCATCACCTCTCCTAACCCACCACCCCTATCTCCCATCACAAAATAATTAATCACAACCAGATTTCCGTCTGCGCAGCAAGTGCAGCAACATCTCCCCAGCTATATCTAGCCTGACAGCAAGATCGCCGTCACACAAGCAAAGTGCCCTGATAACCCTTTCTGATTGGCTCTCACAGGTTGTCCTCCTCTCTGATTGGTCGGTTGGAGGGTAGAGTAAGGAGATTGAGCCTGGCGGGCTAGTATAGGTTGAGATCACATGTGTCTGATTGAACGTAGGCCCGGGTTGCTTGGGCTCCGAACATCAGGCAGGCTGTTTAATGAGTCCCCCTGTAATAACTTTTATATCGTGTACTTTCCATGGTGATGAGAGATGAAGTTGTGCACGTGCGTTTTGTTGTGATTAGCTACATTGGAAGTTATTTTCTATCAAACTCTTGCTAAACCACTGATTCCTCTGCAGACTAATAGTTATCATGCTTGATGACTTTTTGTACGTTTTGATTAGTTTCGTCCCTGCTACCAATGGTAAACGTTCACTTTATCATTTCATATTGTCACCGGCCACACTTACCCACACTTGCCTGCTCTGCAGACTATTTTTCTTTAGTTATTGATGAAGACCACTCATCTTTAATGATGCACCGTTCATCCTGTATGAAGTATTCAGAAGTTAATCGTTAATCCTCACCACATGACTCTATCTACTAGCTGAGTAACCTCCAACCAAACAACCTTTGACCGGCCAACCACCCGCTAACCAAACAGCCTCTAACCGACCAACCACCCGTCAACCAAACAGCCACTAACCGACCAACCAACCAAACAGCCACTAACCGACCAACCACCCGTCAACCAAACAACCAAAACCGACCAACCACCCGTCAACCAAACAACCACTAACTGACCAACCACCCGTTAACCAAACAGCCTCTAACCGACCAACCACCTGTTAACCAAACAGCCTCTAATCGACCAACCACCCGTCAACCAAACAACTTTTAACCGACCAACCACCCGTCAACCAACCAGTTAACACCGAACATTTCCGCCTTTTCTGTCCTTCTACCTAATGCAGTTGATCTTTATGATATGTTATGCATTTGAATTTATTAACGGGAGCTGACAATCGTATGAAGACGGTAACAGAAAGTTTCAACGATGAATGTTAGTTTTCGTAAGGTTTAAGCAAGAATTTGAGGTATGTTCTCAGTCCTTTTGAGGTTTTTGTTAGGCACATATTGTACCGATCATTCCTGTGTCACCCTCAACAAACAGTAGTATTTATGCTCCCATAAATTCCAAAGTCACCGAAATAATCATGAATTACTGAATTATTTCTGTGATTAAGTCGTTTGCTCTCTTTTGTTCTCTGCGATTTATTTCTATCATCGTCAATCTGCTTCTGTCATCATAATTTTGAAGTACTAAAATGCTTATTGAGTAATCACAAATTACAGGCTGTTGTTTATGTAATTACTTCGATCGTCGTCTGTTCCCATATCAGCTCGACCTCCGTCCGGCATCCATATTACTTTATTAATTTACGTCCCTATTAGGTTATTAAGAACTTCGGCTTTTCTGACCTGCTTATACAACTGTGCTTAGAAACTTTGACAAGATAAGATAAAATGAAATTGAACCTGCGTAGTACGTGTTTATTGCTAGATATTATACCTTTTTATCAACTTTTTCTTCAGCTAACAAGAAAAAGTTTTAACCTGAAAATTAAAAAAGTCGCAATTGGTTGAGGCTTAACAGTTCTTTGCAGTACTGCAGTAGTAGCTATAAGCTAATACGACAGGAATATTTCTCCAACTGCAAAGCCGAGAAGTACTGCTTCACTTCAACCGAATATCTCACGAGGCTATTATAAACAATAGTCCTATCATTAAACTATAATAGTCAGAGTTATCCAATCGAAAGCTCACGCTTTCGAGGGTTTACCAATTAACATTCTTCTTGCTATCCTTTTAGCTTAGTCAGCATGGCTATACGCTTCGTATTGTTTCATATACAGGGTCACAAAGACCTTATTTATATTAAGGACATGTATATTGGACCCGAACCCTATCTAGTGCCGGGTGTGTATAAGTATATACTGGATGTGCGTCTTCGATGTGTCTTGGTCACTTCAATCTGACGAGAGGAAGCCATGTTCGGAGTAGTACGTGATGCTCACTGAAACTCATCCATTGTTCTTATTAGAGCCTCTCGGCGTTTGACTTCTGCGAGAACTTGTAATAAGTATTCTTTTGTCGTGGTCGGCATACTTTGCTAAGTGTGTTTACTTGCTCAGTTTCATAAAATATGCTCTTTTCCACAATCCACGGGTCACCAATCCGCGACTGTTAATCCGTCAATAAGCATGACCGGCAATGTTCAGCAGGGTTTATAGCGATGCTGCGATGGAAAATTCTCCGGCTAATTTATATTCCACCCCAGCCTCACAACCATTCTTATGTTGACCGAGAATCTCATCACAATTTCAACCTCCTAAGAAACTCATCGGCTTAACGTTATACCACTAATAATCTTTTTCCTTAGTAAATAATCAGAGAGAAGTCTTCCAGTCAGTTCGAGCAAATATTTGTCAAACTGGCTAGTAAAACTTCGGCAAATTCGCTCTTTACTTTGTCACTTCCACGATTGCTTTAATTCATTTCCACGTCTCTTCAGACCCTGTTCCATACAAGAGGATGAGTGATCCTGGTTGCTTAATCCTGGGTTGGTAGGTTTATAAACGTCGTTTACCTCATTTATAGGAGCGACGTGCCGCGTCGAGCCTTCTACTAAACTAGGCTACCTCATCATTACCGTTACCGGTTTGTTATAACCTTAGTTTCCGCAGCCAGCCATACCAATATTTCTCACATATTCAAGTTTTACTTAACACCTAGCTTTTTACAAATTGCAGCCGATAGCAAAACGAGAATTCTCTTGACCTATACCGCAATTTAAACTCCTGCTTGAAGTATTTTCTAGAGGAGTCGATAACATGGGTAGGTTTTTAGGGAGGTCCTTCTCTCAGTAAACAGGTGCTGTCAGCAGTGCGTGCTCGTCTACTCAACCCGGATCACACTGATTTTATCCTTTTACTGAACACGCGATCCTGATTAATTTGTTGTGCACTGCCAATACGGTAGTGAAGGTAGCTGCATCGCACATATTTTTGGTCCACATTATTTCTGTATTTAGTTGTCTGGTTGGACCATGTTGAAGGGAAGAGTTAAGAAGTAACAGGTGTTTTTCTGATTTTTTCGGATTGGATGGGGGGGGGGGGGGTTACGAATGAAAAAAGAAAGCAAACGCTTCAGAAAATTTTTATGTTTTTCGGTTATTATTCAGTTTTTCAGTTTCTGCTTCAACAAATTTTTCTGTTCAGTATTTTTTTAAGACCGAGCATACCGGGAAATACTGATAAACGGAAAACCCGAATACTACAACAGATTTTAAATTTACTTAAGGGCTTTTTTGGGTTGCAACTCTACCTCCTTATTTATATTGAGGGACCGGAAAATCATTATCTCACCAGCTATTTCAGCTTAAAGTTCTTCCCAAGGAACGTGGGTGTAATGTTGTATGAATGCAGCCAAACCAAGAAAAATTGAATCATGAACGTAGTTCGTCTTAATCGTTATCCGTTCATGTACATTCCAATATGATAAAATCAAATGTCCAATTTTGATACTTAAATGCAACAAGATTAAATTGTGCATGCAAAATTAGTACAATGGTTAGTTCATGAAACTGTGTTTTGAGCTATTTTGACCGCAGATATGAACTGATTGATTTTAAATTTATACAATAGTGTGTCAGTCTGAACGACTAAAAGAAAACAAAAGTGCCTGAAAGTGTCATTTGAGCACCGAAATAAAACTTGATTTTGTAAACATGCTGTCCAGACTGGCAACATACTCCACTCACTTGTTAAGCTGATTTCCGTATACTGCTGGATTCTTTGACACATACTACTCAGTGATGATTGTTGGAAATATATGTTCTCTCTTTACCTCGAATAATCTTCTTCTTAACTTGACTGTTCGTGCTGAAACTTATTGGTAGATTTGACACAAGATGACCTTGTAACTCCCTCGGCACTTTTCTTGTCGTCAAACTACAATTAACACCGTGCCCTGAGCTAGCTCGGAACATGAGATAAGCCCACAACAACCGTGATACTTTGATAGTAGCTCAATGTTTCAATAATTGTCGCCCACCCTTGACTCGCCTGCCTTTCAATGGTAAATTGGCTTTGCTTTTGACTAATTTTGTCAACATTCTTGAGAAATTAAAGCTAGACTTATTCGCTAATTTATAAAATGACTAATATATGGAATTAGATACCAAAGTTGACTAAAACAGTTTGCTTCTCGTGGGAGCTAACCATCCTGTCTCACTCAGAACAATAGTGCTTTTCTTCCTTTGTTTTCCATGAAATCTCTTCACTGATGGCTGCTTCACCAGTCATCAGTCTCAGCAGCGAAACCAAGCTTGGTTGATGATAGATTTGTGATGTAAGTTGTGATTGTAAGAAAGTTTCCAACATGAGCATTCCTTCTAAAACAAGGCAATCATGATTAACCTGGTTCATATCAAAAGTATTTAAAAGCGACGAAACGTCAATTTATGATAATGACCGGGTTTCCACACTCCAGCAATCTTAAAGAGAAAGGCCAGAATGCTAGGTACCACAATTTGATAAACATCACCTGGACAACTAAATCTAGGAGTCGTTAGGTCTTTAGTAGCACTATACGTGACATTACACGGCACTTATACGGTACTTTGACGGCACTCTTACAAGGTGATTAGGTGTAATTAAAGGTTGTTATTTAGCTCGCCCCGTCAACGCAAGAGGTAGAGTGTCGACATTTTTGGTCAGTGCTTTGGTTTTAACACATTTTCACTTTGTAAGCCTCTTTTAAAGCAGAATTGGGTTTATAAGATAGTTTAGACCACAAAAGTCACAATGTCTAATCAACAACATAGAAGGCCCGGTATTTTCGGGAAAGGTCAAACATTTTCTTTGTCACACGCAATACTTGATAGCGTTTCTCGAATCTCGATATTGAATAGGTAGTTACTCTTGCCTCGTTCTCAATGAATTGAACTTTCAAAAGTTTAAATCCAAATCTTTGGATAAAAGAAATCCTTGGCCATAAAGATACAATATAAACCCTTCGACCAAATGTTATGATGATATAGCAATTTATTTGTCTATTTCATGTCTAAACTCCATTCCCGGTTCTTATCCCATTTTCATTGTCTCCATGAACATTTAACATCAAAATGTGGCGCCACAAAACTCCTATTTACACAATCCAGTTATTCTGACTGTACAGTTTTAACCCCAACCACACCCTTCCACTCCCCAAGATCGATCAAACGCTCCTCCATCACCCTTCACACCCCTCCTTCACACATCTCATCCTTCACACCCTTCCTTCACACCCCTCATCCTTCACACCCCCCCCTCATCCTTCACACCCCTCCTTCACACCCCTCATCCTTCACACCCCTCATCCTTCACACCCCTCATCCTTCACACCCCTCATCCTTCACACCCTAACCCACCCTTCCCTCCCTACCAACTCCTGCAATAACCGTACGAGCAAACATATTACACAGTACAAAAACTGTCAACATGCTGGCTCGTTAAGTATTTACTCGGCCGACATAATACCTCGCTGGTAAACCACCACCACCAGGACGCACCTCTAGTTACACCGTTACAATAGTTGTTGTTACCCCCTTTCTTACAACCAGCTGTACTATCCTGGATTCCTATCCTTTTTGCTCTGGATCCAGGAGGATGAGATCTAGATGAGATCTAGATAGTATCCCTAAGTCATGATATCTGTAGGTAGCTCCTGATCACACCGAGATACGGATAAGAAGTGTTAGTGTAGTGTGTGTGTGAACTTCACCACTTCCTCCCCCCACCGAGCTGGCGACCTGGTATGGCTTTGTTTACAACTCTCAGTGTTTGACATAGGGTCACGTGGCCAGTCACGTGACTTCAGCGCTACTTGGCCTGGCTGGACTCGTCTTTCGCTGCGATTATCGTTATTCGATACTTTCATCACCATTTATCTTCTGCTATTTGGTTGACTATTTAGATACGGTTGCTGTTTGGTGAAGCTCCGTGACACTGGCCTGATGCTCTGACTTAAATTTTACTATTTTGACATAAAATTTTCACGGCAGGCTGAAAAGAATAATGTATTTTAAGCATTATGTAATGATTTAAAGGAAAGTTTAGATTTAAATCGTCAATTTGAACCGCCATTTTAAAAACTGGGGAAGTTTCTTAGGATTTGCTGGCTTTTTTTGAAAAATTCACACCAGCCGACTAAAAATCTTTTCACCTGATCGCTCCGAGTCAAGACTTAGACGGTGGGATTCATTCTAATCAAAACTCCCAGTCAATGATATGAATAAACTGTCATTAACATTTAGTCTCTGTCACGGCCCTCCTTCCAATTACCTGGTATTTCTCCCTCGATTTCATACGATTTTGTTTCGATTTAACGATTCCTGGTCCTGAAGGGAAAGGACATAATCTGAAAATTATCCCCCGTCCAGGGATGATTATGCGATTATCACATGGATTATGAAGGAGTATCACGTGTGTCTTTAACTGTAAACCATCTCTTTATAAATCACCAGGAGCCACGAAGAGGAGAAAGAGAAATGTCTCCATCTTTATATGGGAAGGCAGATTAGTGGCTTGAGAACGGAAAGGTGTCGATCTGATATCGGTAACGCTTTGTTTAGTGCTCGTGCATAACCGAGCGCATTGTGCTCAGATTATTATGGATGAAGTGCTAATTTCCATTCATGTCCATTGTTCTGTGATGTGAGCGATGGGTAGAGGTTAATCACCGTGCTTTTCATTGGCAGTCTATTTTTTATCAGCACTTCTGGGGTACACTTTCAGCCTGCATCCCTTGTCAATAGTTTGTTCTTTTCGCTTCAACGTTTACTTTCAATTTGCATCCCTGTTCAACAGCGTTTTTGTTATTGTCTTCTTGACTCGAGTGAAAGACAAAGGATTTTAATAAAAAATCATCGATATATTTCTGCGTTACTAAGCCCCTGTCAACATAATGTTCTGTCTGCTTCAGAAGTTAACTTCAAACTTGCATCCCCGCCATATTCTACCAATTTGAACTTATACTTCATTTCATCCCTCCTCTGCAAAGTGCAATGCTGTAACTCTCTTTACAGGACTATTCTCTTCTGTAACATGTGACAAGTTTTCGTTTGGTTAATTTCCCTTTGTCATCTCGATCTTTTGTCAGAATGCTTGGTAATCAGAAGCCAGGCGCTAGCTCACGTCGATTTTCCTGTTGTTTCCTTATTACTGGCGCAATTAAACATCCGCCATTTTGCCTTCTGTCCATCTATTCACGAATCTGTATAGTAATAGAGTTAAATTAAAAATTATAGATTCAAAGGACCTCTTGGGGGTTGTTGCTCGGATGGAATAATTAGATACTTGTTCGTGGTTCTCTCTCACTCAGTCATTAGTCAATTGTAATACCATTTCAAAGAGATATCTGTAGGTTCTGTTGGTAAGTTCCCCAACCGTTAGGGTTGCCGATTTTGGGGATTCACCACACAAGTTATTGAATCGTGAATACAAAACGATCTCACGTCAATCGAATTACTTAGATGACTTCAAATCTACTGTAATGGAAGCCTATAGGTTCTGTTTCCTGAACAAGTTAAACACTAGCCATACCGTAGGCACAGGCTTTGGACTGTGTCGAGCAGTTTAAAGAACTTCCATCACAATCTACGGCTCAATAAATGTATTTAATTTGTAGTGTTGAAATAGTTTAATAATCTGTTTGTTTCTGGTCAGACTTCCATTTACTCATTATGCCAGCTGGTCGCGGAATTCGAATACCAATTTGTAACTACAAGTTTCTTTGGAGAAGAGTTTTGTATCCAGTGTGATTTGTAAATGTATGCCGTAATGGTTCCTTCCCGAAGAGCTCGCTTCATTATAAGCCTTACTCTTGGATTTTGACAGCTTTTTAAACAATAAACATCTCAACGCAATTTTGAATCCATCAAAGAGTGATTATGTGATATTAAGTAATCATTTTACGATGGGACTTGTCATTTTCTTGCAGATTTAACGAATAAATGTCAAGTCCATCATTAAATTTTCCTTCACAATTCATGTTCTTGCGTCCGAGAATCCACAGTTGTTTTTTGACCAGTGAGCTATCTTTAATTGCAGCTTCATGTTGCCGACCCATGCTCATTTTCCTTGTCATTCCTCTCCTTAACAATCCTCTGATACCCCGTACATCCTCCGCTAAATCTCTGAATATTCTCTGAGCTAATATAGTAATGATGTATGTAGATTGAGTCTTGCTGTGGGGGTATGTGTCATTGATCACACACAGCTTTAGAACTTCTACGAGCACAATGAACTGAGTCTAACTTCTTTTGCTGTCACTTTGATTTTCACTTACGTTCAATAGGCAATTGTTTAATTTCCGATGTTTACTGAATATAGTTTAAGAATATTAAACAAAGTTAAACTTTCTTGGACAAGTTTTGTATTCCCCTATTCAGCATTACTGTTTTCTGTACCCGACTTCATTACCATGCACGTACTTGTCGAAATAAACATTTAGAGCATGATAGTTTTACTACTAGTGACAACAAATGTTGATATTGCGTTCATATTTAAGAAAGACGCCCACTCAAAAGTTATTAACATGTAAAACTTATTCGAAAGTTATTGACATGAACAAAACGAAAACACAACTTGCTTGTTAAAGCAACATAAAAGGGAAATAAAAGGTCCAGCGTGCACATATTGGCTTCTGGAAGCAAATTTCTTCGAAATCTTACTTAGTTTTAAATGTAAACTTAATAACAGCGCTATACGTTAGTCTTCTGACTTTTTAACCTAGTTAGTGCTGATAGGTCTGCTTGTAATCAACTTGAAGGTTTCGGGGGTTGCTTATATTGCTCAATCTCCATTGTTCAATACGTGTATGTATCGAAGTTATAAGATCGAGATTGGATATTATATGCATGTCACCTGTTGCTGTACAGCTCACAATTTACATTATTATTTTTTGTATAAGCGAATACAACTATAGCCTTCGTCACCATATATTTTGCCCGGTCCTAATTTCTTATGATCAGATGTTTACAAGATTGCTAGTTCGTTTACTAGGTTACTAGGTTGCTAGTTCTTTTACTAGGTTACTAGGTTACTAGATTACTAGGTTGCTAGTTCGTTTACTAGGTTACTAGATTACTAGATTACTAGGTTACTAGGTTACTAGATTACTAGGTTGCTAGTTCTTTTACTAGGTTACTAGGTTACTAGGTTACTAGTTCGTTTACTAGGTTAATAGATTACTAGGTTGCTAGTTTGTTTACTAGGTTACTATAGCTTGCTAGTTCGTTTACTTGGTTATCAAGTAACCAGGTTTCTATGTTACTTAAGCACTTAACTCAGTTTATAGTACTAAATAAATGATAGCAAGTGAGACGACCCTCTCTTTAACACACGATTGTGACTACAAGCCTAGATGCGTAAGATTTGGTTCTTGCAGGTGCTGTTATAGGCAGCCCTTTTACGTTATTGACCTGTTAAATGTAATTGTACGTTATTCTTGACCAGGAAGTGGCTGAGGACTGGGTATAATGACATAAAGACAACCCTCTTTGTACACGGGTGTTGCCGCGTAATCTCTCAGGAGTCTCAGCTTTTCACTATAAATCGTGGAAATAATTGCCGGTCGAAGTGTGTAAAGAGAGGGTATCGAAATTTTAATCCTTCGTACTTAGTCCGGATAGAAATATTGACTGAGCTCTTCCTGATTTATTGCAATCGTATTGATTTTCGATGATGAAGTTTAGAAGTTTTGAGATGTTGCACATTTGAATCGTTAGTTAGTTAAGAAACTAAGCGCCCTTGAAAAAGTTTAGCCGCATGAAATATGCAAGTGTCAAAATGTTGTTTTATTGTAGTTCTTTTCCTATTTTGTACCAGTTAGCTTGCACTGCGTCTCGTTTTTTTTCTTTTGATCGTAGGTTTAGAGAACCATCATTTAATTTTGACCATTAGCTAGGCTATTTATTGACTTTAAAACGCCTCATTCGTTTTCGATTTTAAAGCTGTTCACCAATTCAGCTGACCAGATTGGTTAGAGGTTAAATTCAACATTGAACTTGTTTCTGAGACCGTCCTGACAAAGTTCTCTATGAATATAGGGAGTAATATGCAGCAAGGTTCTTTACTCTACCACCCACCATGATACGATGATCCAGTACATCCTCCTCCTCCCCCTCCTCCCTTTTCCTCTTCTCGCCAATATCTCCCTCAAAGTTGGTGCTATCCTTGAGAACGGAGAACAAAACCAGGTGTGGCCGATAAAGGCGATCGAGACACTAGAGTACGCTAGAGCCAACATCCTGAGAGACCAGGAATTGGAGATCGAGCTGGTTTACATACACGCTCAATGCGATACTAAGACAGGGCTGATACAGAGCACTCGGAGGGTGGTGGATGTCGACCAGAGTGATGATGAGGAGTAAGTGTGTTCTAGGAAGTTCTGTTACACGGACTGATTCCGCGATATTCGGTTTTTCGCGACAAGTTTTGTTATTATGTTTTGTTGCGGAACAGTCCGTTACTTCGACTCTTCCACGGCACGGTATAAACCAGTGAACCGCGACAAGTATCGCTGAAAACTTGTCGCGGTAGAGTCCGTGAATCGTGTCCCGCTAGAGGGCGGGGGAGTTAATCCAGATTTTGTCCTCCAGAATGTTCTTTGATCCAAAAAACTGTACTGTGGAGATTAGAATGTGGGAGAAATGAATCTGTTACATTGTTTCATCAAATTAAGCATTCAATGAACACACGATTTTTAAGCACCAGGTACTTACTGATCACATCTTTCTATATTTCTATCCTATTTCAGTGACAGAGTGGACGGTTTCATTGGGCCTGGCTGTTCCGAAGTCTGTAAAAACACAGCTTACATCGTGTCTAAAGAAGGATTCGATATTCCCATGGTACGTAATCAGCAACAACTTTAAATCATTCTATTTCGATTCTATTTACTTATAACGGATGTCCACTAGAAAAAAGGAAAAGTAGAACTCTAATTCCTTATCCTACCAAATAATGCCTTTTTAGTTCTCTCTAAAACTTCCCTCATCAAAAACCCTACAATAAACACCTTCAGATCTCCTACGCGTGTACACTAGACAGTCTAAGTAACAAAGACGAGTATTCCACCTTCGCTAGGACAGTCAGCAGTGTGGGCGCTAACGGCGGTCCCATGGTAACCATCGTCCAACACATGGGCTGGGAACGGATAGGTATCATCTACAGGAACATCAACCTTTACGAGGTACGATACAGTATTACAGAGTTTTTTGGGTTTGTGTCATAGTGATAACATAAGAGCATTAGTCATTAGATCACATTTTGTTGTATTATACATGTGCAAAAACTTTAAAATTTCGAAGAACCCTACTATTACTAGCGAGAATTATCTTAATTGTTAAGCAGGTCGATTGTCTATAAAAGTTATCCGACTGCATCCCTAACGGACTGAATCACTAATTTTACTTATAATTAACATAGGGGTTCAGTTCTACAATGTACAACGTTTCTCCAGGAAGCAGCTGCGGAGTTAAAAAGGACGCTAGAGAAAGCGTTCAAGAACGTGACGAACGATAAGATGCCAGACGGATTTAAAGTGGTGTGTTACAAAGTCTGGTACTTCGAGGACAGTGCCGATGATGCTGAGAAGGTTTCTACTGCTCGAGAGATCCTGAACGAGTGCAAGGACGAAGTCAGAGGTAAACTTTATGTGCCGTAGTGATATAACCTTTTCGAAATGACTCATCAGGATTGTTTTTCTGCTTTTACAATATTTCCTGGATTCAATTGCTCACTTTTCGATCGCAGTTTTATTCTCACTGTCATAGCAAGTCTTGATGTCACACAAAATTTTCTTCAGTTTTCATGATCCTGGCTTACGACTCTGACGTTATCAGTTTCTTGAAGACAGCTCAAGCGGAACCGAACTTCCCTTTCAAGAAGAGCGCTTTTATTTCCCTTGAAGTAACCACAGCTACTGTTAAAAATGGTGACTTATATGTACATTAAGTGTTTATAACGGAATTGATACTATTCTTTGAAGTGTAAACATTTGAAATCCAGGGTAGTTAGAAATTTGAAGATCATTCAACTTTCAAGCTAGATCTTAATTTAAAAGCTAGTCATGTGAGGACATCCTTAAAGCTCCTAAAACTGAAGATATCTTTAAAACGTCATTTAAAGATTCATATCAACTAAAATTTGGTTAAGATAACAGTTTTAACCAGTAGTTTTAATAAAAAACTGATCACCCCAGATACCCAGCCTTATACCAGAGGATTACTCTCGCTCAGCCAGAAGAATCCAAACAACACCATGTTCCAGGACCTAACGGACAACGTTCGTGCAATCACTGGAAACCCCAACATAGTAGTAAGTAGGGTCCTGAGGGGAGGGGACAGAGGGGGGTTGTAAGTTGAGGCTATTTTTAGCGCCCCTGGTATTACCACTGGTACAGGAGACTGAGAGGGGCAGGACACTTGCGACAGTGCTTTCAACTCCTGAAAATTAACAATTTTGGAGTTTTAATAATATTGATAGATCTATCAATACTTCAGTTAGACGTATACAGTGCCACGCTATACGATGCTCTACTGACCTATGCCATGGCGGCCAAGAAGATTAAGGATGAATACTACTCAGAAAACGGCTCTCAAGAGTTAGCCGTCAGAGAAGCCAACGTTAAGGCACTCATCAAAAACGGCACCAGGATGGCAAAGGTCTGTTACTTCTACGTTACTTTTTGGAATTTAAGTCGAAACTCGAATGTCTATAAACATGATAATGTCTTTAAACAATGATAAAAAATCCCAGCACTTGACAGCCAATTTCTGGAAATATTTACAGTTTCCCTCCGTATAAAATGATTTTATGACTGTTTTTCCTCTAACTCTTTTCTTTTCCAGGTGATTTCAGAGCTGGATCAGTTCGAGGGAGCTTCTGGAGAAGTAAAGTTTGACGCTAACGCTGACCGGATGACGTCACTAGAGGTGTTTCAGGCTCAAGTTATTGACGGTACCATCCACATGGTCCCCATCTTTGAGACCGACTCGTCTGGGACTTTGAATTTGGTCCAAGGAGCCACTTTTCAGTGGAACGATGGATCATCGGTAAGAATTAGAGGGAGATTGTTCGTTTTCAACGTGTCTTAGCTTCTTTGTGTCTTTTATGTGGTGGCCAATGCTCAATTTGCTGTTTAACTTAGTTCATCCTAGAACTTAATAAAATCGTATATCCTTCGGTCATTCATTTCTCACAATACAAGATAAGTCAATCTGTTTTTCTACAGGTCTTGATCCAGGATTATACCACAGTAGGTCTACTATGAAACTCACATGAGCCTCCACAAAAACTTGATCAAACTTGATATTCAAAAGATATTCACTTGATAAGCAAAGTGCATCTCTTATCTATTGACGAAATAGAAATTTTATTAAGCTTGTCGATATCTAATTCGATTTCATCGACTATGAAAGGCCCTTTTACTAGTATGAATTCTCTAATTCCAATTTCACGCATTATTACAAAATGGATAAGTGACAATATATTCGACGTTTTGTACGCGTTTACCTGACAGATTTTACTTTACTGCGATGATGTTTAACTAACATTAAACTTGTTTAGTTATTTAGACATGCAAGTATCAACCCCTGCCTTTTAAACAGAAACTTACTATCTCAGTAGTCGGGACTTTCTTGAATTTTGTTGGCAAATAGCCAACAAGTCCAACAGCTCGAATATTGCAGGCCATGCGTTACAATCGATACAAAATTAGGCCTGATCCAGGAAAACGCTTATGTGATTTACAAAAACGTTAACACGAGTAGTTTGATCGTTAGGTCTTGGATGGCCGAATCCAGGAAACTGTGAAACTGTCTTAGATTTTGTTCACCTGCTACTGCAACCAAGGAATAAGTTGACAGTTTTATGGTCATAAATGTACAAACAAATATAACTTACACCTATTGGAGATTACCACTGTCAGAGAACGTTATCCTTGGGGAGATGTAATAAATTAACTCTTCATTATTGATCGGTCGTACCTGGTTTTTAGTTCTCATTGGTCGATCTCTGTATGACGACAAAGCAATTTTGAGGTACCTCATTAAAAGTAAGGTTCCCTTATATACTTGAACTCCAGATCAATCCTGTCTTTTTGGGTCTAGATCATAACATCGCGAAGTTAGAAAGTAAGAAAGTGCCAGGTGTTTCCGTCTCTCCTCTTTTTAACGTACATACTGCACAATGTGCACATACAGTGGTCTCGAAAATTATGTTGGCAGGACAAATAATTCTGTCTTCAGAAAGTAGTATCAAATTCAACTTTGAATTTTATTGCACTGCGAATTTCGTATGATCATATAGTCGTGTGATCTAAAAGTTAAACATGTTATGCAAGTTGATTTTACAGTTTACTTTAAGATGTGTTGATTTGCCAGATCTACACTCGATAAAAAATATATTGAAAAGAAAAATGTGGATGCTGTATAATCCCCAAAATAACCAAAATAAAGATTTTTCTATCACTGTACAGTATAATTCGTATTATTATTATTCACCTTGTCATGCAACTCGAGCTAGAAGGAGCTTGACAGATTGGTAAGGAAGTTAATTTCCCGCTTACTGCCGTGATCAGTATGATGATGATTGTCTGATTGTATGATATGATCATTGATTGAAAGCACCCCCTCACCACGATAGACTCTGTATACACCCAATCTGATTAAAACTCGGAGATTATTAGGGTTTCTACAGTAAATGAAGCACCCCTTACACAATCTCATGACCCAAAATGATTGCAAATGTATTGTTACTCCCCAAATGTATTGTTGATCCCCTAAATGTATTACAATCCCCCCAAAATCCCAAATGTATTTCCCCCAAATGTAACTCCCCCCCCCCCCAATGTTTTGCAACTTCCCAAAATGTATAGTCACCCCACTAAATGTATTTTAACCTCCCAAAGGATATTTTAAACCCCCAAAATGTATTTTAACCACATTTAAGGATATTTTAAACCCCCGAAATGGATTTTAATTCCCCGAAATGTATTATAACTCCTTAAAATGTATTATAACTCTCCCCAATTGTATTGTTGCTTCCCAAGACCACCTTCACCCCTCCCCCAACCCCACAACATTCCCCCTGACACCCCAATCCCCGCAGGACACTCCTGAAGCATGTGGTGATGACCGGGAACTCTGTACAGAACCCGATATAGAGAGAACCATCCTCCTTGTTACTCTTCCTATCGGAGTTACTCTCCTCGTCATTGTCTCCGTCCTTATTGTCTTTCTTCTGTGGAGAAATAAGGTGGGAGCAACTAATAACTATTCAAATTTTATTCTATAGATATAAATATAATCCCAACAAAATGTGGCAATGTGCAAAGCGTTAAAAAACACTCACAAAATAACAGAGATTCGGCTTTGTTAACATTTTGAATTATGTTTGCAAATAGATTGAGGTATGATTTGAACCTTCAATAATCTGAATTTTGCAGTTCAAACTATTCTTAAATACTAATTTAATAATTACTAAAATACTAATTTATTGAAAAGGTTCAAAGATTACAAGATCGCTGTCTCTGGAAAATTCGAAGTTGTGATGTCGAGTTTAAAGATGCCGCTGCACAATCCGGACGGTAAATATAGTTTCCGATATTTTAGATGTATAGGTTACTTTTAAGGTTCAACATATGTGTGCTCTCTCCTTCTATTTTCGTTTAAATAAAGATTAACATACTTGAGTGTTTCTTTCTTCCAGATTCCTTGCTTTGTAATTTTTATCAAATTCCATAGATTTAGCCTATGATTTCGTTACAAAACTCTCAGATTCAGATCTGTGGACAGGAGTATGTCACGTATGTCGACCACATCGGACGCGACACTTAACCATGGCATTGTAGCGTATTACAAGAACAATCCTGTTTTCCTAAAGTACTTAAATACTGATATCAAGTATTTCACTGTAACGGATGAGATAATTCTAGAGTTTAAACAGGTTTGTTATTGCTTAGGTTTAGTCAACGTTCCATTTCGTTAGAATTATTGAATTTCTTTTACCACTGACTGTCTTGCCAATTATTAATTTTATTTGACTATGACCCAGATTGACTTTAACTTTTACAGTAGTCAACTCGTAAACATGGAAACTTCCTCAATTTTAGTACACGAAACCTATGTGATTCTACTCTATTGGGTAAATTTTTCATTAAAACGTTGTCAATTATCGTCAATACGTAAATTTGCGCCGGGAAAGAATCGTTCTGGAAATCTGCAATACCTCAACTATTTCCCCTCTTTCAGGTCAGAGAGTTGACCCACCAAAATCTAAATCCCTATATCGGGTCCTGTGTGGAGGTCCCTGACAACTTTTTCCTGGCGTCCGTATACTTCCGTAAAGGCAGTCTACAAGATGTCCTGTCAGACTCAAACCTCAAACTGGATGATATGTTCAAAATGAGTTTCATATTCGATATTTGCAAGGTTGGACTTTTTTCTTCTTCCCTTTTTTTAAAGGCGTTAGGCTAAAACCGACCCAACCGCAGGGGAGCCATCTCTGGGGTACTTATGCTGCTAATCCCGGCATCCCCGGTCCCTCCAGGGGCACCCCTCTACTGCTCATTATAGGTTACTTTGAGGAAATGCCTTTAAGATCCGAAGGGGTGGACTCGATTTCTGTTACTTCACCGAATTGTGTCTCGTGTCAGCCAAACATGGGCCCTTTTCAAGGACTTACGATACAACATTTGCAATTGTAGTTTTCTAATAAATTTCATTTTTGGCAGGGTATGCAAGCTATTCATAATTCCCCAATAAAGTTCCACGGACGATTAAAGTCGTGCAACTGTGTAATAGACTCTCATTGGGTATTGAAGATAACTGATTATGGACTGAGAAAGTTCTTGTCTTCATATTCCCTTGTCGATCCCTTAAAGTCTGAGGATGGTAAATTCTTCGGTAAGTCCAGTAAAGTTTTTATGAAGTAAGTTATACATGTTATGAGTGTAAGTTATAAAGTTATAAATGAGTTTATATTCGATCCATACTGGATAAATTTGAAATTTTTCTACTATCAGCACCGACTACTTTGTTCAAATTCATGATGAAGTTTTCATCATCTTGCATTCGTTCATTACTCCAACTCTTCACTTCTTTACATCAGATCTTCTCTGGATGGCACCCGAACACTTGCGACAAAGAGAGACGATCCCAGAACGTATGATCGGATCCCAGAAAGGGGATATCTATTCTTTTGCTATCATTGTATCAGAGATTATGTCCAAGAACACCCCATACGGCGAAGTGAATTGCTCTGCCAAAGGTATTCAAAATTTTCACCTCGTTTTAGCTTTGGATTGTTAAATCGTCCTAGTTCAATTTTCAGCTATTAAGTTATAGATTTTTAAGAAAAACTTGATTGGTCCGTCGATTACAAATGATATTGGACCAGTAATAAGTTACAATGCGACTCAATAACCTAATAACTACATGCTGTGCCTAGTAAACACTAAACATTTACTGAAAGTGCTCTCACCGTCAAGTGTTATCATTCTCGCCATGAGTTTTGACGCCGCTATTCCTGGTTCCCAACTAAACCCTACATTTTCAGAGATCGTGATGAAGGTACAGGAGGGGTATTCTCCTCCTTTCCGACCGGACGTACCCCTGGAATGTTCTGATGGTCTGGCGGAGCTAATTAAAATGTGTTGGGACGAGCAGACCTTCTCCCGACCTGACTTCCCGAAAATTCTAGCTTTCTTACAAGTCTTGCATCCACAAAAGTGAGTTATAATTCTCTCATGAGTCTTATGTTTCGAATTTTTTGTCATACGAATTTGAACGGCTTACTTTCTGCAAGTGTAAGCAAAAAAGTCCTTATTCTCATCTATCTTATTCTGAAGGGTAACCACCTTTACTTTCAGACAAAGATCGATAACAGATCGAATGATCAAGATGATGGAGCAATACACTGATAATCTAGAAGAGCTTGTCGCAGAGCGTAGCGAACAGCTGGCTATAGAGAAAGAGAAAGCAGATAACCTCCTTTGTAGGATGCTTCCCAAGTCAGTTTCTCGTAAATAAGTCGTATTTGAACTGTACTCTTTTCATACTTTAGTTAAACAGTTTGGAGCAAACTCACAGCTAAAAACTAAGTTAATAAGTAAGTTACTTATCAGCTTAGTAAAAAAGTTCCAACTTCCAGGCCTATAGCAGAGAAACTCAAGCAAGGAGAACCGGTAGCCCCTCAAGCTTACGACGAAGTTACGATCTACTTCTCCGACATAGTCGGATTTACAGACCTCAGTTCTCAATCTACTCCCTTCCAGGTCGGGCATCTGAATTTTACGTTTTAGCAGTTCTATAATCTATCTGTTACTATATCAACCTGGATCGAAATAGTTATGGCTATAAGAAATTCAAGCATCTTCTCTGTATGAGAATATATTGTCCTCTTTTTTACAGAGAAAGTGCCATCACAACAAAGAGTCACACAACAACTCCCCCAGGTAGTTGACCTACTTAACGACCTGTACAGTCTGTTTGACGGTATTGTAGAACGGCACGATGTCTACAAAGTAGAGACCATAGGAGACGCCTACATGGTCGTCAGTGGACTCCCTGTCCGTAACGGGAACAGACACGTCGCAGAGATCGCCAATATGAGTCTGGACTTCCTGAACTCTGTTAACAAGTTTAAAGTACGGCACAAGCCAGATTTGAAACTGAGTTTGAGGATAGGAATGCACACTGGTTAGTTACTTTCAACAACTACTATCGATTTGTGTCCGAGTCTACTCAGAGAAAACTAGAAATTTTGAACAATCGTATTTGGTTGATGATGAAGATATCTTATTTTATTTGTACACGTTTGTGGATAACATGAACTTTCACGTCTCGAGAAACTCAGAAAATAATATGAATTATCCCCCAAAACTTTGGGAGTATACCCAAATCTTTGGAAGTATCCTCAAAACTTTTAAAATAACCTAAAAACCTTGAAAATAATCTTAAAACCTAGAAAATAACCATAAAACTTTGGAAACAAAACAAGTCCGGTAATCCCCCTCCGCCCAGGTCCCGTATGTGCAGGAGTAGTGGGACTGAAGATGCCCCGATACTGTCTGTTCGGAGACACGGTCAACACCGCCAGCAGGATGGAATCTAACGGTCTCCCCCTCAAGATTCACATGAGTGATGATGCTTACAACGCCTTGTCCAAGATCGGGGGTTATGAGCTGGAATCTAGGGGAGAGATATCTATCAAGGTCAGCTATCAACGTTTTAATATTTAATATCTATATGAGATTCATCTGTTTTTGTTGAATAGATATGTTCTTGTTATTGTTTAATTTTATATGAAATGAAGGTTGGAAAATGTGGGCGGTCTCGGGCCTTCTCACAAATGTCATGGACTTCTGAGATGATGTGAAATCTTTGTTTATGTCAACTAAAGGTTGGGCATGCCTTTTGGGTTTTCGGTTCTGAAAACAAATACCTTAATATAATGGAGTATTCAACTGCATGACTATTTATCAACTTTACGTTGTTGTGAGTGATGTAAATATGTGTATGTTTTGTTGTAAAATCGTTATTTCCATGTTTTGATGCATGACCTTCCAAAATGTCGGAATTATAACCCAATTTAAAAGTGTTCAAAGTGTCTGTGGCATGTATTGTTGAATAAAGTATGTACCTCCAAGGGTAAGGGCCAAATGACCACCTGGTTCCTCTTGGACAACCCCGAGTCAGAGAAACTCCGAACTCAGCCCGTATTTTCTCAACAAACGTCCGCCATCCTTGAAAACGGCGTGGCCCCAAGCCCTAGTCCCAACGTCAATGGTGCAGCTAAGACCGGTCGGTCCAACTCGGGACGGCCCGGTTCAAACCGTAGGTTGCGGCGTCCCGTCAGTACCCACGATTTTGCGGAGGAAAATTACAGGAAGTCCACCTCCAAACTACTTAAAATTTTGTAGTGTGAGTATTGGAGCATGACGTGATGATATGGCTGAGTATATATGTGAGATTGGCGTCTGGGTGATTACAATCCTATTGCACGATGTTTTGTAAACAAGATTAAATGCACGTGTGACACTTTTATTCTAAAATTGAACTGAAGGCATGGGAAGTGGTTGATACGTGGATGAGTAGATAATAGGGAAACTGATCATTAAGATAATTTACTTGATCTGTAAAAAGTCCTAATTACTCTTTATACTTCTAAAACTTTCTATCCGAAGTTTTTCCCAAATGATTTCGCCAAAGCACAGTATTTCAGCATGTTCATTGTACAAAGAATAACAGTATGATTTTAACCTTCACCTCAAAAGATGGAGGCGACAGTAATGTAGCCAAATTATCTTAAATCCATCCCTCAGACCACTATCTTAAGACAGAAAGATCCCTTAATTAATTAATTATAATAACATTGAGATAATCATAACTATCTGTCTTGATTGTCAGATAACACCTAAAATTCACTCTGGATATCCATGTGTCTACTTCTCTTACAAGTTCTCTTACAATCTTTAACAACCCTTTCCTAACAACCCTCCGAATTACAATCTTCAATAGCACCACTTCAAAATATCTCTATCTAACAACACTTCTCACCAATACCAGCCCTTCTTTGCACTCTCTTAAACAAACCTTCTTAAACGCCCTTATCATTAACTCTCCCTTATAACTCTCCTTAACAACTTTCCTAAACAACTATCCTTAACTACACTCCCTGACAACTATCCTTAACAACTCTCCTTAACAACACTCCCTGACAACCCTCCTCAACAACTCTCCTTAACAACACTCCCTGACAACTCTCCTTAACAACACTCCTTAACAACCATCCTTAACAACTCTCCTTAACAACACTCCCTGACAACTCTCCTTAACAACTCTCCTTAACAACTCTCCTTAACAACACTCCCTGACAACCCACCCTTACAACTCTCCTTAACAACACTCCCTGACAACCCTCCCTTACAACTCTCCTTAACTACACACCCTGACAACACTCCTTAAGAACTCTCCTTAACAATCATTCCAAATAACCCTCCTTAACAACTCTCCTTGGGCTTCAAAAGCCTCCCTCACAATTCGACTTATTAACGACCCTTCTTAACACCCTTCCCCTCAGGGAAAAGGGCTAATGACGACGTATTTCCTGAAAGGCAAGGAGGCGGTGGAAGAGTCCCAACTCCTGACATCTCTTCCAGTACCACAGCCGGCAGACAGCTCCGTGTCTCCCAGCATTGTCCGGTCCAGGTCCTCCTCGAGTCGGAAAAGTGCTACCCGGACAAAGAGCAAGAAGAAAAGTGGGGGCCCAGCTGAGACTGTTATTGCGATAGATGGGACCGCTGTTTTTACCAACAAGTCTGCTGAGGACAACGATAGGAGTGATTCTGATCAGAGAAATAATGGTCATAACAATGGTTTTTTACCGTCGGTCAATGCGTGAGAGTTGGAAGATGAAACCTACAACGATCCATCAAATGCCAATACAAAATTGCCATGGTCAATTAACAGAATGATATACGATTCTAATCATCTTAAAGTTTTAAACTTTGGAGTGTTTTACTTTTTCACTGGGGATTAAGCATAACTACATTTCTTATTAGCAGAATCTCTAGCGTATATTTAGGAGGACGGGAAAACTGTTGATGAAAATGTGTCCGTACGTACGGATGCTCCTTTATCAAAACTGTTGATGAAACGTACTCGAGTTTTAATACTATTTATTGTTTCAGAATTTATCAAAACCCGTTTTGTATTGTTGTTATATTTGTCACTCTGATATAAGTGGAGATGTGTTTTTACTGTAATCTGTGTTACCTTTGAAGTATGAATTTAAACACTGACTCTTAAATATTTTATTTGATGTGTTTGTCTTTGTACACTAACCAAAGAGTTAGGACCATTGAAGAGACACAAGTTTCAAAGGAGATTTCTTCAAGTTCAAGTTATATTTCTTAAAGTTTAACATAATGATTAACGTCGAAATTTGCTGTGGTTTATCAAACGCTTGGACGCGGGACGCTTGGAGTTGGACGCGGGAATGCTTGTGCAATTTCCCAAGGAACAACCCTTTTAACTAAATACCTGCTGGCATGATTGTTAATGCTTCAATGCAGTATGCGAGTTTGAAAGCCGGACAGACTGACGGCTAATAATTATGAGGTGATGCAAATGTGCTTGATCCATTGAAACACGTACTCTTGTACATACTACCATTGTAGCATCCTATGAGAGACTGTTGATGAGTGTGCCAAACTAGTGTGCTAGGTGCTAAGTATTCCCAGTATAGTCCCAGTATAGTCCTTGATCCAACTGGCTAATGTAAACACGATCAGTGTGTGTCACTGTGTCTTCTCGTCGAAAATACAGCTGCATTAGTCTAGAAACTATCGAGCTACCTTTGGGCTCTCTGATCATTTGCCTAATCTGCGTGCACCGACATGATCACGATGACTCATACACAGCTCGATAAGCAGACAGCAGATAGCCGTAACGTCTTATGAACTTGCGCTAGTAACATTCGTGCTATTTCCATAAAACAAGTAAAACTTCCCATATCTCAACTCCAGTCATTGCCTGGAAAACTTACATCTTTACATACTCAGTACGTTACTACGTAACTGCCTCAAGATTCCCATCTAGCTCTCCAAACCCATTTAACAGGTTACAGTGTGTGTACTGTTGTTGGAGCTCTTGCATAAGCATAACCCCCACCCTCTCCCTGGGATTAGCCTCCCTCCCTCTGCCTGGAGGAGTTATTAATTCTCCTGAACTCTCCCTGCTTTAGAGCAGTGTATGTGTACATGGTGCTGCTTCTGGTGCAGGTCTTCCCTTTCTTGCTGGACGTTTCTATCACTTTCGTTACTCTGCTGGCCTCTAAATCGATGTGTCAATGTACGCTGATATCTGGGACCAAGAAGACAGGGTATAGTTTACAAGCGCACCTTGGTTTAATCACGCAGTGTACAAAAACAAAGGTGTGCTTAACTGCTTTTAAATTGGTTAGGGCTCGCTCACAATTGAGTTTTCGAGCTTGTCAGACAACGTCTGGCTAGTCTTGTAAGTCTTGTCATCAACATAATAAAGAGTGAGCGTCTTCGTATACGCAATTCAATCCTGATAGTTGTTGCTGTGGATGGTGAGTTTGAATGTGGCAACTGCAAGCTTATGTCCTTAACATAGGTCCTTAAAGGTCTGTTAAAGTTAAGACGTAATTCTTGTAATACTGGGGCCGTATAAACCATAAATAAAGTTGTAGTTGTACAATGTCTCTGGATACCATTAAAGACACTAACTCTATATACTATATAGTATATAGCACTCTGCTACCATTACTATTCTAGACGTGTAGGTGTTCTTGTTGAAGTTAACATCCTCTAATGTGGCACTTTAACGATAGTTTTCTGTGGAGCTAATGGTGCTTCTTTCCGGTACTTGGTACCTAATGGTCCTTACACGAGGACCCATTAACCCGCAAATAACAGAGTGTGGCATATGTGCATCTGTTGCATTGGGTGCGCTGCCCTACCTTTAAAGCTTAACACAATTTGTTTGAGTTAGTTAGACAACTTTTACGGCTACTCTTAATGTTATGGCGCAGTTTAACTTAAATTGTAGAAGTGTTTTGTCAAGGGCACTGTAGATATGTCAGTATTAATATCAGTAATGAGAGGATTGACAGATACTTCATGTTTTTTGCCTCAGTCTTAGTTGGCGTTGCTTTGCAATCGGAGGGGACCGTAGAGAGAGCCACGCAGCGCCCGGTAACGTATTTCTTGTCATATCAGGGTTGATCACGAAGGTGAAAACGGAAATAGCAAGTTAACTGGATAAAAGATAAACCTAAACTTATGAGTTATATTCTCGTCAGCGTAACTGAAAAAATAATTGTAGATTTAGGCTTTTCAAGCGAGTGATGAACACAAACACTTACTTAGAATTAGATAGGTCAAGAAGTGAGTGATGAACATAATGATAAACCATTAGTGAGGTTGATCAAGAACCGAAGCGAGTGATGAACATGCTGACGCATAAACACTTACTGTGGTTAAATGTAGGTCAAGAATCCTACTCCTATAGCGATTGATGAACAAAAACACTTGCCAAGGTTAAATGTCGGTCCACAATCCTAGCGTTTATAGCCAGATGGTCATATGGTACAAAGATCCGTAGGTCTCTGGACAGGTCATTATGCATGTTGGTTGTAATTTTCTGTTTCCTTTCGACGATTCACCTGCCTAGCGATCCCTATCACTATCAGAACTCTTGTAAAGTGCTAATAGATTTTTGATTTACTTGTAGTTGCATGCGATATCGTATTGCTTCAAGTTTATTCTTGCACGAACTCGAGTATTTTGGTACGTCCTGCCTTCGGTCGAATTTGCCTGACGACCTGACGTTGTCAGGCCTGATGCCGTGAGGCTAGGTCGAATAGCAATTTGAGTATTTTGCAGCATACCGGTGATTTTTGAATCACTCAAATTTAATTTTCATTTTATTTACCTGTCTAATATAATACCTACATTGATTCAGATGGGATATTATATTGGTCAGTGAATAAAACACTGTTCGCCTTCTTGGTTGCAAGCAGCTCAACTTTTAGTTCCATTGCATTCTGGATAGAGTCAGCACTTCTGCTATAACAGCCTAGTTTCTAAGGCTACAGGTATGGGACTGGATATTACAGAATATCTTTTAATTCGTCTATTGATTTTAAGTCAAAAATTTTATTTTCGGAGCGATAGGATTAGGTCTGGATTAGGATATTTTAGCCTATCTTGATCCTATATCTTGACATCAGTTTACTTTTAGGACTTCTGACTGCAAGCAGCTACGCTCTGATGGAAGGAGGGCCCAAGGAAGACTCCCAAACTAAACAAATATTTGTTGAAGATGTAAGTTTATACTTATTGTTAAAATGTTAAACTTAAAGCGGACCATAAAATGAACGCAGAATTATTTCGAAGTATATTATAATCTTACTTACATTGGATTTGCGTAAAAATGATGATATTCATTTATTTCTAACTAAGGATTTCAACGTAGTTTGGCGATAACTAAAACAATGAATCTCTGCCTTAAAGTTAATTAATAACTAAAACAACTCTATACGAGCAGGATTATAATGCCATTGAAAAAGAAGCTAACGTTGAACAGGTCTCCCCAATCTTCTGTCTCTTTATCTGCGTCTTGTTTTGCTATATTCTGTTTTGTTCCTATGTATTTAAGGACAAAATTAACAATGTTTTTTCATAAACATCCTCAAATGTGTGCTTTTGCTACTCGAGTACATTATAATTGTTAACGTTTATCATACTGATTATTCAGTTTGTCCTTGATTAAGTAATTGGTTCTACAAAAGGGCAGAAAGCCAGACAATCTAGCATTTGATTAAAAGTTATGGTACGGTTTCTTTCCTCCCAAATATGAATTGTGCTGTGTGCATATCATCCAATCCCATTAAATGATTAAAAAAGGGCCGAAAATTAGCACTATTCGTGGCAGCAAGGTTCAAAACTTTAAAAACTTCTAGTGAAATTGAGTGACATATACAAAATACAGTTCGTATAAACCTCATCGCTCATTCTAAGGCATAGGGCTTTGTCAAGGATTTAGTTTATGCATGGAAGAGTATGGTACTAGCAGCATGTTGAAAAATTAAAGATCTATTCCTGTGCTGTAGAATCAGCTAGTCTGTTGCTGTGTTTTTGTCTTTCATGTCTTGATTTCATGAATGATTTACACAACTTTTATAAAGTTTAATGAAGTTGACAGAATCTATTATCTATAAAATAGCATCATCATTAATCTTTGACCTGAATTATTTAAGACATCGATTCTATTTCAGGAGAAGATAGCATTTCTCCGTTGGATTAACAAAAGACTAAAAAATGATCGGTATCTCACAAAGAATTATTTCAAAAAGTTTCTTCCCATCCAAGAGGAAGGAGATCATTTCTTCGAAATGCTAAAAGATGGTATCCTTCTTAGGTATAAAAAAATATAAAATGGGGCCCGGTTTTCATTTTTTCGAAAAATTTCTCATTTCCAGATCAATATTTTCGAATATGATACCTTCATTCCTGTTTGAATTTATCAAGTCAACTCTTAAGTTTTCTCGTACCAGTTTATGGTAAAGTTTTTTTTTAATTGGCATAGAAATTTACTCTTGACTAGAGATTTGCCCCAGTAAGCTGATAAACGATTCTGTTCCGGGTTCAGTGGACGAGAGAGCTTTGAATTACCCCAAGACAAGACCACTCAACTATTTCATGATGTTGGAAAACCAGAATCTCGTCTTGAATTCCTGTGTCGCTATTGGTATGTAGAACTAGAATGTTAACTAAGCTTTCATCAAAATTATTTCAACATTAGATTTATATTATGCTTCTTCGTGTGCTTCATTAACCTAATTAATATTAATTCACTATATAAATATTTGATCTTTCAGAAATACTGATCGATGATGGCTAAATTATTGATCTGCGCTTCAGACATTTTCAAAGTACTGCAGCCTCTATAAAAGTAAGAATTTAACAGTTTGTATATCGATTCTCATAAACTATAAGTCCTCACCTTACAGGTTGCCGAATAATGAACATAAGACCGGAAGACATGGTGGACGGGGTGAAACAAGCTCAGTTGAACGTAGTCTGGCAGGTTATCAGAGCTGGGCTGATGGCAAACATAAACTTGACATGTAACCCTGGTCTCAAGATACTGCTTCAGGAAGGGGAGACTGTCGGTACGTGTTTTTCGACCTCCTAGTTCTGGTTCTCTGAGGCAGTGAGACATTTTATAACTTACATAACATCATAGAATCATCCATTTGTCGTTGGAGAAGAAGATTTCATTCGAATAAACGCTTACGTAATTCCCCTCACATATTCCCCTGCTCCAGCTAGGTTGATGGCCAAGACACCAGAAGATCTCCTGATCAGGTGGGTGAACTTCCACCTGAAACGGGTGTGCGATCACAAACAGATCAAGAACTTCTACCGGGATATACAGGATGGGGAGGTGTACACGTACCTCCTCACTGCAATAGCTCCCCAAGACACCGACCTTCTTCCTCTACGGGTAAGTTTTACTTTTGTGGATTGAAACTTTTGTGAAGTTTATCGAACTTGGTTTTTTGTTTTGTTGCATTTATGTTCTCCACTTCAACATGAGTTGATATCATGTGATTGACACTCCAATGCAGGAGACAGACCTGGAGGACAGAATGGACATGCTGCTAGAATACGCCCGAGACCTGGATGTCCTCAACTTTGTCACACCACGTGACATAATCAAGGGCAACATCAAGTTGAACACCGCCTTCATAGCTCAGATATTCAATGCTTTTCCGTCCCTGGAGGTGGAGGACCAGGAGGATCAGTTGGACGATTTTGATGACATGCAGTACAACGACCAGACCGAACTCTTTTTCGAGGAGACTAGGGAGGAAAAAAGTGGGGATTTTGAACTTGTGACGATTTGCTGAGTGCTGACGCTGATGACTCAGTGATTCTTGAAATCATGTTTGTCACGGCTATACTATTGCCTGACTCTCGCTGCCCAAGCTGCTGAACGTTTCGTTAGCCAGATATTTACAATTAAAAGCAATGTAAATATCAGTCACTTAAACTTCTGATTTTATAGGTTTCAGACATTGGTTAAACAGCCTCAACTTCACTCCTTACGTGTCCTATCTGTTTGAAGATCTGAAAGATGGTTATCTTCTATTGCAGGTAATTTGCACCTTTTTTAGCATATTAAAGCTGAGTCGGGTGCTTAGTTGATGTTCGTTTATAAGGCGGAAAAATATAACAGCCGCTTTTGGTTTTTTCCTGAAGACTGAAAAATGCAAATAGGGATTAACAAATAACTAATAATTACATTTAAAGTTTTCTATCCTTTTTTGCTTATCCGTTGTAAAGTCGAAGAACTAATAAGAAGCTGGATATAAAAGTCTTGACTAGCAGCTACATTTAAGTGATTAACCTCGCTATAAGTGACGTTGACTCGACATGCAGGCGTGTGATACAACAGGAAGTCATTCTCACGTTCTAACAATGCACCTGCAGGTGTTCGATGTTCTAAAGCCGGGTATAGTCAACAAGGAGGAGATAAACGTGCCCCCGTTCAAGCCTCTACAGCACGTGTACCGGAGTGTTGAGAACTGTAACTACTGCATCAGTCTGGGGGCTCAGCTGGGATTTATACTTGTCGGCATTGAAGGTGAGATCTCTTATTGATTGTACTTTTGTACCTGTGTGAATACAGAATACCAAGTATATTCTTACATTCATTACTCGTATTTGTGTAAAAATCAGACCATAATTGAGCACATGTGAAAAGTTTTTATGACATATGTTTCAATACCCCTATCTTTCAAGGTCACAACATATATGAAGGGAGTAAGCTGCTACTGTCTTTGTTATGGCAGATGATGAGGCACTACACCCTGTCCTTGATGAAATATGGAGAGTCTGATCAGACCTTGACTGAGAATGAAGTTATAGCCTGGTGCAACAAGTCAGACTATTTTAGAAACTTAAGTTTCTTACAGTAGTTTCTTACAATCTAATAAACATTTAAATCTCATGCTCGATTTAATAATTGAAACCTCCTCGAGATCTGACATTGGACACTTCAGTAGTCTAATTTGATACTGGCACTGCCGGCGGCCAGCTTGGAATAATTGAACTATTTCATGAACCATGTACATCATTCTAGCATATTAACATAACCATCCACCCCTCACAGTCAATTTAACGATTATTGCCCCTAGAAAGCTGAGAGAGGATAAAACGAAGAAAGGACGGGTGACTTTCAAAAACTTTCGAGACCCGACATTGACAAACAGCCAAGCCATGCTGGATTTGATAGACATAATCCAGCCGGGGAGTATCGGATATGACATGGTATTCCCTGGTAAAAGTGACGAGGTGAATTGTTAAAGTTCTACTTCATTAGTTCAGATCAGTGGCTTTTGGTTTTATCAATTTATCAACGTCTTTATTGTCTCATATTGTCACTCTGGATGCTGCCGCCTCGTGACAGCAGGCCAACAGAGCTAAGACATCGTTTGACTAGCCTTTTTCGGACAATGTTAGCAAAATTTCACCCGTGATTTACCAATTATTTTATATCGCTGATGAATTTTCAACCTTTAAGCAAAAGTTTGATCAAAATCTCCACTTTTTCATAAATTAACTAAGTATAAGTTAGTAAGTTAGGAAATGTCTGAATATAAATTAATTTAGGACAAGTTAGAAAACGCCAGATATTGTTTGACCATGGCGAGGAAGATCGGGGCAACAGTGTTCGCACTGCCTGAAGACATCGTGGAGGTTAAACCAGTTCCTTTTCTTTAATCGTACAGTGGTTCAGTGATTTGTGCCCTTTATAGAAGTGAAAATCTTAATCTCAGTTCTGGTTTCCAGTTTTTTAATGTTTTGAGATTTATTCTCGTTATGATATTCAGATTTTATTTTATCTTTAATTGTTTCAGGGGAATCACAAGATGATAGCGCTGGTTTTTGCAAGGCTGATGAACGTTGGTGCCAATCTATAAAGGATAACAACGTCTTCTGGAATGAATGAGTATCACCGATGACTGATTATGATAGATTGAGTGATTTTATTAAAAGCGGTTATAATTGACTATTTTCAGCTTTCATAGCTATAATCATTATTTATTTATTGCAGTATTGCTTACAGACGAATAAGAAATCGAGACACCGATTTTTCAGCGTTAATTTAATTCTGGTTTTTATCATTTTCGAAGATAAAAGTTTACATATATTGACTGCTGCTTTGTTAGAAACTTAGATTGAATCCATAATTTTGGTTATCTTCTACTGTCTTAGTCTAAGTTTTCGTTTTCTTCCACTATACCATGGATTAAATCATGAGCATATCATGGAATATGGACTAAGGTACAAAGTTTACAGAGATTGTAGAGAGAAAGAGCTTCACCGGTAAGTTTGCCACCGATCAAAATTTCTTCAACATAATATGCTCTAATCGGAATCCATCCTCATTTCTCTGATTATTGCGTTCTTAAGCAAATTTTCATCATGTCCAAAAATGGCCTCAACTCTCAGAGAAGGAAAAATCACTCAATTTTTTGGAATATCAATTATGTCTCTACTGGTTCATGCTTAATTCCTGAACAACGATAATGCGTAAGTCACCGAGTTAAAACCTTACTTTTCTGTCTGCTAGGAACCCAAATGCATTTCGTTGACCTCATAACTTCGTTTGACAATTTGTTTGTAAAGCTTAGTCAAATAGTCACGGAAATCGGAGGTAGAATGGTCCCTTCCTATTAAGAAGATTACAAACGATTGTTCCATTGTTGATGATAATGATATCAGATGTTAGAGCTATAACAGGATTTACGATGCATTCATTAAACGTAAAATTCTTACTAAATACACTCGTAAAAATTTCATCAAAATCGAGAAAATTCTTTTCTTTAAATCGCGATTCACGCAATAATTTCACCCGGCTAACTGTTATGCGGCTAACTTACACCTTGATATAACTTATATATATAAATATAACATGTGTATAAGGTACTAGTTCAGCTAGAATGTGGTCAAGCAAATTTTACATTAGCTTTTTGTTCTACTGTCCCATCTTCCCACCTTGCTCCTTGTGACTTGTCTAGCTGTTCGGCCTCTGACCATTCCCGGGTTAATGGATTTTAGTTTTACCTACAAGTACAACTGCAAGTACATAGGCAAATCTCTCAGTTATTATAACCACATGCTTGAGTGATCTGAATCCAGCTGTTGAGATATCATTTTGAGAACTTGCTAATTACTGAGCAACAACTGTCAAATATTTGCGACTTTTTAGTAAGCCTTATTTTCTCTTTTCTTCAGACTAGCAGGAACGCCGTCCTCCGGACAATAAATCGTCCCTCCCTCCTCATTTCCCAAGCCTCTCTCTAACTCTTCCCTCTTCCCTCCTCCCTCCTTCTCCTCCACCATCTTCCATCCAACTTTCTCCTTTCTGCCTCCTCTCCAGCTACCTCAAACCTACTTCCGTCTTTTCCTGTTTTTCCTTCCCACCCTTCTTCCTTTCATCTTTTCCATTCTCCGTTGTGTGTTCTCTCTCTTCCCTCGGCCCACGCTTCCATCACCCGCCGCCATTCTCGCCTCTTCCCTCAAGAGCTTCGAATTGAAATGCCACCGATTCAATAATTCACTTAAAAGTAACAATAGTCACTGATCACGTTGCATAACCTGCTGTTAACTTCAATTTAACCTCAGGTATAACAATAACCACTGCATGTAATATTAAAGTTCCAAAGTCTGAATTATTTAATTAATATAATGATGTGTGAAATAATTTTACTATACCTTAAGAGTTAGGGCGGTGACAAACCGACGAAGTCAAATTTTGAAAATTCATAACTGTCATTTACTAATAGTGATGACAATGATCGCTGTTATAACCACATGCTTGAGTGATTCGAGGCCGGATGTTGTGATATCTGACCATTTCATAACTTGCTGTGGTCTAATTTACTGAAGTAAAGATCGTGTATTCAGTCTAAGATATTTCCTTGTCGTGAATTTCATATTTTTAGAATTTAGCGCGCGTTCTCAGGCTGACCATTTGGTTTTGGTTTGGGTAGCTCAACAGTATATTCAGTTAGCTCACTACTGTGTTTTTACTTGGTTATTATTTATTCATGAGTAGGAGAGTCTTGGCGACTCTCTCACTTAGACGGTTTTCTTTCACATTTGTTACAGTTACAGTTTCGTTCACAGGCGATCAGGAGCACTTGGGAGGAAGGACTGTTTTAGTTTATTTCTCTTTAATATATTGATCAAAGTGGGGTGATTTTCATAGTAAACATTTTAGAGGATCGTTTGAAAAATTTACTAATAGCTGGAAAAATGGAAAACTATAAAAGTTTATGATTGAATTTGTACTTTGAAAAGACACGAAACTAGATTGTTTAATTTGTAGATAGCCATTTTTATTGTTGGCCCAAGCCCCAATCGTTTAGAGCTTGAACATTGAAATTGAAAGTCACATTGTCGAACGTGTCGTGTAATAAGGATTTTGTCGACAAAGTAAATCAATACAACAAAAGAGGGGATAGACTTTCAAATCGCAAGAACAATGCATTTTCAGCACAAGAATGAGTAAAGCGTGAGCACTTAACATCATGTCGTCAATCTTTTCAGACGAAATGACAAAATGATAAAAGGTGTTTTACTATCAGTTGTGAGGATTAGGGTCTTGCTGTTAGTGTTATGTTCTCGAACAACATGAAAGAGGGTTGTAGACATACTGAAAAAGTACATGTACGGGTACCTCAAGGCTCAACAGACTTAACAGCTTTTCTAAACTTAAGTTGATTTAACAATTTTATTTTTGCCTTTTTTGAGTAATTTAAATTTTCTAATTCTAATCTCCACATTTCCGCTGCGTAATGTTCCTCTATGTTCATATTTGCCTTGCAATTGAAATGAGCTGTCAAAATAATATCATTATTAATATAGTTTTTCTGGAGTAATAACGTTAAAACAAAAAAGAATCTGAATAGAATTTTATAATACGTTATGAGACTTCTGCCAAGTAGAGTGTGGTCAAATAAAGGCTCTCTCGCCAATCCTTTGTATACACTTATAATTACTGACTTAGTGACTTACGACATAAAAGATGTTGCCAGGTTGCCTGCACAAATCATGAGGACTTATAATCATGATAATGCTAATAGATCAATAGTGGGCCAAGTGTAGCTGTGCTATGGCTCACAAAATTTGTTACTCGCCAAGCTCATGCCTCACAAATAAACAATCTATTTCGGGTCGCTACGATGCATGGGACACTTTAAAAACTTACATAGTAGTTGTGCAGTGTGCTAGTAGTAGTGATCTAAGTCTAAGTCTAACAGTTGTAGTGCTTCAATAGTTTCTTAGTTGTTGGTCAGTCATGATCACGGAAATGTTCCAGATGACCAGATCAAAAGGTTTTACTTTTATAAGCTTTATGGCAGTTTAGAAGTACCCAAACTGCCTCATGGTTATTAAGTTAAGTTAAGAAATTCCTGATTTGAAATTCAAAATTTAAAGCTCAATTTATTTACCGCCCAATCCTTGACTTGATTGCTATTCGTAGCGATTAAGTGCTGCACTTGCTTTTTGGCCATACCAATTTTTAAATACTATAACTTCAAGCCCCTGCCGAATTTACTGTCATGTTTAAGGTGACTTAAATAGATCGGAATTTAATCATTATATCATTTGGGCATTTTGATATTGGCGCAGAGTTAGTCACTTAAGCATGTGCATAGTTTTAGTTTCTAATTAAACTTGTCAAAGTCGCACAGCATATCGAGGAAGTTTAAGCTTCTTTAGCCCGACTCAGGGATTTTAATAGTACTAGTTGCTATTATAATATTAGTATGTAGTTTGTACTCCATGACACCGGCCAATTTTTGTCTTAAATCTATTTGATTTCGCATTATTTCAACCATATCGTCACATTATTATACTAAACCAGGCGTGGATGTATCTCAAGAAGAAATGGAGGAACCAGAAACGACGCCCTTCCTTGAACCACAACCGTACGGTTCTCCCATGGATAAGACCCTAGCAGGGCTCTACATCATTCTCATGACGGCAGCAATACCATCTAATCTGGTATCTGTCATTTACTTCGCAGCCCAGAACATCCGTCCAGGAACAACCAAGGAGTTCTTCAAATTGGTTTACCTCAACATAACATTGAACGATTTTTGTGTATCAGTCTTTTGTTTTCCCGTTGTATCAGTCTTCCTGGGTAAACGGCGTGATTCGGTATTCTTCCAAGATGACACATTTTGTAAAGTCTGGGGCTTCCTATGGGAGCTATTTCCATACTATTCGGTGTTCCTTGTCCTCGTTCTGAGTGTATCCCGAATGCTAGTCCTGGTCAAGCCCTTGATCATACTTAGCAAAAGAGCTCTCGTCCTAAATTTGACGTTTTATATCACCCTGCTAGTGGCTGCAAAGGTGGCTTTTTATATGGCTGAAATTACCCAAATCGACTTTACAAAACGAGACACTCTATGCATCTTGATATTTGTGCCAGAAAACGAATCAATTTATCCAGTTTACACGTTTTTCAACATTTTACTTCTGGCCATCCCGATTATTCCAATCTGCATAAGCTGCATTCTCTCAGTTGCCCGGTTATCCAAAGTCAAACAAGCTCTTCAAACCTGCAAACTTTCAACAAAATCAAAACAAAGCGTCGAACATCGAAAACGAAACCGAAGAGTGAACTCAACAGTAATCATCATGACGATAACCTACATCATCTGCAACGTACCGGTCTTCATGAACTACGTTCTCTACGGGATCTGGAGCGCGTACACGTGGAGCAGTTCGCCCCTGAAGTATGAAGATCTCTATAGCAACACGTTCATGTACTACTATAGTTGGAACTGTTGCCTGGTGTTGTTGGTGTTGGTCAACGCTGTCCTCAACCCCGTTATCTACGTTTGTAGGATGAGGGAGTTCAAGAACTTTGTCAGGTTTCATGTTGAGGGTTTCTTGAAATGCAAATTTCAGTCCACCAATAAGGTGGCGCCCGTTGGAAATGAAAGTCAAAGTGATCCGGGGTCCATGTAACCAAAAATACGATCTTTTGACTTGTTATTTTACTAATTTGACTCAAAATGTATTATTGTATTTAGTTTAGGGTGAAAACTGCATCGAGGTTCGGGTAAGACATAGATGTCTACGTTTAACGCATGAACTGTGAATGTGATTGAATGCAGGCTTAAACCTTTGTTGAAAGGAATGCTGTTTTTCGCTGAGTAAGTGAGATTGGAGCCAATTATAGATTTTGATGATGGCAGAGGGTGTCTGGGTGCTACACCACGGGAAAACATGTGAAAGTGTTGACATGAGCATCTCTTATAACCAACAAAGCATGATTTCATTTGCCTTTGTTCAGGAACTGATTTTTGACATGATCTATGCTATGTTCTACTTTAAAATGACTATTTGATTTTATGTCATACTCATAGATTTTAAATATATAGTCCTGCAAACAAGCTTCTGCGAACTATGTTTGAGCCCCGGGGCCTAACTTTAACTCCGAGTTATGATGCAAGCTAGCTTTAGTCCATAGATAATCAAAAACCTGTAGCTTATGCTGATCGTGATGTGACCTAATACTCTAATATTAAGTTATATTTCTACAAGCACAAGCAGAACAATATATAATAGTTATGCTGTACCATAATTATGAAGATTTTCTCGTACAATCGTACATTGAGTGCCCTTTGTCCCCTTTGCAAACAAATGTCAAGAGTGTGCTTGCAGTTTATTGCTATCAAGCCAGCTTTTATTTCGTGTCTTTTCTTTCTTGAACTTGAAGTATCGTACCAATGTTTCATTTTTGAAAAAAGTTGTTATTTAAGAGTCAGCTCAATTTAAATTCTAAGTTTTAGAACTCCAAAAAACCTAGAACTCTCTGAAATAACATTGCCTCGAATTACCACCAAGTTACATGCCATCGTTGGAACCACCATCTAAACTAAGATACTAGCCTAACCATCAAACCGAGATGAATAACTCAATATCCAGTTGTGAGTGGATCACATTTGAAGTAACAGTAAGTACTCAGCAACAAATGTAACTGTGAAATTCGGCGCGAACATATCAGTCCTACTGCTTTATGAATATTCGTCCCATCCTATCTTCATAAAAGCCCTTATCTCGTTTGCATGAGCTATTTGTAGACAAGGACAGGGAATTAATTTGTAAATTCAAATTAATCACTTCGCTGAGTAGGATTGTCGAGGTCGAAGAGCATTTTGATGGAAATAAAGTCATATCCATAATTGTATATTCATATTCTCAAGCTAGGTCGAATTGTAATTAAAGTCCTAGTACTCCTATAATCCCTATCTAACTTGATGGTAGGGTTATATAGTATATACTTTTTAAGTTATTTCTATACTTAGGAAGAAAGAGCTATTGAGCATAAAAAACATAAAGCATAAATATTCATTCATTAAGAATATTTTCATAAACTCGTCTCATACGATAACTATCGTAAGGCAAAAAACAAGATGTTCAATAGTATACCTATTTTGGTCAAAGTGAAAGTAGAGTAGTAGTGTATAGTGGCCAACGTACAGATCGGTATTAGAAAGCAAGAAGTAATGCTTTTATTCATACGCTGTAACTTGTTAATAACTTATTAGCTTTTTTCCCAGTTTTGGTCAAAATATCCTCAAATTATTATTCGGTTTCCTGTTTGCCAATATCAATATATTCCTACATAGAGCTCTACTGGATCAGAATTGGATTTGATTTTTCACCATCGATCATACACAGTCCAGAAACATCAGGAGATTACCCTGACATGCCATTTTAGGTCGGTAACATGAAACTTAAGTAAATTTGATACAGCTCTTTCAGAGAGGTTAAATTCTAAACGCATTGTCATTATACCTATTTACTGCGCAGAATCACAAGAAAATAGACCTACAATAAGGAAACAAGCATGCCAACATTTGCTAGGCCAGACGACAATTTTGATTATGTCATCGTGCCTTTAAGAAACGTGACCCTGGATTTCAATCATGCAGTATGCTAAGTTGTTTACGTCTACTTGAGGCCAAGGAACCGAAAATTGGTCTTCCAACAGTCTGCAGATAATATAGTTTCACAGTGAATAGACTAAAGATATGAATTTACGTTACTGTCTATTGCTCGAATATTTCTTTAGGAATTGAAATGACATTCAGTATTATCAACTCAACTTACTTAGCAGAAGCGATCAACTCAAAAAGTCGTGACTTTCTAGTTTTACGTCTATTTAAGTCATTATAATATTGAGCCAGTTTAATCCTATTTTTGGCAAGCAGCATCTCAAATTGGTCGCCGATTGGATGCTTGTGCCAGCAAGGCTATAACATTGTTAACATTTACCGTCAATGCTGTTGTGTGACATCAACTTTAAAGTCTTCCTCTGATTTTCCAAATTTGCTTATTTCCGGCAGCCGAAAAAAATTTATCGTTGTTTTCATATTTCGATTAGCCCGTCAACAATCATATCATGATTCCATGCGTTCTCACTGTCATTTCCCTGTTAAATCATTTTCATACTTTGTTGTAGAGATATAATAATCACCTAAGGAGGAAACAATACGATAACCTTCAACAATAACATTCCTTTGTGAAACCAATATCTCACAAGCAATAAGAAGTTTTTAAGCATTGTTAACAATTAACATGTTGACGTGTGCAATAACAATTGTGATTTTACTTTTTAGCAAAGGCAGACTTAGTTTTGTACATAATTTTGAAAAAAAAATCACTCTTATGATTTGCACTTAATTGTCTCTTTTTAAGTCGTGGTTTAAGATAAAAACATTATTGGTAAGCTAAAATAATTATTCCAACCCGATGCGACGAAATCCTATCAAGTAGTATCATTTTGATGAACTTTAAAATTGTTGATCTAAGTATAAGTCATACAACTTTTCTATTTCTAATTAGCCTATCATTGCGATTATCTTAATCAGACTCTTAAGGTAATTGAATTACTTTGCAGTCTGGACCTCATTATGAACTACTATTTACGTTGTAAACGGCTAAAATGTACACCTCTTTTAGTTACAGTTGTGGTCTTTGAACCAAAATATATAAGTCTTACAATTTATCATTACTCAATTATTTACGACTGTCGACAACATCAAAACACGTCCATCCCAGTAGGCTTCATCTTAGTGTCGTTATCTTTTTGGAATTAATCCACCAAGGATGGGTTTGAAACCGACATTAAATAAACGGGTTCTATTTATACCATACGTGGAGCTACTGATCTTTGAGTCTTTGAACAACTAGAACAACTGAGATACAATTTCCCTGAAAAATTAGGGCTCCAGTATGTTTAGTGTTTAAGATGTTTCTTAATAGCCCTGCCCATACAATAGAAGCTGACAGAGTAGATGATCCAGATTCCTTTAAGAGGACTAAAACGCGGGAAAATGGCTGTTCATTAGCATTCGAAACAAAAAACTAATGATAATAAACTTATGTTAATGAACTAATATTAATAAATAATCATTATAAACTAATATTCATAAAAGAATAAACATCGATGTTAGCCATATCCACAAAAGAGCTACCTTTTCTGAATGGTTTCTAAAGAAATTTGGCAATTCATTAGGTGATTGGAAGCCAAGCAATATGGTGTTTGCACCCTAAAATTATGCTATTGGTGGGATAACTGTGACTAACTATAACTCTTACAATGATTGTGGGACGTGGGTATCATGCTTGATATCTTGCTGCCATGAAAATGTTAAAATGTAATTAACGGCCGGCCGCCTGATCATTTCATAACTTCATTTCCGGATAGTCATGCTGTTGGCATGATGGGATACAATTAACGTTACTAGGCGAACTTAATGCTGCTTTATAATTTATTTTTGATGGGGCAGATTATCGTGTAGGGAATATAGTTGTGCAGTAGTATTGATGTAGTATTGCACTGACTTGAGATAACTACCAGTATTTTACAATTTACATGTTCGTGTTATCTTTATTCTTAACCGATAAAATATTCGAATTAAGATGTGTTGTATCTTTATACAAGGATCTTGGACTTGGATGGTAATTTATCAACTTGTGGATCGGAATTTGTAAATTGTGTGATAATTCCATTTTTCTGCAAGTGGAAATCCTTGAACTTAATACGTGATCCAGATATTTCAATATTCAATTTCACCTTGATCTCACCATGAGCATCGATTTGCTCAAAAACACGCCTTTTCTGATAAAAGGCCCCCTCATGATTATGACCAATTAATTATCGCCCTGTCTCCTCAAAGCCCAGCAGATTTAAGATTTGGATACCTGCACCTGTTTCACATTTCTACTGATGCATAGTAAATGTAAAGTATCTGCCTCATGCATATTGAATTCCTTACACGACCTTTGAATGGAGTTATCATATATGTTCGATTTGACCTTAAATCTTAACATTGAGTTGCAGTAGGATATGGTTGGTAACGCGAGTTATAGATAGCTTTGTAGAGCCTATAGCTGCCCTCATAGGGCCGTTTAAAACATAAAGTTTAAAATTCGTTTTGTTTCGTCTCAGCGACGGCTTTTAATTAAGTGGTTCTGAAAGTTAAAAGACTCCGGTCCTGAAACCAGTAATTGATTACTGATTTGAATCGTTTTGAGTTTAAATAACAATATTCGGTCCAATATTTGAGCAGTAAGCTACATTTGGCATTTCAACTTTGCTTTATTTGCCTATTCCCAAGCAAGACACGATCTGGACTTCTATAACGCTTTTAAATAAATAATGTCTTCTTCTAAAATGCGCGTTGCATGTTAATCCATATGGGTCTTTTCGAAAACTCAACTTAAATTTATAAATTTGCTGTGTATAACTATATGTTGCCATTGGCCGACGATAAAATGATGGAGCAAAAACACAATGTAATTACCATGAGTGTTTGGATGCGAATGTTGACCATAGTTAAGCTTATTATAGTTGGACATGTACTCGTAAAAATAATGCTTAAAAGTTCACCATATTTTATGTTATGTGTACCGTATTTTATGTTATGTGTACCGTATTTTATGTTATGTGTACCGACCTTATTATGCTATACCTTATCTCAAGCAGCCTAGATCTTGAAATCTGGTGTGGAATGTGTTCATGCACATATACTCATATACGCGTTGTCATTCTTAGCGTTACCTTGCAGCGAGTGCTATTTACATTTGCTTTGTAATTACAGTGGGTCTCTTCACTGTGCTTGCAGGTCGTTAGTTAGAATAGAACCGAGGCGACTTCTTTTCAGAAGCCTGGATCAAACGGACGCCTACAATGCCTTCACTCTTGTGAACTAGAACTGTCTTAGTATTGCGTCCGCGACCCAGCCATAAAGACAATTACTAAGGTGAATCTGTTGAAGTCACGAGAAAACACAGTTCATATTGTACAGCTACCCGGACACAAACCGTGTTTAATTTCGATCTCTTTATTCTCCTCTACTTATGACCTCTACTGTTGGTTTTGGCTTGTTCGACCGGGTCTACTTGGAAGAGGGGAGGTGTTTTTCCCCTTTTTATGTTTCAGTAATTTTTGTTTGTTATGATTTTTCTCTTTTTTCTTATCTTTAAGTTTTTAAGTTTTAACCATGCTTTGCAAAGAAGACAAAAGAAATGACCTCCAGTCTCCACCACTGCTACTGTTGCTGGAATAGCTCCCGCTTTAAACAATGAATAATGAGCAGATAATCATCTCATCCCTAATTCCTGCAAGGCACCACAAGTGCAGATTGTAGAATGAATCAAGATAACTTGCTGTTACATCCCCTATTACGACAACGGGCAGTTTAGTGGTCGGTATAATGTACGGCAGAGCAGATTCTGAGCCATGTGAGGAGATGGTTAACTAATAATTGGATAAAGAACTGGAAGGGTAATTGTAATCGCTAAGCGGCGGATAAACCTCCAATCTTAAGCAGGGCTACTTAATTAACCGCTACATTATAGATGTTACCATGTCCTTACTGAGGTTTTCTAGAAATCGACTTATGTCCTTTTTACTATCGTTCGACGTCTAATTACTTCTTTTCCAAAAATTCATTTATTAACTCATCAGTAAAAAACTTAGGATGAGGAGCAACATATTAACACGTCTTGTAAATACAATAGGAATGGCACAATGGAATATGGCCGAAGGTTTAATTGTTAATACATTTTAATTTGTTGTTAATATTCTTAATTTTCTGTTAACATTAATACATTTTAATTTCTTGTTAATACATTTTAATTTGTTGTTAATACATTTCAATACAATTCTAAAAACCTATCGAGCTATAACATCGAGCAATAAACGCCCATCGCAATCCTCGAGATTTTAGCTTACTGTCAACATAAAACATTATCTTAACAGTAACTTATGGTTCAATATTGTCGCAAACTTAGAGGTTAAAAGAGGAGTACGTACAGAAATAATATGATATTTATTATTCAACTAAACATGCTTCTCCGCCTTAACCACGACAACATTTTCTAGTGACCATAATCATAGCATACTAAAAATGGATTCAGCCTTCAAGGCCATTCACTGAGAGCGATACTGCAACATCTATATTCTCTGACTGAAGATATCCAGGTGGTATTAACTTAAGAGTAAGATAACGTAAAACAGGCGGTAGTACTAGTAACTAACAAGTCTAAGAAACCTCCTATTTCATAACTCGGCCGAACATATTATTTTCGTCGCCACTTCACAAGAAGGATGACGTAACGGAAGGGTGTACACAATCTCTCTCTCTCGTTAAGATCATCCCAATGTAACCAGATAATTGCTAATCACTCTTCCTATTAAGTTAATAACGAGATTCCAGCTTTGTTCAGGTATGCATTTACCATCAAACTGTGCGTATTTTGATTTACGCAATAAACTGTGATTGATTAGCGCATTATTCCTGTAGTTTGATTACTTGGTTGTTTTACTTGGGTATTTATCACTTAATTAAGTACATGTGTGTGTTGCTTGGGGGTTTGACTTGCAAGTACTGCTTTCAGTTTTTACTCCAATGTCAATACTGGGAGGAACATATTATTGACTTTAAGATACGTTAAAGTTAAATCTTCATAAATTCTCAACTATTTCTGCTATTTTTCTAAGCAGAGCTTATCTAGTATCTACATGCAATATGCATTCTGATGACAAGCTTATTCCTACTTCAAGAGAGCATCCCAGCAACTTGATGCATATTTATTCTTGTTTAAAATGATCGAAGAATTGTTTTAAAAATGGTTTAACTAGTTACTAGTTCTTACTTCTTTCCTTAATATTTGATGGTTCACTTTTGTTTTGTGCTTTATGTTTTTCTTCGCAAACTTTGCTTTTCCCTCAATTACACAGAAATGAAAGTGGTAAGGTTAAATCACAAGCTTTAGTCGAGGCCAACAATGCAAGACCTATAAGTATAATCCGTATATTGCACGTTTTTATTCAAATCTAGGTTTGTATAATCTTATGAAAGATAATTAAGCCTCCGAATTGAATCTATACTGTATTCATAAGTCCATAATGAAATTGAATTATTAATGTTATTCATTAAAGTCAACAACGGAAACTAGATTATCATCCACATAATATCGCTTATCTGCAACAAGCACTTACTTAAAATGAAATACGAGCCTTATGCATTTAATTGTCGAGTATCATGATCATGATCTCTTATTACGGAAACAATTATAGAAGGTACTTATGTAGTTAACTTCACTACACATTTCACAAATGCTATTGTTTAAAGTACAGTACTTCCACTGTTGTTTCGCACTCGTACCAACCAGAATTGCACTGCTTTCTTCTTAAACTGCCACGGCGGCGTGGTTGAAATTGCATTGGTGGCGCCTGGCGGCCTATGCGGCGGCGGCGTGCAAGTCTTATACGAACCATATGCAACAAATACATTGGGTGCACTGCGTAGTCATATACTTAGGCTTTTTGATTTCTTTGACAGAGTTTGTTCATTCACGTTTTTTGTATTCATGATTAACTAATGGAGAACGGAATTTTTGGACAAAGTTCACAAATATTTGTCAGCGATCATCATCAGCCGATTTGAAGTCATAAGTTAGTAACGAAGAATCAATATCGCGTTTAACATACAATTTGTGACTTCCCCCCAAAAAAACCCAGCTTCAAAAAAATTGTTATTTGTGTGGAGGTGGCAGATGAATCATATGGCATATCAGTTTTGACACGTTTCTTGATAATAATTTGCCGTATCCAGCTTCTCATTGGTCAATGGCTGTCACAAATCTAATCGTTTAGCTCGATATGATCTCTGCAAGTTAATCTAACCAAGCAAAGCCAAGTGAGAATCTGGATCAATTGTCTTAGAAATTTCGTAATCAATTTCCTGATCCATTTTCATACATGACAATTACGCACAGCACACAGAGTCAACAATCAACTTGAAAAGAGATCAAACTAAATAGGGAGATCAGTCAGTTATAGAATGAGTTAGCTTATTGAGTTTAGCAAGTCTAGAGATTAGCCTTGGTACGCACGTGCCATTACAAAATTAATGCAGTTCGGCTCCTCCCCTCTTAAGGTACAAATCAGCTGCTCCAGGTATAGAAAATGTCACAAAATTACAAGCACAGTACGAATGTAAGCAATGAGCGTGTCATGTAATACAGCAGGTGGGGGGGGGGGTTTCCGCCGGTTCTTTTGTCTACGGTAACAGCCAGCAGGCCATTACTTGGCATCAGATATTGTCTGGCCGACCAATATGCAGGGAGCAACGTAGCTGGACCGTCATGGCATTGTGAAAGGATGAATTATGTAACGATCGCTGTCCTTTTACCGGTACCCTCCGAGTTTAATAGTTGAATGCCGAACACGCTGACGATTCGACCACTTTTCAGTAGACTATGAGTATGAGTGTGACGTTTTGGGGGTAGTTTAACCACTGCCATAGCAACCTGGATTACGGATGATAGTCGCTCTAGTTCCACGGGTGAAAGATCTCATGAGCTCGCCAGAACCAAGTCGGTCTGAAGAGGTGAGAACAGATTCAGAGAACTGCTTCGATCAGAGGAACAATTGTTTTGAGGAACACCTCTGCGAGTGCTCCAAAACCACACTCAGGGACATCATCGCCATAAATGTGGGCGGCCAGATATTCCAGACGAAACGGTCCACATTAAAGAGATACCCCGACACACTGCTAGGTTTTTATCAGCTTTTGTTAATTTTTACAATTTTCATCAAGTTTGAGACCTCCATCCTTGTCAAATTCGATTGATTTGATTCGTAATCGTACGATACTTAGTTTGTGCGTTACATGTTGGTGTACAAAATGATTCATTGCCTCGTATGAACTCACTCAACCTACAGGTTCAGATGAGATAGAAGACTTCTTCATACCGGAAACCAAGGAGTACTTTTTCGACAGAAACCGGTCAGCCTTTGAACCGATCCTCTATTACTACCAGTCGGATGGCCTGATATGTCTGCCGTCAAACGTGAACCCTGATGTGTTTGTTGAGGAACTAAGGTTCTACAAGATAGACGAGACTGTTATAAAGAGATTGGTCAGCCCGATAGAGAAGAGTACGTCCTCGGTAGACTTGTACACCTTCAAGTACCCTTTACAGAAGAAACTCTGGCAGGTAGACCGGCTTATTGGTGGTTTAACGGATTTTTGTTTGTGACATTTTATGTTCTGGTTAATTGAGCAATGTTTGTAGTTTGACCTTCAATTGGTTTTGAATGCTTGTAATAAAGCAGTCGAAACTAGCTTCTTGCCTTTGAGCTTTTGGGGATCAAATATAATAAGCTTTTCGGACTCCGATGGCCTTCTTAGTTAGATATTACAGTAACTTAGTAACTTACTACAAAATTCCTCAGCTATTTGATGAGCCCCAGTCCAGTGCCCCAGCTCGAGCGCTGGGCTACTTTGATCAGATTGTGATTTTCATGGCGGTTATTTGTCAATGTTTGGAGTCTCTTCCTGCAATCAGAGAGGCAGAGTCGCCGGATCAAAATTTTTGGGGAATCATGACGTTAGTTCTTAGCCTTTATCCGTAGTCCATACCTGAATTTTATATTTCTATTCTTTTTTTCAATCTCTAACGACAAAAATAATTTCTAATCTAACCAACAAATTCTCGCAGTGTATCAGCAGCAAAGACGATAATAATGTCGGTGGAGAGAGTCAGTATTATCTGGTTCACTCTTGACTTTATCATGAGGATTGTCACCTGCCCAGACAAACACCAGTTCGTCAAATCCCTCCTCAACTGGTTCGACCTTCTGGCTGTCATCCCCTTCTACTTGGAACTCATGGCTCATCACCTCAACCCTCCCTTCATCATGGTCCTCCGTCTGTTCCGAGCTCTCCGAATTGTCAGGATCTTCAAGATATCCCGCTACTTTCAAGGGCTGTTTGCGCTGGGGTACGCGCTGCGCCAGAGTGCGGGGGAGCTCCTCATCCTGACAATGACCCTGATAACTTTTGTAGCGCTTTACAGCAGCTTGATGTTCTTCTCGGAGGGATGCGCGGAGCCGTGTGACGAGCACGGGTGCGGTGAGAGGTGCAGCGCGGACGACCCAAACCAGTTCGATAGTGTGGTGGCGGGGTTCTGGTGGAGCATTGTTACCATGTCAACCGTGGGGTATGGTGATTATGTGCCCAAGACTCCTTTAGGAAAACTTGTGGGTGGGCTATGTGCCTTGACAGGAATCCTGGTGATATCGCTACCATTTCCGATCATTATAACCAACTTTAATCGATTCATGAAGATCAGGAGACCGAAAGTGGGACGTTACGCGACTATTGATGACGGTTGTCATGAGAACTTCGAGGGGAAGTACCCAGAGTACAGTGGGGTAGCGTACGGCTTCTTGCCGAGACACAGAACTGAGAGGAGAAGCAAGGCTAAGAAGATAAACAACGACGAAGTTTATATGACTTGACTTGATGGAACTGTTTTGGTTTGGAGATGTTTTTATCGAGTATTTGGCTGTGCTTATTTGTACCTTTATTTTCATCTTATACCATGATTCCTATCCGTTGAGACAACCTTCAATTATAAAGAGAATTTGACAAGCTCTAGCAATAGAGCCTCTGAATGCATAGGAGTTTTTAAGTTCAGGGTACTCAAAATAAACGGCCACGCGATTGAGAGACTGTGCACAAATTTTGCAAGGATTGCCTATAATTGCAAAAATTGGATTTCTAAACAGGATTCGATAACTTCGAATTGGAAACTCGTTTGAACTAAATCGCTGAAATATGAATCCTCATAATTGGGCCTTATCTAAGTTTGAAGTGGGTTTTAGCCAGGATTCATTTCAAAACCTTCTCATGTTACACATATCAGACATCAGTACCATTTAGCGTGTAATCGTGTCACAACTACATATTGAAATTGATTTTGGTCGTGCAGTTTTGATATTTTGTTTTTGTGGAATAAACCTGCTGGGCGTTAAGTTTTTTATCTATTTTCTTCTAACTCTTGTCCATATTGTCTCTTTGACAACTTTACATTACCACAAAATTTAAGAAGAAGTCAATCGCGGTTTTAAGATTTGACCCTATTCGACGATCGAGCAATTTATCAAATACCGAAATACTGTTTAAAAAGTAAGGAAGTAATCATGAGTCCTGTTACTCATCAGTAATTAACGATATTATCACAGCGGAACATATCTCCGAGCGCGTACAGTGAACAAAGATAACACAGGACTGCAGACTTACATAATTGAATGTGGCGGCTCAGAGGGTATAGAATCTAATAAAAATTCGGCAAACCAAAATAAGTGAGAAAGTGCGGAGTCTAGAACCTAAAACGTGGTAAAAACTATAACGGGCAACTTTATATTGTAAGTTCTAATAAAAGTTTAAAGAACAGTTTAAGAACAATAATGATAAAAAATCTTTGATATTTTCCGTAATCTAGATAACGTGAGGCCATGGGCACATTTATTCTTTACGAGCTCATACTGAATTTGGATAACTAGGAAAATTAAATATATCAATTAGTGAAAGTGATGATAAAATTGTCCTAATTGTGCGGGGTCACGCCACTGGGCTGATATAAAGATATAAAAGAGGCTGGATTTACCATTTATAAGGGGCGGAAAGAGATAGATATGCATTAGGGTGAGGATGACGATAAATCAGGCCTGAAGTAGGAAGTGACTATGACAAGGCAGTTTGAAAGTCAATGTCATCACGATACAGATTCCATACTTAAAATAGCAATTCAGTGATAACTTGTTATCTAAGTTTTCGTAATAGATTAAATATTTCTATTTTCTACAATCTACCTGTACAAATCATGGTCCATACTAAGGTGCTGATGTATAGCGGTATAGATTCTAAATACACCTTTAAAATGATTTAGCAAAACCGGTGTCCCGCATCCAAAAAAACAAGTCAGCGTCACCCTCATATTGTCCATTAGTTTCAGAAGAGAAATAGAACGCTCAAATTTCTTACACAGATTTTCATGTTTACGTAACTAATGGTTACTATTTAAGTAATGAAGTTGGACCGGTGATTTGCGGTCCTTGATTGGTCGGGACAGCTTTGATATAATTATATGATAGATTTGCTTACTGATCACGTTTTAAAATTAGATTCCAATCAGTGACAGGTACAAACTTCGATACTATTGTTGTTATTTGTTACTTATCGACACCTACATTTAATTGCTCCAAATCTTGAAATCCGACAGTTCTACTTCAACAGTCCCGAAATTTTATCGCCTACCCAACCCCGATACAGATTTGCACTAACCACTAAGTGATACTTATAGTTTGAAGCTAAAAGTTGGAATAGGTAAAGGTGGAAACTAATTGTAGCACTTAAGCACTTTGCAGAGCGACAGAACATAACAGAACGATAACAGTACGCAGTACTTAGAGTGAAGACGAACGTGTCACTGTCACAAACCTGTGAACAAAAACTTCATTTAACCTAAGGTTTATTAAACCTCCCTGCTTAAGCTATAAATAGGTACACAAGGAACAAACCAAACTGAGAAAGGACTCTCAATGTAGGATCGAAGGTGTAAACAACTGATCAAACAACTGAATACTGATCATCACGCAGTGCGCACGGTGTACAGTGTACTGACTACTGCGGTCACGTGGTATCACGTGACATGATCACGTGCTGATATCAGCCGCGCGCAACGCACTATGTACTGGGTTTACTCAACGAATTACGAAATACACGTTGCAAACCTTCTAACCTTGTCCTAATTGTGTAACCATTAATGTGAGACTAAATCTACGTGAGTTGTTTACTACCTCGTTTTACTTCCTACTTATTCGATTCCTATTGGCTTCTGCATTCTGTTGTGACGCAAGTCTTCTGTCTCCTCACCTGATTCTATTTTTCTGTTTTCAAGCAAGCAACTGTAGCTTGTAACTGTAGGGCCGTGTTTCGTTTTCACGCCACGATACGGGTCAATTTTTTTCGATTCTATTTTTATTTCTTATACTCTTTACGTCAAGTTCGGAGTTTCAATTACCTAAAGCAAGCTAGGTCATAGTCTTAACTCGGGGCCTCGAATCGGTGACTTTGCTGCATCTTGCTTCGGGTAGCTTATTTACGTTAAATCTCTACAATTTGTTTTTTAAGTACATTTCCAAATTTGTATATTGTTTATGTCTTCGTGCTTACATTAGGACACGAGGGAAAGTTTAAAGTTTAAGTAGTGATAAAGTACATAACCGCCATCAATAACTGCCAATTATATACAACGTGTTGGTTTATACTTCAACACGTGGAGAGACTGCGTTTTTTTGCACTTTTTGAACCATGAGAAATATGAATATTCGATCATGAATACCTTCACAACAACTAATGAACTTAAAGCAACTCAGTGTACACTAAAAATATAGTTTAATTACGTCATTGCGTCAAATCTCTACCATGAGGAATATCGATATTTGCATATTTATATTGATAATGATATTCGATTGTAAATACCTACACAACAACTCATGATCTTGAAGCAACACACAGTACACTTAAAATTTACTCAACCTCATGACTGAGTCACTATTGTCGTCGTGTATATGCTTTGAGAACCCTCACTTCCCAGCCCAGAATGAGTTTTACACTGCGCTTCTTTTTTTTCTTTTTGTGACGGTATAGATTTTATTCTGGGTACTGAATGTTTTTCTTACTTTCGGTAGTTTCGGTATCCGTTTAAAGTTTATATTCGTCGTACTTTGACTGTCTATAATGGGATCTCTGTACAGCATAATATCGTGGTGCGAATTAGCTGTTAGCGTTCTTTCTTATAAAGGTTGTGAAGTCTTTGTTAACACACTGCGAACTTAGCGTGCTACTCTTCGTAGTTGGAGCGGTTTACATGTCAATAAATATGTAAATGTTTTAACTTTGTATTGTGGTAGTGAGTTAGATTTCAAGCACAGTTCACGTTTAGAAGCACAGTTCATGTTTAGTGAGTTAGAGGCTCAGTTTATTAGATTTGCTTATTAGATACTAAGATAAAGGCAGAGTGCTTGTTGCTATATATGGGTATATTTAAAAGTAGATTTAAGGAGTAATTACTATTCAGTTCTTTGTTTTAGATCAGATGTGAATTGCAAAACAGTTTACAACAGTTTACAACATGGCTATTTTGCTGTCATTATTTCGCATCTAGTTATCTGTTGAGAGGTATATCTTTTGTTTACAGACTTTAGCAGCTTTATACACAACAGTTTTTCCAGTTATTCCTCTAAGTATTATTTCCAGTTATTCCTCTAAGTATATATTATCTTGACAATTAGCAATCTCCTCCATACATTCTCAATAATCTCCATGCACAATTCTTAAAAATGGTTAAAACAGTATGGTTTGCTTGAAACTGCCACTCTCAATTTGAGAAAATGTATTATATATAAGATTAATCAATTAGGACTTTTTATCGCCTTGGTTACGGTCAGGTTACCTTGGTAACCGTCGGGTCATCCGAGCACTGAATTACCGTCAACACAGTTTACTTTTACCTTGAATTTAATCAGCTTCTGCTTTTGTGAGGCGTCTTCAAGATTACTCGATCGTTAAATTGTCTTTACGCGGCGTATAGCGATATTTTAATGTTGAAGATAATTTAATCTGTTTGATGAGGCATCTAGTTGACTTTTCCTAATGTTGTCGTTTAACAGCCTTGCTCTTACACGGAGTATAAGGGTCCAATATCTTTGAAGTGATAATGTTTAACTGTTTAACTGTTACACGACATCTTGTACTGTAGCTGATGTGATGAAATTCATGTTCCTACAAGACTTCACTGTTTAACACGCGGGAAAGATTTACTGACACTTCGTTATGAGATGTATCTTTCCCTTAAAAGCGCTTCAACTTCCATTTTGAAATTCCTCCTGGAAATTACTGCTAACGATCTACCTTCTTTGTTTTGTGACTTCCATGTTGAGGGTTTGTTCCGCTCTTATTAGATTGAGGACTAAAGTTCTGGTCCATTAGGCAGCCCTCCTTTGAACTGAACGGCCTCAAGATCGTCTGTTAACTGTTTGTTTATTCATGTTTCATGTTGCTACTGACAGCTTAAAGTTTGAACAAGCCCCTACATTATTTGTACCCTAACAAGTTAAGTGCGTGTGTGCTGATAAGTAATAACGGCTGTGTAAATTTTACAGTGTATTTAAATATATATTATATATATGTACACTGTATAGTGTATACTGTATACTCTTCAGTGTATACTGTAGAGAATACATTTCGCAAGGAAGGTAAATCATTTGCTTGTGAAGTGTGAACGTGAGAAACAGCCCATATTTTGCTTCTTTGAGTGAGCTTTGTTATTCTGCGTCAATTTATCTACCAGTAGCTTATTTATCTCACGCTATAATTTTGTTTTTCAAACCCAAGGCCAGTATTGGCAATTTTTGGGAAATATTTTCTCAAGTTTAAGCCTGTTGTCAACTGTCGGTTTCAAGAAATTCTGCCAGTCAGATGGAGGTGATGAGCAACAACGCTTGGGGAGGAAAATCTCCTGAAATACCGAAGAACCAGTTTTTCTATGGGTCAGTTCAAATTCGATAAAGTAATGACTAATGGATCGATCTTAAACGCACAAGCTTCATTTAACGCGATATGCGCGATCGACCTCATATTTATCATCGCCCTTAAGCATCACCCTTTTCAAAAAATAACTGAACTCGAATAACTGAACCCGAATTGATTCTAAATTGAGCATAACTTAAGTTTCAAGAAAACTATAAGGTAACTGAGTTATATTTTATCAACAGGATACGGGATCTTACTAGTGATTACTACCAAGTAATGATTCAAAGGGAGCGTCCCTATTGGTGCAGAGTCCTCTGGATGGTTATAATACTTGGCCTTCTTGTCTTTACCGGTATGCATAATATTGGGCCTTCTTGTCTTTACCGGTAAGCATAATATTGGGCCTTCTTGTCTTTACCGGTAAGCATAATATTGGGCCTTCTTGTCTTTACCGGTAAGCATAATATTGGGCCTTCTTGTCTTTACCGGTAAGCATAATATTGGGCCTTCTTGTCTTTACCGGTAAGCATAATATTGGGCCTTCTTG
>JH154383.1:79343-90627 GCA_000226015.1 Mnemiopsis leidyi | reverse complement strand
GTGTGTGTGTGTGTGTGTGTGTGTGTGTGTGTGTGTGTGTGTGTGTGTGTGTGTGTGTGTGTGTGTGTGTGTGTGTGTGTGTGTGTGTGTGTGTCGTATCGTGTGTGTGTGTGCATGTGAGAATACGTCCGTGCGTGTGTGTGTGTGTGTGTAGTAAAAAATAATTTACCTTAGAACTAATGTGCTTATAAATGTTGGATCTACGATTATGCAAAAATGGGAAGGTGAACATAGAATAACTTGGTAATCTTAAAAAATAAGATTAGTGGTATTCGTTTGCAACTCGCCAACCAGACACTTCTCTTGAGAAATTATCAAATTCAAAGATCACAGTGAGGGTCAATTCCTGGCTAAGGCCGCTAGTTTTGTTCTAGAAACTAACTTTAAGGCTCATGCACTTATTGGAATTTGGACCACGAATTAAAGCCCAATAAATTCAATTTTCATTACGGCCTAAAATTGACAATTTAATAACGCTGCTATAAATTTAAACTTGAGTACGATAGTTGAGAGTGTAAAGCTGTACAAATTTAAACTGCGTTGCTAACGTATATGACTGTTAAAACATCAAGCTTGATGTAACTTAACATGCACTTGTAAAGGAAAGCATGTTACTTTTTAAGTAAGACTCACAGCAATTATTATATGTTCCCATTCTTCTGAGGAAATTTTTGCTGACTAAAAAAAACAATGATTCATATCAACATGTTCTAGTCTCTCCATACCACAAAATCAGTTAAAAGAGATCAAAACTAGCTGGATAGACTTGGTCAAATTTCGTCTACACCTTAGGCACCTGCTGTAAATTGTGTCTGATTTATCCGTATTTGTTATTTCTTATTCCGACATCAAACAAAGATCTATATAAATGCGTTCCTCTCTGATAAATGCTTTCCTTTCTGGCTTGTATGCCCACCAGAGGTAGCCCATTGTTTTTACAAATTGTTCACTGATCAACTTTGTTTAGCAATTGTTTTCTAATTTTCAAGATCTAAAAAGACGTAGAACAGTGTGGATTATACCCGAATCGAAAAGTGTCTTAAACGTTTTCCTACACACTCGTACGCACGTACACAAGTACTATGCTTGATGCTGAGAAATTTAAGATGAGTTGAAACTGACGTATCACATTATACACAATTATACACTACACATCATATATAGAACTCCAGCTGCGAACAATCTGACTTTACACGCTAATTAGTACAACATGAAAACAAGATGTTCATCATCAGCAGCATCTCCAGATAGTATCTTCAGGATAGAGATAACATCTTCAGACACCGGTGTCGTCTAGTTTTGGGTAGAGGTACTGCGGACTTTCAGATTTCTTGTTCGACACGGACTTTCGTTCTTGCAACAGCATGGTGTTTCCCCGGGTCATGGACTGAAGACAGAAACACTTAGTTCTATGTCTTTTGGGATGTACAATAAGTTTTATCAATACATTTCACTTCTTACTGATCAAACTTGTCGTACCTACATCGAGCGGATAAAGTGATTTTGGAAGGTAAGGAAATAAGGAATTATGTAACTGTACACTAAAGCACTAAGCTACTGAAGTTTGTTGCTATGAGTAAGATCTTCACAAAAAAGTTGATAACCGGGTACAAACAAAACGTTTAGAAAACTAATTACTGTCATGTTTTTATTTTACCCTGCCCAGTGCTAATTTTGCTGATATCTCTTACTTACTGCAATCTCAATACTCGTTAGACTTATTTGACATTTCAAAGAGTCTTCAAGATTGCCAATTTAGCAAGTGCAAATGAAAGCTTCGTCAAATCCACTTCAATTCATACACAACTTCTTTCAAAAATGCTAAAATATGCTTGGTCCTTTCCCGATTAAACAGAGCAGGTAAGAAAACCACACCTTTTCCTCATCACACTAGGCTTGTGTATCTTCTATAGTACAATCTGGTTCCTAAAACAAACGCGTATACATTTCCACGCGTTAATCACGACGCTACACCTTAATTGGATTTACAAACCTTGATTGGATTAATTAATCACACCCTCAAGAATGCGTACACTTAACTCACATAATATGTATCTAACATTCCTTTTTAAGAAAAAGCAAAAGTTACCTTCTTTTCATCATTACTCGAGCCCAAGATTTCATCAAGGTATCCAAGGTCGTATTTGTCATCTAGCCAATCCACGAATATAGCGATAGGAATCCAGAATACACTAAAATTTAAGAGTAATGTTCAAATTGCATCAAGGATATCTCTGAAGGTTATCTCTAGAACAAAAATTTTAAGGATAAAAGTTCAAAAATGGCTGAAGTTGGCCCAGTCTTTCAGGTGACAACCAGTCACCAGATAAGAGGACCTCCTGGAAACCCAACCTGGTGAAGAGGATGACAGCGAAGACTATGTTGTTCCTGAACCACTTCAAGACCATGTTCACGTCAAGTCTGTCCATCACCTCCCAGAACTTCTCCTGCAGGTCTTGTGCGCCGATCTGAGGGAGGTTGGTGTGGAGGCCGAGTTTTATGGTAGATTGAAGAGATGTCCAATATACGATATACAATACAATTCAGTACACAAGAATGACAAGAATGACAAGAATGAAGAAAATCTGTGTAGAAGTGTGTGACAAGACCTGACCACTGCACGTCGACTGTCAAGACAATACCTAGCGCCTAGCCTGGACGGTGGTATGACTATTGTCAATAAGTCCAAGTAGGTAGAACATCCGTAGAACTTACCACACAGACACCACTTTGACAGTTTCCATTTCCACAGAATTTCCCATCAGACAGGAGGTCGACAGTTCCCGTGTCGGGATTTGTGAAGGTTTCACACTTCCCGTCAACTGTATCGTCTTTACAGCATTGTTTACACTGAAATGTAACGTTCACTGTGCTTCAAGCGACAATAAACGATAGCAAAAGTGAAGTGGTGTAACATGAGGGGAACATAAGATAAAGTTAAAATTCATACCTAACATTTGTTGAACACAAACAAAATATTTTTAAACTGGCAGACACTTGAAGGACACTAAGAAGACACTTAGAAGACACTTGAAGGACACTAAAAAGACACTTAGAAGACACGTAGACTTGAAAATATTAAGATTGAAACTCACGATATCTTCCCCCTCACAGAGACAGGGAACTTTGCCGTGGTACTCGCAGAGGTTGAAACAGTTTCCATCTCGACACCGCCCATTGTCGAAACAAACGTCTCTCAAGTTATTACTTAGCATCGCTCCAGGAGTACACTCGTACTTAGATCTACAGACTAAAAGTATCACTTTAGAACTTGAAATGATCGAGTTAAATTGATAATTTTTATCGCAGAATTATAATTGTCAAATACATTAAAACATGAAGGAATAAAGTAATGAAAAACGAAGTGCTGTCCCCTAAACACAAATTAAATAGAATAAATTGAGAAACGTACGACGCAGAATTTATTTGGCACGTGTAGTCCTTGTAGCAGTAAACGTTTTTGTCCGTATCCCAGTTGGTTTCAAGACAAAGCTTGTCTTTCTGAAACTTGCAATGCTTGTCGCTGCCCTGTTCGCCACAGCAGATATCGTTAATTGGCTGAAAGGAAAGTGAGGTGTCGGTGAATGGAATAAAAGTAAAATTGAGAATCAATCAACACGGAAAATTAAGCTATCATCTTTCAGAACTGCCACAGTACCACTATAAGACTGGTGACTATAATCCGTTTATAAACCAATTACTTTATGTAGTACAGTCGCAATGCACATATGAACTGATTATAACATTATCAGGACGTTTCGTTATTATCGTTTACATCAAGAGTGTTTCTATGAGAAAACCTGACTATGCACGTGTGTGTATGTGAAACATCTGACTATACATCAAAAGCTAGCATATGTTTCACATGTGCACGATTATACACATACCCCAACAATAACACTCAGCTTCTAGGTGTTAAATAACGAGCCTAAAACTGCATATGACAAACTACTGCATACCTCGCACTCAGATCCGGAGGTGAGTCTACAGTTTTCACAACAATCTGACTGTTGTCGACCCTGGTCGCATTCTTCACCTTCCTCGACCAAACCGTTACCGCAGATTGGACCGGGTTCTTCCACGAAACACAGGTCAGCTTTACCTTTCAGCACCTACGTGAAATGATGAAATTTTCATAACCATCTTCCTCGTATCTTAAAACGATGGGATGATAAAAAATTAGATGAAGATATGGTTAATTTGTCATTAATTTCTAAATGTCAGTTATTTATATAAAGTTAACTAGTAAAAAAGTTATGGATTGAAATAATATTAGAATAGCAATTAATGATAATTACTTTATTGATGGCCCATTTACTGCAGGGAGAAAACTTGAAGTTGTTAGCTTGACTGCCGTCCTGAGCTGCCGGGTACATCATGAAGCGGTTATCTTTAGGAGCACACTCCTTGTTCACATCAGAGTCGTGGGAGCTTCCCCAGTTGTGTCCGAGCTCGTGACCTGGAATGTGTGTAAAAGTTATTATTTTATACACACGTGACCTGGAATGTAAGTATGGAGTGTTTAGTCTGTAGTGGGTAGCAGCCGATACAGTCAACAATATAGCAACCCTTCACTACTCTTAAAAAGTAAATGTTATCCGAGCATATCACAGGTCTTGTCATAGATTCTATCTATAGTTTCAATTTCTTGTTATCAACTTTAATCAGGGACTCTGGGCGTGTCCATGAACCGAGTTTTATGTTCAATGTTATGTACAGTACTGATTATTTAACATAGTATCTTAGTTCGAAGTCATTTGGAAACACAACACACAAACTATAACTTGTCAGGAATACACTCACCAGTAACAATGACCATCTCTATGTTTAGCAGAGTCCGCGTATTCATAGTAGCTGAAGTAAGACCCACGTTCAAGTTCTGCGTGAACTGGCCCCTTGGGTCCTTATAAACTTGGGAGCAAATACCACCATACTTTGCGTTGGTAGGATAACCAACATAGGCCAATCCAAGAACGCCTCCTCGAAACTGGTAATTTGTAAACAGATGTGCCAAGCAGTAGTCTGGCTGCCAGGTTGCAAAGGAGAAATATTTCAGCAGTTCCGAAACATCTCTAGTGTCAGCAACATGTTTGTAGGAGTAAGGGTTGTTTGCATCCGCCTCTTCATCCATCCCTACTTCTATGTACTTGATGAGAAAACCGTAGTCTTTGTACTCCTCACTGCCGTCGAAATCCATGGACTGTTGCCGGTAAAGAGCGTCAATCTGCTGGATGAGGTTTATCATGTAGTTGATTGTAGTTCCCTCGTTCTCTCCATGGAGCTCGAAGAACTTGTAATCTGCTATAAGAGCTAAAGTACAAAGTTTCTTCTTGGTAGCATCTCGTTTCCGTCTGTAGTACTGAAAACCGTCTTCTTCCAACGGAGTTTCCGGCTTCATGAATTTGAGATCATCGTCAGGAAATCCTGATTGGGATTTTTCAGAATTTTCCCCACAAAATCGACCTGGATCCTCATCCTCCTCGGGCTTTGTAAAATTAAACTTTACATCAGACAGTTTGTATGCAATCATATGAAAGTTGTGGGGCTCTTTTATGTGTTTCCCTGACGGCTCAATGAAATACTTCTCCTGGTCGGAAACCTCTATACTCCCGGTCGCAATGTTATCTTTAATATGAAGAAGAACTCTACTGGCGGGCTCATCCACTAGGTGTCCCTCTAAATGCTCCTCAAAATTAACAGACCCCAACTTTTCGCCGTCTTTAAGTTTGTGTTTAACAAACAAGTCAGGATGGAACAAGCCAGTGTGAGGTTGCAGTGCAGCGTGGAATACCTTACTCTCCAGCTCAATCCTAACATAGAACTTCATAGCCGAGAGTACGGTGGCATTCGAAATATTTTCCAGGTAAACTTTCTCCTTAGCTAATTCCTCAAAATCGTGGAGGAACTGATTGAGGTGCTCTTTGTAGCTGCATGCCACCATGGAAACATACGTTAAAAGCAGGAGGATCTTCTTCATGCTTTCATGTGTTGTACCTGAATGTTGTGCTGTGCCCGAGTTAGCCTTAGTTTTATAGTGATATAGGACATAGGTATATACCTGTGTTGTTACCATTATGGATATTGTTGATATTTTTGCTTTCATAAGATAGGTCCTCTTGCTTTGAATGACAATGACAATAACTATCAATTTATTGGAACTAGATTCGATTTAGTGATTATTTGGTTAAAACTTCAAGAAATCAAACACGTTGGATATAGTTCTTGTAAGGCAAACACAAACTAAAATACAAACTACAAATGATTCCACAATCGTAATACAACACTCTACTAGTTTCAGTTGACGATATCAAAAGTAAATAGTAAATAACAAGTTAAGTTTTAGTGATTGGCTGCTGGTGAATCAAGGTTTATAGTATTTCTTTCTTTACGCCGCAACAAAAACAAAAAATGTGACCCGTACCAGCCAGTCACTGTTGAGATATGATAAAATAAAAATGTGCGATAAAAATTGTGCTTTGCTTGATGAACAAAGCTACAAAGTTGTATGAACACAGCTTAATCCGTATTTCAAACTAATTCATTTCGTTAGAATTAGATCCTTGAGAACAGTTTTGTGCACTACAGAATATCGTTTGCTGCAATTTGAACATTAGCATGAACATTTTGCTTGATAAACTCTTGTCAAGATATTTCACTTTTTAACTAAAAACACAAAAAACTGAACGGGAGAAAAGTTCTGACGAACGATGCGTAATTAGCGTAAAAAGAATGCAGTATCGTATTATTGATTTCAATGTACAATAATCTGATAGTTGTGTAAGACAAAAATGATTTAGCAAGCATTTAAGCAGAAAGCACGCTAGCAATCAAGTAAGATGAACAATACACGGTAGAATGATGCGTTGTAAATAAATGTGGCTATGGAGATAGATTATCATGATGTAGAGTGTCGTCTAATTGTCTATAAATATCGGTGTAAATATGTTGTTACTAAAGTTATGGTTTAAATCACTCAATTTCAAGTTCTCCTGATAATCGTGGTTTAAATATCACGTCGACTACAGTACTATAAACTTCATTGTACGTACGGTTAAAATAGTTAAAGTATAAATACAACACGTTTGCATATTATAAGAAAACCCAAAATATAGTAAACGTCTACAAAATTTTAAGATGATTCAGTAAGTCAGTAATTAACTTTTCAAAACGCATTAAATGATAAACATCGTTGCAAATCTTATGAAAATACAACCCGAATTAAAAACAGCATAATGATAATGATAATATCATGAACAATTTATTGATTGAAGGTAAAAGTATTTTGCGTCAGTTTAGAAAATTTTGTTCCCTTTCCAAGAATTTAATTGAATAAAGTTCACCTATCGGCTGGCTTTTTTAACTCTTACAATATTTCACACGTATAAACACATATCTAAGATCATTTCGCCATAGTTGAGAGTTTTTGTTAACATCCAAAAAATTCAAAATAGGAATTGCGAGAGGACAAACATTTCAAGTTGTTTGCATAACTATCTTCAGTAGCTAAAAATAATATCAACTGTGAATAAAACTTGACCATATAAACACTAAACAGTCCTCTTGTTAAATGTAGACTACAAACTGCACGACAGAACATATTGTCACAGGACGATAACTAGTAGTATTTACATAACTGCCGTCACTAGACCACATGACGATCGCATGACGATCACATGACCAGATCAGAGGTTGCTATCCTGTAAGTTAGGGTATAGTTGAGGCGGATTGTCGGTCTCCACGTCTTGCAACAGAATGTCTTGGCCGCCAGCAGCTCTTTCAGACTGGGGTAAAAACGTACTGAGCTGTGTTAGGGTTTAAGAGTGTACAAGAAACATTTATTTATTTTATACAGGGTACAGACATTCTTAATCATAGATACGCTTTAGAAGAAAGCAGTGAAGTGTAAATGTCTATAGTTCTAGCTGGGTGTTTTTAAATCAATGTTTTTAGATCAATTAAGATAATTTTTTGGATGTTATAATAATTAATAATGAAAATCAATGCTTTGAACCAAGTTTCAGCGGAACCATGCAAGCCCGCTTAAACGCATTTAAATGTTACCCAGAAGTCACCAACTGTTAATGCCAAAACGTAGCGAAATGGAAAATTTCATTTTTAGTATCAAATTGGACACTGTGCTCTTAACCTTAGGACACGCAAATGAATAGTTTTAGAATCAGTTGAGTGCGTAGTAATCAAACTGAAAAAACACATGCACACTGGTATGAAACAGTATGATGCAAAAACTGTTATGCTTGGAAGAATCTCTAATCAAGAGAGAATAACATCAGAACATAAAACAGAAGCACAAATCCACACATGCACTAACACAGAGCGAGAGAAAAAGCGCATACTTATGTCCTATACACATTAGAAGGGGGCTACACGTGTAGCCGTGCTGTTACAAGGCAGTAGATTCCTGGATCAGCCGACCTTCTTCTTCTTTCTAAATCAGGTGTAAAATGAGTGCTGTTCAGACATTGACCATGTCACTATGTCACGTGACGTCACTAGTTTGTCACGTGACGTCACCAGCACGTGCACAATACCACGCTCCAGTCGAGCTGACAAATCTGTAGAGTTATTTAACAGACCAGGTTTGTCAGAACGCACTGGAGGCTGGTAAAGACACGTGGTGCTTCTATAGCAATGTGAAGTGTCTAAATGTACCTGTCTGTTTGTCTGTCTGAACGCTATCTGTCTGTCACACGGTCGATTGTACGTCAGTTATCTGATCAGCCCGACGTTTAAGTAGAGGGTCGTCGTGCTCAAACTGCTATAGTTTATTGCTAAAGTATCGTGATAAACATTGAGATTATAGTATAGTACAGTTTTTAAGAAAGAAAGTGGACATTAGACGAGAATGAAACAATTTGTTTACTTATTGTCATTTTAAAACGTACATTGATAAGTGTCATAATTTATAGCTACCTTTCTTTCTTTGTCACTTGAGCCAAGAAGATCGTCCATAAAGCCAAGATCATACTTATCGTCTAACCAGTTAACAAACAGTGAGATGGGGATCCAGAACAGACTGAAAATGGATATTATCAAACTTTATAAACTCATTAAGTCATTGCTTCATTACAGACAACCAGTTCGTGCAGCAAGCAGGCCCCGCAAACAATCGAAAAATAGTCTGGAATATTTGAAATTGCGAATGCGAGTGTCCCTCAAGCATAATATGACAATGGTACAAATATGAGAAACACGTTGACTTAAACAACCAATTTACCTAGTAAATATGATTATAGTAAAGACAATGTTATTTCGGAACCACTTGAGCACCATGTTAACGTCCAGCCGATCTATCACATCCCAGAATTTCTCTTGGAAATCTTGGGCGCTGATCTGTATAGTTGTCGTATTAGAGATCTTGAAACTTTATTGTTTTACTTGCTATACTGCACAATTTCTAACTATAACTATGATATTGTAAAAGTAATTATGACACAGTGTTATGTGCACAGAAAATATTCTCAAAACAAATAAAAGTGTTTATCATCCCACCTTGCAAACACCATCCTCACAATTTCCATTACCACAGATTTTACCATTAGGCAGATTGATAATGTCACCCGTGTTGGAGAAGGGCTCACACGCTGCCGTGTCATCATCTTTACAGCATTGCTTACACTGACAAAGAAGGGGCGTTACAGACCGTAGAATTTCTGATTACCCGGTACGTTTGAAACTATTGAAAATTGCAAGGTATGCAAGAAAATAAGGCAGTATGCCTTAAAATTCGCAAATATTTAATTAAACAAAAAATGATGTTTGACTGAACATTCATATAAACATTTTTAAGGAAAGGTTTAAAGAGTTATTATTGGTCTTGTAGAGTTACAAGAAAACTTACAACATTGGTACTATTAGTACACATGCAGGGAACTTTCCCATAGAACTCGCAGTACTTTTTACATTCACCGTTACGACATCGGCCGTTGTCGAAACACACGTCAATTTCACCTCTTGCTATCTCTTCATCCGTACCCAACGGGTCTCCAGCCATGCATTCGTATTTTGCACTGCACAGTTTACAGTTATTCACTTATTCGGCAGTATCTTAAGTGCTCAATCAAAAATAGAGTTGCTAGCAAGGGCCAAGAGTTGTTTTTGGTGATAACCTTGCTAAAAGATCTTGAAGTTGTTTTCTCGACTTAAATTGAAACAACCAGGTCGAATACCTGGGGAAAACACGTACCTGGTGGAATTCATCCTGCAGGTCCAATCCTTGGAACAATGAATGTTGTGCGTACCTTCCCAGTCGGTTTCTATGCAAACTTTGTTTTCGTGGAACTGACATTGGAATTCTCCGCCTTTATCACCGCAGCATCGGTCGTTAATGGGCTGAAAGTTGTGCCTGTGAGTCTTTCTTACGTGCGTCGTGCAGTGTGTTTTCAGACATACATAACTTCTAAACTTCAAGAGAATTAACTCGATCTCGATTTGATATCCGGCTGGGTGGTATAGTGGTTTCATTTATGCCTCCCATGCCCAGCTGTGGCAAGTTAGCCAGTCAACAGACTGTGTATGGTACAACTTCGGCTAGAAATGCACACTCCCTGGCTCGTAAGATTAACCCCCCAACAGCTAGTTTAGTTCCTCGGTACGGAGTGGCTCAGGGTTACAGAAAAGGAGATGAGCACCTCAGGCTATCCTGTCTGAGTGAGTGACCTAAATTTGCATTTTTTGTGTTGCGTTTTGATACAAATGAAATACCATTCTTACGTCACATCACCAATTATAATCTTTCATTATTTAATGCATTTTCCACCCAAATGTGTAAAACAAACATACCTCGCACTGAGAACCGGTGGTTAGCTGACAAGCTCTACAACAAGGAGAAGTCTCCAGACCCTGGTCACACTCCTCACCGTCCTCCACCAATCCATTTCCACACACTGCTTCGTTCGCCTTAGTGAAACATATGTCTGCTTTCGAACGTAGCACCTTAGAAAATTGTATTTTTTGATCAAGTGAATTTTACTCGTATTATACCGGGCTTAATCATAAGTTAATTAGTCGACGGGAAAGCTACACGAGGGACTGTGCATAAATATCTTATGTCTCAACTCTCTACTAAATAAAGCAGTAAAATGAGAAAGTGATCCACTAACTTCATTTATAGCCATTTTACTGCAAGGAGAAAAGTAGTAATTATTTGGCTGGGAACCATCCACAGCTGCAGGATACATAAGGAATCGGTCACCGCTTGGAGCACACTCCTTAGAAGTATCAGAGTCGTGAGAGCTCCCCCAGTTGTGTCCAAACTCATGACCTG
>JH154383.1:58446-78276 GCA_000226015.1 Mnemiopsis leidyi | reverse complement strand
CCGTGCCTTACCCGTGCGTTATGTGTCCGTAGGTGTTCCTTACCCGTGCGTTATGTGTCCGTGCCGTACCCGTGCGTCAAGTGTCCCTGCGTGCCTTACCCGTGCGTTACCCGTGCCGTACCCGTGCGTTATGTGTCCCTTAAGTGTGCGTTACCTGTGCGGTATGTGTACATCGACAAACCGTCAAATTGCCGAATTATTTATATAAGGTGAAAAAGCAAACCAATCTCCGAGGTGGCCGACGTCTTGCCCCAGAACATCGTGCACCAGAGCATTGTGACTCAGAAATTTGGCCCCAGTGATGTCCTGCTCCACAACGGACAAATTCGTTAGGGTAAGGGTAAGGGTAAGGGTTACGGTTGTGGTTAGGCTTGCTGGGGCAAAATCAGTGGGAAAAAATGTTGTTGGGCACGATGTTCTGGGGCAGGACGACGGGAAACATCCCGGAGAGTAATAAAACTTCTCTACGTAAATCAATAATGAGCTAAAGTGGAGATTTTTTAACTGAAAGAATTAAGAACAACCGAAAGTTAAAATACAGAACTTCAAACTGCAAAATGCTTCAGATTTCACTCTAAGAAGCAGCTCTACAGCAGATATTTCTTATGTATAGGGTCCTTAGAGCTTTTGAGCAGTGTTTCTCACTCAAAGCACCCCCCAAAAAACTCTCAAGTGCGTATAATACTTGGATACAATTTCCATTTTCGTGCGATCATTAAGAAGGGCCAAGGTAGTCTTCTTTCACGGTATTATCAAATAGGTAACAACCTAAGATAATGGTACAGATCTGTGCTAGTGCAAGAATTGTCAAAAGTTAAATGTAAATTTTTAAAACAACTCGAAATTACAAGACTAACATTGAACTCTTTTGGTAGCAGATCCTCGTCATTTCACCCTAAATCCCCGTTTCCGGTTCATACGGATAAGCCGACTGGAAATGTATAGGTTGAAAACCTCCTCTGGATGTATGCCATGGACGGGGTTCGAACCCTGGACCTCTGGCACACAAGCCAGAGCCATATAACTAAACAACCAACACCCTTGGGCCGGGGTATGACAATCAATTTTCAAAAAACTTTGTCACTTCAAACTAGAAAAAAACGTTCATGCAACTCCACTGCCTATAGCAGTCATTCCAAAGAAAAACTTAATTGATGACAAACTAATTAACTTGCTAACCCTTGCTTAAGGCAACCAGCCATATTAAACAATTTCAACACTACAAATTAAACTCATTTTTTGAGTGCTATGTATACCAGGCGGCGAATTTGTAATGGACTGTGGTGGGATCCGTAGTCCCTACGCATAGTCATAGTATCATGTCCTTGTTTTATTGACTCCATTATATGAAGAACATTCATATGCAAAGAACAGTTTTTAAAAATTTCAAATTTTCAGGCCACCAATAGTCTCACAGAATTACAATTCCTAAAAGCCAAAAGATGAACAAGGTAATTACCAGAAATCTTAAAGAAAAGATAAAACAGTTCACTCTAAGTGGCAATATTTCACTCAATCTCACTTGAGTTGCAGCGAGAGAACACTTACCTTAAAGAAAATAATCGCTTCACTTTCTCTCGGGATAAACAGGGTGAGTCAACTAAAAGTGTACCAATCATCATGGATTTAACCACAACATCAGAGATTTAAGTGTGTCCTGTGTCACTCACCATCTAGTTGATGTACTTTGCTTGAAAGTCCTGTACTCATCACTTCCCTAATTCTTGTTGTGTTCAGAAACTCGAATTCTTGTTATTAACGTAGAGAGCTGGGCTTCGTGAATTTAAATCCTTATCACAGAGTCGTCTCCATAGAGATGACATCCTGCCTCCTCGATTTGCAAGATGTAGATATTTTGATGCACAGTTATTCTAAGATAAAATTCTAATTCTAATAAATTCACGTTCTGCTGTGTAAGGATTCCTCACAACGTACTTAAATTCATCATCATAATGCAAAATTTCATACAATAATGTACACAATCGGAATATCGTTCTAAACACACTACACAGTTATAATTATATATTATTGTCATCAAAACAGAGTAAAATAAAAGGCAAAAGCATAGCTTTTAACCATATCCCTAATTGAAACAATGAGGGATATGGTAAGCAAGTAAATTTTAGCACGGTAAATATTATGTAAAATCATATCAAAATTTACACCAGGACCAATGCGGTAGGTGTTCTCTCAAAATTCCAACACTTTTAAAGTGATTGATCAAAACGAATAAAGCTAATATTATAGATCATATTTACTACAGTTTCCACCAAAATGCGTAAACTAATATCCATTTAACTAGAAAAATTGTGCTGTGTTAATATTAAGTCGATTAAAAATATCAGCAAAAATCGTGTCCAATTAAATCTTAGCGTAATACATAGGTAAAAAAGCAGCAGTATGATCTTAGTTCAAACAGTTTGCTGTTAATGAAAACCCACGATAATTCTTGCATAAATCCAAAGTGGTCAAGGGTAAACTGGTCAGATTTAACTCGTAGTTTATGATAAATCTATCACATGTTTATTCCGATCACATGACCAGATCAGGTTGCTATCTTTTATACCTCGATAAAGTTGAGACCTAGTTTAGCTCCACTTCCTGAGTTGAGAATGAAGACAGGGAGGAATTTGTGCAGTTACAAGCAGATCTATACTTAAGATATTTAAATCTATAGTAACTGGAGAAAGACTGGGTAAATGTAAACATATGTCAAACACATAAAAATCTCATAAATGACGTCACAACATGCTTCAAAGACAAAATCTGCATCTGTTCAATCAAACAGAAAAAACAAAGCTTTAAACATTTCACTCCAGAAAGAAAAACAGTAATCTCAACAGAAATCAAAAAGCCCAAAATTTTAAGGTTAAATTAAAGTATAATTGTAAATTATTTCATATATTTTGTGCGGTACATAACATTATATCATTGAAGTAGACAATCTCGCGCATGAATACGTACAGTGTGCTCATGTCAGTAATAATTTATCACCAAAGCAAGAATTGCAAAAAATATGCTTAATAAATTAAGAGACACAAGCTAAAACTCACTCCACCGCTAAAGACCTAATAGATAACTTAAGCGACTTCATAAAAAGATAGTGGCCGGGCCCTATCAATTAATAGTGACATCAATTCTGCAGGGTATTTATAGTATTTATTCAAGTTACTGCAGGGGTCCCCCATTCCTAAAACGATTTACACGAACTAGCAGGGAGCCCACACCAATTCTCTGACCGGCTCACCGGACAGAGTTGAGAAATGACCAAGGATTTTTTAAATCAAATAAATCTAAGACCTTCTTTTTCGCTATCGTTACCCCCCCCCTCTCTTTTTCTCCCTTAGAAAGAAAGAAAAGCTAATCGTTATATTCTAATGGTCGCTGTGGTCAGTGAATTTACTAGCGTTGTAGTCTGGTGTAAAACACAGACCGACCCCAATTCTTACCTGTACCAAAGCCCAACAAAGTGTGGGACTAAAAGACACAGCAGTCCAAGCATATACCTATTGATTGAAGGGGAACGGTACGTTCCGCATTCTATGAAAAGGGCCGGTGTAATTGAACTAAGTTGTGATGAGACGGAAAGAAAGAAAAGTTAAGAGAGTTACAAGAAAGTATAATAACGCTGTAGGAGCATGAAATGGCAAGAGAGGCATAAAAGCAGGTAATACCTGATTAGAAACAGCAGTGGTGTACCTAGGCAGCAGATTCCTGAGCACGGCGTTCTTCGTCTCTCTGAATCAGGTGCATTAAGCAATCTAGTTCAGACTGTCAAGTGAGAAGGCAAGCTTGTACAATACCTAGACCCAGCTAACATTCCACATAAGAATCCGCCGAAGGCAAGCAGATTTTCCAGTACCTATTTAGGGACGTCTACGCCATGCCAAACGGTTTGCGTGCTTTTTGTTTGTCAATAGGTATCACACATCAATTACTTTTCTTGCTATCTGATCGGCCCTTTAATGGAGTACCAAGAAGTACCCACTTTTTAAAGAACTGCGATAAAAGCTTAAAAGGTACATTAAGATACCGACAACAGTCCCTGCTCTGACAGAGTGATTTTAGAGGACCGATATAGTCAAACTCTTTTGAAACTTGTTTGACCTGTTTTAATATAGATTAAAATATCTTCGACTTTCAGAGTTCAGAAACGTTTTTAATATTGTTAATATCAGCTGATGGAGGGGAGAAATGAAATAAAAGATACTTTTTTCCAGTTACAGTAAAAAGAATAGCACATATAATGGTGTAATTTGTGACTTTAAGTCAACAGGATGATCTTTTATCTGAAAAATTACCTCTCTTTCTTTGTCACTTGAGCCTAGGATATCATCCAGGAAGCCAAGGTCATATCTTTCGTCTAACCAGTTAACGAAAATTGATATAGGGATCCAGAACAGACTAAAAAATTGAAGTTTTGATGTTACAAAAACCTCCTAGAAATTGTGATGCGATCCAAAGAATTGGGAGATGCTCTAAAGTCTAAGGGCTGAATGACTAAGCGCTAGATGACTCTATTTCATTGTGGGCCGATTATAATAACAAGTCATTAAAAATCGCTCCTCATCAATAAACTATAAAGAAGAAAGTCAGCAATGTCAGTTCTTATAATTACAATTCAAGAGAGCTGTCACTAAGACATGAAGATGTCTTACCTGGTGAAGATTATGGTTGTAAAGACGACGTTATAGCTTAGCCACCTTAGTACCCGGTTAACGTCAAGCTTCTCTATTGAGTCCCATAACTTCTCCTGAAAGTCTTGGGCGCTTATCTGCAATTGTGTTTTGTTTTATCGTAGTTGGGCGCTAAACTGTAGTGGTGTTTTGTTTAATTATAGCTCCTTTAAGTTCCGTAAATTTAATGGAATCAACCTGATCTAATAAGGAAAACTCTGACCTGACACACCCCGTCCATGCAGTGTCCATCACCGCAAATTTTACCATTGGGTAGATCAATTGTGGTAACCATGCTGTTGTTCCTGTAGAAATACGGCTCGCAGAGAGAATTATCGCTATCCTTGCAGCACTGCTTACACTGAGAAATATAAACCAGATATAACCTGTTTATTTCAAATTATGATTTCTGTGTATGTGTCATGTGAATTATCGTCACATGGTAAGTATACAAATCACCAATGAAACCGTTGCAAATAGACGTGTGGCAAGTTTCATAAACAAATTTCCACTCACCAGAATCAAGCACTTACCACAGTTGTGTTAGTAGTACACATGCAGGAGATTTTCCCATAGAACTCGCAGTACTTCCTACATTCACCGTTACGACATCGGCCGTTGTCGAAACACACGTCAATTTCACCTCTTGCTATCTCTTCATCCGTACCCAACGGGTCTCCAGCCATGCATTCGTATTTTGAGCTGCACAGTATTGAACACATTCTTCATCATTTCAATTTGGGCAATAACTCTGTTAATAACTAGGGGCCGGGGGGGGTGAATGCAAAATTAGGGTATGTAATTCGGCCAAAAATGTCCTTTTGACCAAAAGCACGAATTTAAAAGGGGCCAAACTTTAACTGAGATAATTGTACACAACTAATAAAAGGAGGTTTGGTAAAGTTTGATTATGATGATCATGACACAACAAGGAAATAGAAATATAGTCAAGATCATAATAATAATTGTGCAATTTATAGCACTGCATAGAATTTGAAAAGTCTTAATCAGCGGCGAAAAAATTACTAAGAGTAATCTGAGTAATAACATACGTGTTGGAGTTTATCCGGCAGGTAAAGTCTTTAGAACAGTGGACATTGGACGATCCTTCCCAATGGGTTTCTAAGCAGACTTTGTTTTCGTGGAACCGACACTCAAATTCCCCACCTTTTTCACCGCAACATCGATTGTTGAGGGGCTGAAAAACGTGCCGGTGATTTTACAAATTTCTAGGCTCCCATGAAGTAGCTTCAAGTAGGTATAACAAGCAATGATAAATCCATTAAGAACTGTCTGTAATACTCTTCGTCAGGTTCCCGAAATATGATTTGTAGGCACCTATAAATAACGTCATGTGTGTGATTTGCAAAAAGCTGTATATAATGTGTGAACTGAAAAAGCATGTCTAGCATTTAAACGTTAAGGTTATAAGCAAGATGCACCTCACACTCAGAACCAGTGGTTAGCTTGCAACTTTCACAGCAAGAAGAACTCTGGAAACCCTGGTCACACTCTTCGCCGTCCTCAACCAATCCATTTCCACATGATGCTACATATGCCTCAATGAAACAGCGGTCTGCTTTTCGTTTGAGAACCTAAAATTTTGTGCATTTTCAGTTACGTTAGATTCATTATACATATAGTACATATACATATGAGTCAAGTTAAATGACCATAAGGCCAGCAAGAATTTGAACGGGAGGAGGAATGAAGGAGGAGGTAGGAGGGAGGTAATTTGAAAGCAGTTTTATTAACAGTGGTTTGAAGACAAAAATTATCACTAACTTCATTAATAGCCATTTTACTGCAGGGAGAAAAGTAGTAATTATTTGGCTGGGAGCCATCCACAGCGGCAGGATACATGAGGAATCGGTCTCCGCTTGGAGCACACTCTTTAGAAGTATCAGAGTCATGAGAGCTCCCCCAGTTGTGTCCAAACTCATGACCTGAAATAATTTGCAGGGTGTAGATATAAACTTGATATAAACTTGATACATTTTTTACAAAAAGTGAGGTCAGTTACTAGCTCGGTGGAGTATATTATTTATGATTAATCTACTTCAACTTCATATATTCACAACACCGAAAACTATCGCAGGATAAAGGCATTTTGGCACGGAAAAATAATTCAACTGTCATACCTGTAACAAATACAAGCTCTGATTGTAGCAAAGTCCTTCCATAATTCGTACCAGTAGTTAATCCAACATTTAAACTCTTTTTTGCCCCACCTACAGAGTAAGTTTTGGTGCAGATACCGCCGACTCGTGATTGAGATGCACTAGCCACATAAGCCAAGCCAAGAACACCACCATCGAAATCATAGTTAGTAAAGAGATGTGCCAAACAATACTTTGATTCCCAGTCGCCAAAAGCGAAGTTCTTCAGAAGAGCGGACACTTCTATTGAATCTGCTAAATTCTTGTAAGAATCAGGATCATCATTAACCTCCGGTTCCATAACAACCTCAATGTACTTAACTGAGAAACCATAGTCTTTATAGTCTTCACTGTCAAATGAATCCAATGACTGTCTCCTAAACAGAGGATCGATCTGTTGAATAATTTCAATCATGTACTTAATAGTAGCACCTTCGTCTTTATTATGCAAATCTTTGTAGAATTTGTAATCAGCAACAAGGGCCAAGGGACATCGTGTTTTCTTCTCTGAATCTCGCTTCCTTCTGGAATACTCAATCCCGTCTTTTTCATTTACAGATGATTTAGGGATCATAAATTCGAAATCTTTGTCTGAATATCCAGATTCTCTATCATGAGATTCATGTCCACAGAAGTGTCCTCCATCTGTATCTGGCCTGGTGAAATTAAACTTTACATCAGACAGTTTGTATGCGATCATATGGAAGTCATGGGACTCTTTTATGTGTTTTCCAGATGGCTCAATGAAGTATTTCTCCTGGTCAGAAACTTGTATACTTCCAGTCACTAGATTATCTTTTATATGAAGAAGAACTCTGCTATGAGGTTCATCAACAAGCGAACCTTCGAAGTATTCATCAACATTAATAGAACCAAATCTTTCACCATCTTTGTATTTGTGCTTAACGATCAGTTCAGGATGAAACAAGCTTGTGTGGGGTTGTAACAATGCATGAAAAACCCTGCTTTTCAGCTCAATCCTCATGTAAAATTTCATGGCGGACAAAACTGTGAAATTGGTAGCATGTTCCAAGAACACATGTTCCTTGGCCAACTCTTCAAAATCGTGGAGAAAGTGATTTAGACGTTCATGATAGCTGCAAGATACAGCTGAAGCAAATACTAGAAGCAGTAATACCTCCTTCATGCTTTTACCTAAAAAGTAAAAAAGTAAACATACCAATGATAACATCATACATCTGACAAGAATTGCCCCCTATTGTTAATGTTGGCAGCTGCTTATTTTCCTTTCTGTGCCAGTTATAGTAATCTGATTTTGATTTTTTGCATTTTTACACCTGTACCAAGGCTTTTACAGTTGTACTAAAGGGGTTCCTGTAAGATTCTAGATCTTTTATCGGAGACCATCCTCATTTAACCCTCAAACACGGTTCCCTGGTCATTCAGCTGAGTCAACCAAAGAACATTGCATATGCATTTATGCCCTTATCGCTCTTCTGTGGGATTGGTGGATATGGGAGTCGATCTCCTGTGTAGAAAGTCAAGGTACTTGCATTTTTTGTATTTTGTTACACCTGTAACCAGGCTTTAACAGTTATACTAAAGAGGCTCCTGGAAGATTCTAGATCTTTTAACGGACACCCTCATCATTTAACTCTCAATTGTGGTTTCCCTGGTCATTCAGCTGAGTCGATGGAAAAAATTGCATAGGAAAATGCCCTTAACGCACTCCTCTAGGATTGGGGCATCTGGGAATTGAACCCCTGATCTCCTGAATAGAAAGTCGGGATAGATACAACGAAACCACCAACCCCCTTAAACCTTGTTCACACAGCTGTGTGAGAGAGCCGGTGACCCCTCCAAATTTGGAGCTGAGTCCACTCAGACAAGCTATACTGGTTTAGCTATACTGGTTTATTTTTTATAATTGATGATCTCTAGCTCATTTGCAATGCTAATAATCATAGAAGCATAGCTAATGATATTTTTCCCATATCTTACCATTTGGGCCCCAAGGGCCCAAATGGCAAGATTGTTTTGATACGTTTTGAGCACGTGCACAAAAAGTACAAAACAAGGGTTAGCGATCGACAACATAAATCGGGGTATTTTGGAATATTAGCTCAAAAAGTGTCCGTCCGTCTGTACGTCTGTACCTCCGCACACTCGCTGCTTGCAAAAGTGTATTACTATAATTGCTAAATTTATTTTGAATTTGAATTTGAATTTGAATTTGCTTTATCAAACTTAATTATGTATACAATTACGATTATAGGTTTTAACTGCCTCAGGCCTGGATTTTACATCTACATCATGAAATGTATACATAATTGCCTTGCAACAACTGCAACAAGATGTACGATCAAACAATAACTAGTAAAAGTAAAGTCGATTAAAATTCTTTTAAACTTAAGTTTAATTGACTTTTGTCGAATGACAGATTAAGAAATAGATGTGACACGTTTTTAATCTCAGCTCCGAACAAATCTTTTGAACGACTAATTCATGAAATGCCATAAGCATAAACACATCGCAGTGTGAATCAATTATGAAGGCAGCACATACAATACAATAAATGCGACATCATGCAGAGTTAAGATATTTGAATCAAACTATGACAAGAATGCGCAATTGTGTTCAAACTTCAAACTTTGCGTGAGCAGCGTGGAATTTTTCAAACTTGGCTGCATTGAACAGCTGCATTAACTTGTGCGTCTGCAATTACACGTGCCAATGCAGAACAATAATAACTAACCGAAATTACATCTGGTACGAGGTTGACTTTTTTCATTCCTCATTCCACAAGTTCAATGACAATAAGTGACGGCATGATACGGGAAATTCAGCGGATGCCTGACACAATTAAAGCAGCCGTAATTCTTGTTGAGCTAGAAATCTGGGAAAGTATCTGGCACTTCTTAATGTAAAATAATTATGTAAATTTTAACAATAACCTTAATTCAAAATATCCATAGAATGGAGTTGAACTTGAAGAAGAAAACATTTTGAGGTTAATACCCAGTTCCAGTATTACATTAGACCTTTTAAGTGCGTAATCAGCTATCTCTTAGCAGCAGCCTAAGCTTGTCGACCTGGCTGTTTGCTAGCCTTGTACACTGTGTACACTGTAATGTATATCTGGATACTATAGACAATCTCACGATGACAGAATTCAGCAAGTGTTCGATTTTGTAACCGGGACTGTTAAACGAACAAACTGATTGATGTGGACTCTAAGAACTTGAATAAGCAGCAAACTACGAAGGAAACACTTGTCAAAATGGTCTTGAATCTGACCGAGGTTTTGTGTGAGAGCAGAGCTCAGCTCAAAACTGCTGCCTCGAGTGAACTTTCAGCAGACCAGTTGGCTAATCAGAAAAATTTATTGAAATGCAGGACAAGCTGATCAATAAACAGTCCCAGCACGTCGAAGCGGTAAAAGTCACGGTCACAAGTGAGAACAAGAGTTTTAGTGATGTAGTGAAGAAGAGTTCAGTTGGCAAGATGTCCCCTAAGGCGCTACAATCCTAAGGCGATTCGCGCGCACCGGAGGCAACTGCCTCGTTGCAGCAGGGCTATGCAACGTGTAGCAAGGAATATTTAGTGACAGAAGTGTGAACTTTGATGTTTCGTTCAATACGGATCATGAAAAAGTGTTGACGATCATGAAAAAGTGTTGCGAGCCGCGCGCGACTCGGGTAACACCTCGACAAGAAAAAGTGCTACCGGGTTGGAAAAAAGAAGGGGCGGACCGGCCAATAACATTAGGAAGGCTGCAGCTGGTGTACTGCCTTTCTCCAGTGAGAAACGTCAAAACAGCAATTGCAGAGATGTGTGTGTTAATCCTGTCAGGACCATAGAAGGGCAATTATGAATTAGAGCTAAGAAAACTAGTTGATTTAATTAAAGAAAAGATCAGAAGTCAATTAAAACCTCAACGGGCGATGCGCGTCTAGAATTTCTTCGAAATGCGTGACAGCGCGTGATGGCCGCGACAGTAGGTTATCAACCTATAATTAAAACCAGACAAGTATCATTATAAATAGAGCGGAAAAATTTGTTGCTAAGAGTAAGCTTGACGAGATGATATCCGTTTATTAACGTTCTAACTCTCCTCCATCCTCGCCAGGAGCAGCAGCAAACTGCGAGCCCGGCCGCGCGCGGGTCGGGTTGACGAGATGATATCCGTCTAACGTTCTAACGAAACGAGGAGAGCAGAAAACTGCGAGCCGCGCGCGGGTCGGGTAACATCTCGACAAGGGTCGGGTAACACCTAAACAAAGATTAAGCCAGTACATGTACATAGCCCTGTGGCTCGCTCTATGGGGACGCACATATCACATATGCATAGAGCACGTCGCACATAGGGCACGTCGCGCGTCCGTCTTAATTTCGCGCTAAGCTCGCACAAGGATATTTCGTGTTAAGCAAAATTCAATTTGTACTGCAGGTAAGAGGCCTGATAGAAACAAGCAAAACATTTGCGATTTCCGTGATTTACAGAAACAGACTCATTTTGATGCATGTTTTTTATGTTGCTAGGTTTTGTTGTCTCACGTTGTGACCCTTTTCCGGGGGGGCGTGGCCGCGCTGCGCGCGGCCCACGCCGCCGCGCGCTTCGCGCGCGCCGGAGGCTGCCGCTTTGCGGCAGCAGGGCTATGCAACGTGTAGCAAAGGGTTTTGCGTTATTTTTTATATTTACACAGCTATTAAGAAATCTAGTACCAGCTAAAAAGTAAAACATAAAAGAAAGTTTTTTATGAGTTCAATATTGTAGGTTGATAACCTACTGTCGCGGCCATCTTGTAGGTTGATAACCTACTGTCGCGGCCATCACGCGCTGTCACGCATTTCTGGCCTGGCGACAATGAATTTCGAAGAAATTCTAGACGCGCATCGTCCGTTGAGCGGCCATCACGCGCTCTCACGCATTTCTGGCCTGATTCTATGTTCTAGACGCGCATCGCCCGTTAAGTTCAATAACCCTTATTACAAATCAATGATTCGATAATGTCGTGCTGGTGTGTGGCATGGTGTACGTAAAAGTAATTTATATCTTTTTCGTTTAGTGTTTACTTTTATTCGCAACACTGCAATCAAACAAACATTTTATACCATATACGGCATTTGTTAACAAATTGCAATCCGTACCACGAATCCGGTCTTCCGAGACTTTGTAATATCAAAAAATCCTCGTTTACTTACACCTATTTTCACGAGGAGGAAGTCAAGGTATTGGCTTAGAGGAAGTGATTGCAGTTCAGCTAAGGTACAAGATAAAGAAAAAATGGACGCTGGCAGGACAAGAACGAATACCAGGCTGCCCCAGACCATGTTAGATTAAGTCTGAACGGTGGCCTTCTGTGCCTTTTCTATTCACAGTGGCCATCCAGTCCAGGGATCAGACTCTCACTTTGGTCTGATTGCAGCTTGGCAGTGACGGTGGAGGGAAACTAGAGAAAAGTTAACAGTAAAGGCTATACAAGACTGCTAACGAAAGCAAAACAGGGATCAACCGTTCCCGGAAGAGGACGGCTATACAAGGAGTAGGGCTTGCAGAAATATGGCTGGGGAACACGAGAGATGACTGGTATGGTGACCGTGCGGGAGGCTGTCTGGTGTGGGTTAGTCGCAAAAAAGAAGAAATTCTAAAGAACAAACAGTAGGAACTGAAGAACATGTCGGGAAATGTCTAGAGACAAACAGTAGTTTGTTACATTGGTCTAACTGGTGTTGGTAGGCTCCGTATGGAATGAAATGGAAGGACATGGCAGGTAATTACAAGAGATGGCTGGAGATGTTGTTCCACAAGAGAACCGGCTGATGTGTGAAGAAAGACATGAATGTGTAGATGGGGGAGGTGTAACATGTTCCATGTATGGCTTGGTGGGCTTGCTAGATGGGTTTTGTTTTTCCTAGGAAAGGAATTAGACGTTTGTAGGTAAACTGTCCTGTCCAGAGCCTCATCGACGCGAGAGCCAGGCAACACAGATGTGTTACCTGAATTTATGAAGAAAAGCTGTTGCAAACAGTTAAGGGAAATGAGTGTTTGTTACCTAAGGCTGTGCCAGGCCCTAGGATCTGCAGGCTGGACCTCGAGAAGGTTTAATGAGGGGATCTGGTGAGGTGACCCTCAAAGTTGACTGACAGAGAGTTGTCTCTTTTTATGTCTCTTTATCTCTCTTTATGTCTTGTACCAGCCAGTGCAAGCTCAGTGTGAAATTAGTACAGATGCGCGATTTAGCAGCATAACGATGCCCCTGTAGCCCCAGCTATGCTGGGTGGCGTTGCTAGACGTTGCCTAGCCCTTCTGCAGTGAAGCGCGCAGCGCAGTGGACAAGGAGGGCGTTGTTATAAGGGGGCGCCAAATCTTCATAAAAATATGGTACAATTTTGCAAGATTAACTACAGTGCAACTAGCAAAATTGGGTGTTTGGTTTTATAAATTCACTATTTATTTAAATTTTTCGGTCATATTCTCACAAATAGCTCTGAGTAAGCCCTTATACCTGGGGCGCCACTTGGGGGCGCCTTGTTTTAAGTGCTGAGAGAGGGCTATGGATTCTATCTGATCTATGCAGTCTCCCGGCCACCCTGCCAAATGCTCGAGGAATTGTATGTTAATGGGGATTAAATAAGAAGCTGAACTAACTTGTGCAGTTAAAAAACCTTCACTGGATGACTACTGTGATCGGGTGCAAATGGATTGCATGTCAATTTATGTACCTGCATTGGGTAAAAAATCGTATTTTACTAGGTTCAGGCCTTTCCCTTTTACAGGCTATCTCGAATTTAAAAGCCTGTTACTTAAGGCTTATTGTGTTGAAGTCATAAAGCATTCTTAAGCTCAAGATCCTTGAAACAGCTTTATTTTGATTCAAGGTATAGAGGATAAAAGTCAACCAATTTTACTGTGGGTTTTATCACACATTTAAAGTCATTTTGGCTGCAAAGAATTTTAATTACTTTTTACATAAATAAAAACAACTTATTTCAGTTAAAAATGGCAAGACATGTTATCATTCTTTGCATCATATACATCTCCATTTCATTGGCCAGTGATGTACGCTGCAAGTGTGTCTGCAAGAAAGATACTGCGAGAGAAATTATTATCAAAACTGCTATCGATTTTGAGGACTGCAAATGTGAAAATGTTGTTGATAAATCTTGGATGGATACATGCATGGAAAAACAATGTGAGTGTAATTATGATATCAGAAATACTTATGTGATAAAGGCATCAGTGATCATAACAATTTTGTGCAGCACCGCTATGTTACTATTTGTTGTTATGGATAAGTTACTTTGGAAGTTCATCCGGATGCCAAGAAAAGTTTTTGAATGGAAGCAAACTAATCTTGATAAAAGGAACAGAGTTTATGTGAACAGATCAATGTTACACTGAGTAAAGAAAATTTCCACATGTTTCTGGCTGTACAACGTTTAATGTTTATTGTTTTCAAAATGTTTTGTAATTTATCATTTTGAATTAAATCAACCAGTATGCGAACCAGTACGCTAACCAGTTCAGCAGTTCTCGAACCAGTACGCGAACGAGTCCCAACTAGTTATGACATGATAACAAGTAGGTCACAGATTGCTGATCCAAATTGCTGAATGAATGTAACGGTTATGTTTAAGATGTGGTATATAAATAGGGAAAGCTTCTTCGCCAGAAAGATTCAACTCTGCGATGTCCACCTCGAACCCGACACTACTCCTCCACCCATGCCCTACCCTATATTGGACATTCCTGTGCTAAATATATCAGCTACGGAAAACCTTCTCCAGCAGATAGAAACCCATCCAGCAGCAGTGTTCTAGAAGCTCCTCCAAGCTGGCAGAGGAATGTCGGACTTGCATCACAGACGAAGACAGCCCTTACTTCCCTGCAGCAGAACAGAAGAGAGCAGCTAAAGAAATCCTCCCTCTTTTTACCTGATTTTGTATTCTATTAGATTATGTGTTATGTTTCTCTAAAAGCAAAAGCGGAAAGCAAGCCCATTCCTTTGCCCTGTCAACCTATATCTGTGACAATCTAAGACTGAAGATCATGCAATCAATGTATTAAGTATTCTAATTCATATGTAAACTTTCTGTTTTGACATAATATGGCAATCGGCAAGAAATTGATATATTTGTTTCATTGATATATTTGTTTCATTCTATATCGTTATTGCATAAAAATTGGTCTATTCTTAAGTGTGCAAGTCTGTTGCGTGACTTACTAATTTACAACATGTCCAACTTAATTGTAATGTCACAACTAGCCCGGACTGGTTCAGGAACTGCTGAAGAACATCTTAAATGTAACAGTTACTTTCATTCAACAATTTGCATCTGCGATCATTAACCTTCTTTTTACTAACTAGTCTGGTTTGCCTACTATTTTGCCTGGCACCAGGCACTGTGTTGAGTCTGACCGCTCCCGTATGGTGTAACCAATGCAGAGAAATGATTTGTATTCTGTAATTTTATTGTGAAAAATGCCAAGAAAATAAATTGTATTTTACTAAAAACATTGTATTTTACTATGCCTATTTTACTATCTCTCTTAAATATGGGATGTGGTGGTTACACACTGATCATGACCATCACACCCTGGAACCCCTAAAATATTTCAAAAATCACAAATACATAACAATATTTAGATAATTTAATAGTCTTAGTTTCATCATTGCAATTTTGTGGTTTTGTTTATGGTTGCGATAGAAATTTTTGCCCATAGATGCTATTAAAGTCTTACAATTGCAATGCTCATGGCTTTTGGAGATTTTAGTTTTATGAAAAATTAATATTACCGCACTAAGAGTTAAAAAGAAATCAATTCATTTTGCTGACATAATGATTGTGATTCAACTGTGTTCAACTGCTCAAAAATTAAAATAATCTCATTTGACTATAACACTTGTATATAACACTCGGATCATACAATTATGTCCTTTTCTTTTTGAACATATTCCACAAAACCCCAGTTTATATTGCCAATTGCCCATGTTTTGTGCTTTTTCTGCACATACCATAATTTCCTTACATTGAACATGCTTGATCTTAAAGTTACTTTGGTTGCTTTGAATTTAGTTCAATTTACCATTGAATTTCATTCAGTCTATATGTTTAAAAAGTTCAATTTGATTTATTGTGGTATCGTGACAATTCCTACAAAAATGTTCATTTTTATTTTAAAAGTTTGCTTTTAATGTACAGATTTATTTACCAGTTACATGTATTTTGCACTAATGTACCTTCAAATCATAACTTATAGTATTGATGTATCATTGCAATTCATCATAGTTGTAATATAGGGAGGGCCAAAAAACTTCCGAAATTTATATATTCATAAATAACTTCCTTCTGATCATGCTTCGCACTTTGATCGATGATTGACCTCAAATTTGTGCCTGTTTTCATTCAAATCAGATTAAGTTAAAGTTTTACTTTAAGGGGCCTTTTTAGGGCCTTAGCGACCTCTAGAAGTTATCTAAAAGCTAAGTATAACTTGCCTCATCAATGCAAAAAAAAGGAAATTTAAGTCACTCCCTAAGACGAGATAGCCTGAGGTGCTCATCCCCTTTCCTTGAACCCTGAGCTACTCCATATCAAGGCACTAAACTTGCTGTAGGGGCTAGGGGGGTTAATCTTACGAGCCAGGTAGTGTGCATTTCCAGCTGAAGCTGTACCAGATACATTCTGTTGACTGGCCGACCTGCCACAGCTGGGGATCTAACCCAGTCTGCTGCATGGAAGGCGTAAATGAAACACTGCCCAGCTTTATGACTAAAAGAATTTAAGCTCAATATCTTTGAAGATTGACAAGAAACCACCATCTTTTAAAGTTTATTTTGTGTGCCAACAGCTGGCATTACAATTTTATTGAAAACATGTGCCAGTTTTTATTCAGATAAATCTATTGCATACATTATTAAAGATAGCAAACTATCAGCTATGTGCCTTACCCTGACAGTCCAAAAGAGGAAAGCGTTTGCTTTCACGCCCCTTCCAACCAATAGAAAGTGAGATATGAGGGTCAGAGTGGAGGCAACTGTTGTATTGTCAGCGGCAAAAGTTTAGTTTACCAGCTTGCTAAACGTGTTTATTGTTGGAGTTTATTTACTGTACTGTTGACAAAAAGAGCACTCTTTTTCTGAGTAGGCCATAATGTGTGCTTTCCGCAGATAAAATAAATGCTGTACTTTGCTGCCATATCTCAACAACTTTTTAGATATGCAGCTCAAATTTTTGTTGCTAGTTCATTTTAATATGCTCTTGACGACTGGCTTTGTGGCTGTAACTGAGATCGTCTTTTTGTGTAAAAAAGCTCTGTTAAATGTATCCATTGCTAGATATTGAAATATTTTTTGTGTAATTATAATTTATAGTGCACCCTACTCCTATCAATGGGTTATTAATCAATGTTCAAATTCTCTCTGAAAGTCACTAGGCCTTAAAAGAGTCCTTAAAGGTTAAAAATGTAACTTTTTCCGATTGGAATGAAAAATGGCACCTTTTTTTCTATTCACTGTCAATCATTCCTTCAGGTTTTGAACAAAAATATTGATTTGAAGGGGAGTCATTAACATTCAAACGAAGGGGAAGTTTTTTGCCCACTCTGTATCATCTTGATTTTGGAAAGTACTAAAATGTTTTCAAAAAGAATCAAACGCAAACTTCTCCAGGATGGTAGATAAGCAAGCTGCGGTATCTCAGGCAGTGAATGAACTTCCAGTATGTGCATTTTTAGTTGATATTATAAATACATCCTGATTCCTGATTAATCGAAATTAATTGTATGTATAATATACTATCAAGTATTTCTTATCAACAGAATTAGGACGAAATTCTATATTGCAACAGTTTGAAACATTGAACAAATAGAAGCAACAAAAAAATTTTTCTTAAAGTACACACTTCTCAGCACTAATTATAATTAAAATGCAGGCACAGCAGCCACAGTTGGCAGCACAGCATCTGAACAGTTGTGTATCACAGTTTAGAGAACTTAGTCCAAAAGTCTCAAAATATGGTAAGAAGCAGCTCAGTGTTTTAATTAGATTAGTATTAGAATTAGAAGTTTTGCATCACAATTAGAAGTTTTGCATCACAATCATAATGACAATGAAAAATTTGGATTTTTGACATATGACCATGAGTCATGAGAATCGTAAAAAATCGTGATTATCTTACCTCCCCCCAACTTGTGTGTTTTATATCTTGAAGCTGCTCTTGTAATGCTTGATGCATTTAAGAAGAAATGCAATTATTTTTTGCAAATAGATATGACTATATACAGCAAAAACTTCAATTTACCGGGCCCCTTCTAAGAAGAAGTATGGGTAGGGCAAAAAAATTTTCCGAGAATTTAAAAGTTTTCGAAAATTTATATAGCATGAATAAAGCTTAACCGTTTCTCATTGAATCATGCTAAAAATTTGCACGAAGTTTATTGATACCTTTGTTCAACGGCTGTGAAAATTTCAAGGAAAAGTAATGAAAGTTGACTCCCTGGGTGGGCCAACTAAAAAAACTCAGTAGGGACCCTTAATTCTTAAATTCCCAAAATAGATATAGAGTTTTTTAGAGTTTTTTAGATGTATAATACAATTTTCCCAAATTAATCAAAGAACCATATGAAAATCATTCTAAGAGTCATTTTGTGGTGAACACATTGTGCCGTGCGATAAATTTAAAAATAATTCTGTATAAGGCAACTGAAAAAGACTAATATAAGTATTATCTGAGCTTGTTGGCTGGTATATGATCCACAATAAAAGAAAGATTTAATGACATGGTTGAAGCTATGACTTGATCGTATCACAGCACCTAAATCATGTGAATGGGTAACCTTTGAGTGTTAAGCAGGTCTAAAAAAATTAACAGAAAGTCTGGAATTTGTTGAAAATTTAAATTTTTTCGCAAAATAAGCAATTTTGTCGCAAAACTGCCGCAAAATAAGCAATTTTTGCCTCAAAACTGCCGCAAATTTAGCAATTCTCGCTGAATTCAGCCGCGGAATTAGTAATTTTTGTCGCAAAACTGTCCCTAAATTCGGGATTATGACTTTAGCGGCATTGCGAAATTTGGAAAATTTACCGAGATAAACAAATGACCTGCCGCACTTCCTGGCACCCGGCCAAAGGTCCTAAGTCCCACAATGTTATTGTATCTATTAATTTTATTATATTTTGTTAACTAATTTTGAAAACTTGCATGTCAACCACCTTGAAACTTTGCACACAGGTAGATGGCAGCAATAGAAAAATTTTGATCCTATGTAAAATCTGTTTTTAATTTTTAATTTGTTTAATTTAGTTTAAGACAATTTTTTGACTTCAGCAAACGTATTTTTGGTTCGAAATTCATCACAACAATATAAAGATACAAATTTTCTTACTCAAAAGAAAAATTTTTGCATTGTGTTTAAAATCGCTCGAATTTTCAAAAAAAACTCATGAGTCACATAAACTATTATGACACACTTTCTGTTACTGATTTTTGGTTATTTATCGGACAAAGTAATAAGAGCCTCTCCTCTGAAGTGTTGCTAAGTTACTTTGATTGAGTTTTGATCATTTCCAAGGCCCTGGGATCGCAGGACTGTAGCTCTTAGGGACGAGGGCTCATTAAGGGTGATGTTTTTCCTAAGTTTAGATTTTAGAATCTAAATGGCTGATGAGGGTATAGAGAACGGTATTCGTGGGGAAGTGTCTCATATTTGTTTTGATTTAGGAGGTGTCCCCAAATTGTTTTGATTTTAGGAGGAGTCTCACATTTGTTTTGATATTAGGAGGTGTCTCACATTTGTTTTGATTTGAGACACCTCCTTGCAAAATTAGCTTTGCTGGTATGTACAACGTTTTTGAGACACCTCCATCAAAACAAATGTGAGACACCTCCTATAGAGTGTAGTTTTACACGAAAATTAGGGTAATTATACACGTTAATTAGTTCTTACACACACCCTAAAACGAAATTTTTATTTTTTCTGAACGAGAGAGCCGAAAAAGACCAAAAATTGACCTTAACCGTTGAACCGG
>JH154383.1:21434-38726 GCA_000226015.1 Mnemiopsis leidyi | reverse complement strand
TCTCTCTCTCTCTCTCTCTCTCTACTCTCTCTCTCTCTCTCTCTCTCTCTCTCTCTCTCTCTCTCTCTCTCTCTCTCTCTCTCTCTCTCTCTCTCTCTCTCCTCCTCTCTCTCTCTCTCTCTCTCTCTCTCTCTCTCTCTCTCTCTCTCTCTCGCAAAATATTCGACACATAAAACACAGAGGTACCAATGTCCATTCTATATAGAGACTCCCGCTGCCCTGTCCTTCGCTCGTCGGTTCTGGAACCACATGACCACGACGTTACTTGACACGTTTACTCGGGAGAGAATGTTCGCTTTTAGGGTCGGGTTCAAAAACTTGTGCTCTTCATATACTCCCTCCAAAATGGTTATTTCAGCTGGGCTGAACACTGTTCGTTTTCTTCGCCATCTCTTCTTTAATTTGCCCGCTTTACGTTCGCTGCTACTCCTCTTGTAATATCCCGAATGGCCAGCACACCTTGGCTCACCAGGTGAACAAGGGCAGGTAGTGAGGGGAGCTGGAACGGGGGCTGCTGCTGAGGTAAAGTAATTCTTTTCTAGGCAAGTCTGGTATTCCCCTTCATTAACCCTCCCTGAAATGAGATTGCTCGTGAATTTACTGTTAAATGTTAAAGCTAATCAAAATTGAGTCAATCTTGGTTGTCGACTATATTGCTAAAGAGTTCAGATCTAATCGGATTTTAATGACATTGTATGAGCATGGCTGTTAAGATTGCTTTATTCAAGTTAAATATATGGATGATGGAAAGCATAATTTTGAAACTCAGAAAGCCGTCTCTCTGAAATCTGAGAAAGACGATAGGAGAGCGGCTGTAATGAAGATAGCTCTACACATACTAATTGAGTTGTGGTGCAGGATTCACAAGTCTACATTTTCGAATAAGAAACTGAACCTTCCGAAATTAGATCTGGGCCTTTGATGACGACAATCAACCCTGTGCTATTAAGTGGGAACTTGTGTTACGAACCAGTCCCAGTAAATCAGGAAACCATTGTTGTGATTTGTGTAATTTGGAAAAATTAGCGAGAGTACAAAAATTCGAAAAAACTATGTTATGTAGGTCTTCTCGACAAGAGATCAGAAATTGTTATTAATATGTAGGCATGTGAATAAATTGTTATCAAAGTCATTTTAGAAACCAATTAGGAACGGTATTCTTGGGGAAGTGTCTCAAATTTTCGATACTTAAACACATCATTTCTCAAAATTTATGGGCCCTAGCATAGTTCTCGGTAGTGAAATACTCTCAAATTGTCCTATGGATACAGATTGATATCCAAAAACAAAGGTAGGAGCCTTTTATTTAGAGAAATGGGGTTTAAAATTTAAGACACCTCCCACGAATACCGTTCCTAATATCTGAAAAAATTTGTAAAATTTTTGTAAATTTCACATTTCGATAGTAATAGTGATAATTATTTTGGTTATTTGGGTTACTTACATAGTTACTTTTATTAAGGTGAAGTATAGGTAAGTTGAGGTAGGTATTTTGTTCAGATTAATTTTTGACTTTAACTATTAAAAATTGTTCGTAAATTGGACTGGTGACACATGGAGAGTTAAAGTTAAACTTAAACCTCCATGTCGAATGATGATGTTTTTCGACAAATGGTGCATTGGTTTAGGTTAATTGCACTTATGCGCGAGCTCTACACACATATTGGTATTTATCATTTAGATAGTTTGATACGAAATGAGACTAGTATCTTGATTCAAGATACTAGCCTCACTTCAGGATTCTTGAAGTAAGGATAGGGTAGACACTAGACATTACATGTACCACTCTCAAAATTTTTAAAGAGAACGGTAGTGGTATTCGTTGGCAGGTGTCGCAAATTTGATTTTTATATGTGCTTCTCATTGGTCTATCAATGTCACAAGTCAATTTTCAATTAACTCAGTTATTAAGCAAAGTTGCAATAAATCCTCACAATGACGAGTGGTTCTAGATATAAATTATCAATCAAAAGTAAAACTATTTCCTTAAATTTGACACAACTTAAATATAATTGTAAAGTTGCACTCACATTTATCGAATTCTATTTCTATTTTACTCGTTAAATTGTCTCCACTCCACACGGGCTCAGTAAGTAGAGCTCGTAACGAAGAATCGGGAACCACTTCAACAGATCCCTGATCATGTGCTGCCACATAACGGGATGACACGCGATCTTGAAACTCCACGTGCATTTTATTAAAGTCATTCCATGTGTTGTATTCTAGATTGTCATTCCTCCAAGGTACCTGAGTTGTTCTGTTAAGACAGATGATGATCTAGCATAATGAACCCTTCAAGTTGAACAGCTTGTTTAAGAGGGTTCAAAAGATGTCTATAATCCATAATTCATTCTGTTATTGTCCATACTTCCTTGCCAAGTCTACTCATAGCACAAATAAAAGCTATGAGTTTGAGCTAACCTTGTCCTCTTTTCGTTGAGAAGGAAAAAGACTGCCGGATCTGACTAAATTTTGGCTCGCGGTTTCGGGCCACTGAAAAAAGCATTCCTCTAAGAAACAAAGAGGCACATGGTCGGATAGTAGGTCCGGAACTTCAAGTTCCGGTGCTACAGGGGGAAGATCTGGCGCTGAAAAGATTTCCAGGTTGCTTTTTGGTCGTCTTTTTACACCTGAAAAGATCTCATTGATAAACAATAAAGTTAAAAAAGGTTTGGCTTTTGAGTTTCGACCTTTATTCCTTCCTGACCTGCTAAAGCTTATCATATCTCCAAAATTTACTGATCTGTTCATGAGTGATTTTGTTCGGTATCATTGGAATATCAGTATTTTACCTCTCAGCCGCAGTTTGAAAATACCCAAAATTTGGGTCAATATTTGGGCCAAATATTTAACCAATTACTCGTTTAATGCCGCGCCTGCAGCTGCTCAGCCGATCAGTTTTTTGGGCATCAGAAAACGAAGCTGTATCAGTATGGCCTTTAATCTCTCTTTACAACCATGAACTTTTGACTTATATCATTGCTCGTCAATTGACAAGTTGATGATTGAATGTTATCTCAACCCAAAATAAACCAAAAAACCGCGTCTGAACAGGCAGTTTATGGCAGTTAATCCTGCGGAAAATCTTTCGCCGTGAACCTACGCGAATTCCGACTGTCTGCCGGATGAATTGCCAGTTTATGATGCCTGCTTCGCCAACTCAATTCCATTTCCAAGTGCTTTCAGCGCTGACATCTGACCTGCCCTCCAACACAATCGGAAGGATCACAAAGTTTGGAATTTTGTCTTTAACTAAAACATTTAACATATGAGTATAAGTATACATATCAGGTGATCGTATTAGTAAAACCCTTTGGACTCTTTTGAGGAGACGCTGCGTATTATACGTTAAAGTTTTTATACGTTAAAGTTATTATATGTTAAAGTTATTATACGTTAAAGGTATTATACGTTAAAGGTATTATATGTTAAAGTTATTATATGTTAAAGTTATTATATGTTAAAGTTATTATATGTTAAAGTTATTATACGTTAAATATATTATACGTTAAATATATTATACGTTAAAGTTATTATACGTTAAAGGTATTATATGTTAAAGGTAGCGTAAAGCTAAACAAAGTTTGTAATCAAAGTAAACACTTTGCAAACTGATTCTTCGTAGTTTTCTAGCAGTTTCAGGAAGTTACAGGCACGAGCGTATTTGAATAAGGGCTAATTGCTGTAGATCTTAGGTTTAACTTTGAGTCCTACGTAGTATATCTTATAGCTTTTGTTTTATCTGCTAATCCTAACCAGAACCTAGCTGAATTAGTCGGGGTCAAAAAATTCTAAGTAAGCCTTAAAAAATTATAGGCTTTGTCAGCATTTTCAAATTGAAATTGAAAATGACAACCTAGATGTTCCTTTACTTTAAGTTTAGATCTTTTTCCTTATAGATGAAATTACTCTTTATTGGACACGATTTTTCTTGAAGATTTTGTATTTTCGCACGGTTTTCAGAATGCCGTTCAGAGAATTTTGAATTCTGATACATGGCCGGTAATTTTTAATACTTTTAAGCTGCTTGCATATACTTATTGATCTGGTGAAATTGTCTTCAATTCTAAACTGTGAATGGCCTGCGGTCGTTGATTGGAGTTTTGACCAGATAGCCGTGGTTCCATTGCATAGTTTTATTTCCAGACAGCATGAAATGGATCTGTATTTTCGAATTTAATCCAAGTGCTGCAACTACTGGATCGACTGAACTAGAGGATTTTCGTATTTCATGTCGCTGACATATCACCGGTCACGAAATAAGTCACCGACAAAGTATCACCGACGAAATAAAAGCGGTTAGGAAGGCAAGAAAATGGGGAAGATTTTGATGCGGACAATCTCTGCGATTTAAATCGATGAATACGTCGGTTAATATAAAGGATGGCTATGCTGGTAAATTGTTTTGTCTCTAAGGCCAAAAATTATAGTCCCGAAATTTCGATAGAAGGAAAGCACCATTACAGGCTACTCCGCCACTCCAATTATTTTTTCTTACCACGCACACTAAAAATCCTAATAGAACTTCGGCACCCTCATTTATTATGATTATGTTACTATCGACCAATTGACTATTTAAAAACAAAAAAAGTGTACAAAATACTATTTAATTCACTTGCCATCTAAAGTATTGGCCAGGGCTTCATTATCTACCAATAGACGGTTTTTATTTTCTAACCATTCTGCGAATCCTGGCTGAGGTACTGGTGGCTGTCTCCTGAATTAGGTTGGGAAATCTCCGCTCTCAAGGCTCGTCCAAGTTGCTCCGCCAGTCCGCTCTCCGTCTCTTGGCAACGATCTAGACCGTCCTCTTGAGCATGCCGTGTCGATATCATGGGGTTTAGTATCAGATAAAAACTGAATGGCTATCAAAACAGAAAAGCAGCAACTTTGGAAGTATCAAAGTCAAACTGGCAACCTCCCCAATTCTTTATATCTTACCTGGACGCTTCACCATCCAGGTTCTATCTCTCTCTGATCAGGCCTCATGACTGTCTGAGTTCCACTTGTAGGTCACGTGACCTGACATTGTTCGGAACTCTAAGTGGAAACTCGAGATCTTGCCTCAAACAAGGGCCCATTCATAACCGACACTGTGCTCAGTAACGAGGGTTCCGTTATTGGAGTAAGTAATTCGAGCTATTTCGGCTTTTCTGGAAGCTTGGACTTCTGCACGTCAACAAGTTTTTGTTATAGCAACTTGGAATTTATATTGAGGTTTTCAGCTTTGTTAAATATTGATTAGGTCAACGCAGTTTAGTTTTTGTATTGATACCGGACAATTATTGTTCCTATATTGGTTTATTTCTAATTTTGGTGGCTGTTTTAATTGGTTACGTATCATGACTGTGGACCGCGTTTTAAGAAGATGTGAGGGGTGAAGTAATTACAGGTCAAATATAGAACTTTCATGAATACTTTCAAAGTTTTTTGGAGTAATCTGGTTTTGGTATCGAAAATTTCCATATTATTTGTAGTGTCCTTCGGACGGATATAAAGTCCTGTACACGATTTCCTTGTCCTCTTAACAAATTGGAGGTACAATTTTGGGATCATCCTTGAGTAGTCATGGTGAGATAAAAAATATATGTAGACACCACCTCAAGTTTAGATACATTCTGTGAAGTATTTCTTCCTCAGTTTAGCTGTGGCAATAGAACATCTTGATCTATTTTAGGACAAACACAAGTTTTTCGAAAGCCTCTGACCAAAATGTGAAATCATAAACATATTTAAAATGTCCACAGAACCCGGGCTTCTAGTTCTGATCTACCTATCGCGACTAAATTATAATCTTTAGGAGGCAAAGAGACCCTGTTTATTATAAGGATCAAGTTATCGAGAAGGTCGGTATGCAGCTTCTGATCTTTTGCCGACCTTTAAATTTAATCGAAGCACTTTTATCGCAGTAGGTGGGCAGTCTGAACTGCTTTTTCTGAATAACAGCCGTTACCTTTGTAAAGTGGAACTTCCGTTGGAAGTTGGAATTTTAGGAACGATGAAGACAACAGCTAATTGTCAGAGTTATAGTTGGTAAACTTCGTTAAGAATTCGTCAAGTGCACCTCCGTTGGTGCTGGTAGTTAACTGTTGTGAACAAGATAGTCTAATTCTAAATGGTTATGTGATACAGTCTTCATGATTTGAGAAATATCATTTTATTGCGTTTGAAAATCAGCTGGGGGGATCACATATTCTCGTGTTTGAATATATCTCCACGCACATATATGTCTTAAATAACTTAAAACTTGATGAAAATTGTTGTCTTTCTTCAAAGCAACGATCAAAAAATTATCTATATTGTCTAGATATTATCTAAAGAACCAGTAAAAAAGTTTAAGTTATATACTAGTATTATCTAGACAAAAAGAAAAAATAGATAATTCCGAATCTTAATTATAACAGTAACATGACGCTCTTTATCCTGTTCATTGCAGAATGAAGAATGCTGACTTAACAGTCATTTCCATTTCCCCCATAAGCCACAGATTCTCGTATCGTTCAGTCAGCTGACAGGTAGGAGGGAGCTAAACTTGACAAGCCGCCAAACTTTCGCGGGGTATGGCGTCGCCTGAGTCTAACACCAAGCCCCTTTCCAATCTTGGGAAAACATACGTTACTAAGGGCAGCCACACAGAACCTTACGGGCCTTCAGGAAAATACTTGGCTAATATCTGTTCCACAGATCGTTTCATCCGACACTGATTGGTACAAACGACGATATGGAATAACCAGAGTTTAAAAATACTGAGAAAAAGAAATATCAGGTTGGACTACTAGCTAGGAGGGAGCTCGAACTCAGCGGTGAGTGTTGAAGTACACGAAGCAGGGACACTTCCTGCTATGGTTCTTAGAGCATTTTTAGGTTGTGGAGGGAGAGGCTGTTCTGTCTTTTCGGTAGTTCAAGTTTTAGATAAATTTATAAATATTTAAGCTTTTTTTTTCTAGTGAAAACAGACGTGTTAATATGCCGCATTTGTCGCAAAGGGTTCACATGAAAAGCACTTGACCTCCAACACCTCAAATAGAAAATACCAGATCACACCATTGATTGGGTACCCTGTTAAATCGTGCGAAATAAATTCTCTTGACATGGACAGTCGATACGTCGTGTGACACGGTGCTGATAACTGTTTCTCTGCTGATAACTATAAGCGAGCAACAGATTACCGACAAATAGAAAATAGGTCACAGCGCAAATGGTTTACAGCGAACCACAAATAGTCAAGGTTCCTACATAGGGCAATTATAGGGCAATTGAATTCATGTACAAACTACAATTAAATATTTTGCTAAAACTAAAACTAAAAGGTTAGAAACACAAGTTTATCCACTTTTCCAATTTTCGGTCCGACATGAATTCAAAAAATGTTTCCATAGGAAACATTTTTGAATAGTTCGTGTTTCATGAAAATTCATGGAAATTCCTTGGAAATTCGTGGAAATTCCAGTTACAAAATTGGACGTTCAACATCGGTCTGGCTAGGATGTTTATATTGTCATCCTAATCCATAATAAGTATAACTACAAATTGATGTCAAAAACCTTTTACTTAATATGGAAATTTAAGGAAATGCCGAATTGTGTATGAAAGGTAAATATCGATTCGCAAAATTTTCAGACGAATTTCGGGATCACTAGCATGAATTGGCTATTAATCAGTTTGATATGAAGATGTTGTAGAAAATAATAAGAAACGAGTGTGTCTAATAGCGCTGCACGTCATGTCTGTCAAGGTCCAATCCTCTCGATCCTGTCCATCCGAAATCAGCTCCTTATTTGGTCCTTCAAAGAAATTCCCTCTCACTCTCTCTCCCTCATTTGCTCGACATTCTTTGATAGCAGTTAGCCCAATAACCGTTTGTGAAGACAGTTTAAGGTTTTATTGTGCTCTGCCTTCGTGGTCGTACGACTATTTGGAAACTGGCGGCAAATGGGTGCGCTGATTTTTTTCGAAAAATAATTGTCACTGTCAGTTCCACATTTTTGTTTAAATAAATTGTTACTTAAAGGATCGTTGAGATATAAATCATGATCAGACTCTCATTAATTCTAGTGGCTGCATACGCAAATTCATTTTATGTACTTTTTCGGTATAATTCCGGGGCTTTATCCTTTAAAATGCTGTTTCAACAAACTCACATTGTAACTGCGCGATATCTTACTCATAGCTTACACCCCTTACTTCGGGCATCAGTTTTAAAGTTATTGTTAAGCTATTCAGTAGTAGGACTAGGAACGTGTAAGATGTTTACAAAATATCAGTTTTTAAGTTATTGTTCAGCTATTTAGAAGTAGGAACGTGTAAGTTGTTTACAAAATAAATGATTTAAACTAAACTACTAACTATTTTTATGATGATACACCTATTCCTTATATGTCGAAGCATCTATGATCTATAACTTAGTATTATTTCCTCCGCAGATGTATAAATCATTCCAGCAGTTTCGCCGGTCTGCCAGCGCCAGGCTCAAGAAAGACAAGAAGCATGTTAACCAGCCGGTCAGCACAACCACCTACCAGGTACCTAACTAGAAGTAAATCTTATTGGGCTTATCGTCGTCTCGTCGTGAAAACTATTTTTCCTCCTCCCCCCATCTTATTCCTAATCCTTTTTCTATTTTGTTTTCTTCTGCTCCTCCTCCTTTTCCTCATCTTTTTTCCTCAGTTTTTCCTCCTTTTCGTTTTAATTTCCTCCTTTTTTATCTTGCCCCTTCTCCGACTTTCGGATTGTCACATATTCTAATCTTTCTACTTTTTGAAAATGTGTATTTATAATTGTGCACTTTAATGTTTAAGTTCAGTTGCTTTTTGATGTTAAATTAAGTAAACCTCGAGGGAGAACATGATAAGTTTAAAAGTTTCCGAGTCTCGTAAAACATTCTTTACATCTGCTAACATAAAGGCACCTTTTAATGGTAAACTTAAAATTCAATTTGGAAAGGTACTTACCGTATGTGCTCGACTTGTCATCTCACTAATCCTGATTGACTTTCTTTGTTCGCTTTAAAAATGCTGCATATCGCATCTAGGCTCTTGCTAGTTTCTTGATTTACCTAGAGTTTATTGACTGCTAAACTTTTGCGCTTCAACGCCGGCTCCAATGTTCGGTTGACTCGATATAATGGTTTCAGAGCGATTGCCAATTTGTCAATCCTGATAGTCTCTTCGTTGGGTATAAACTGCTGCACATTGTTTTGAACGACTTATATCATTGCCGCGTCTGATTATGCCATCACATAATTAAGACTTTTGAAGGTTGTCGTGTGCTGTCGAAAATCAATTTCTGTGATGGGATCATCTGGATTGCTTGAGGAAGCTGCTTCCTGTACCACAAATTGGGAGGACACATCTTACTTTCCACATTAGGTATAATCATCTTCCGGTCCGAGGCTGTACCTGCCTGCCGTTTCCTTGTGCGATCATCTTAATGTTAATGTTAAAATCTTGAAGTTGATAGAATGGACGCGGTCAGAATTTTTGGGGAGAGCGGAAAATTTTCTTAACACAGCGTTTTCTCGGAATTCATTGGTCGTATCTGGCTTCTCATTGATCAATTACTGTAATACTGTCACATATTTAAACAAATTTCGAAATTGTCTCCAAGAATTTTTACGTCCATACGTCACTCTTTCGTGGCCACCGATTGACCGGAGACAGCCCGAAAAGAGTCAAGCCCCCTGTTATAGATATCACAAATTGGAATTGACTTTTTTGCTCTAGGAGAACACATTCCCACGTAAACAGTTTCGTTTAAAACATGTTGTTTAAGACGACAGAAAAGGTCAGATTTATATACGACCCACGAAGTCACATTATATCTTCTTAAACAGATGTCGATGGGTTACTCAAGTTAAATGCACGTGTACGTTGTATTGGAGAATCAGGAAGTTATTTTTGGGGAAGGGTCAAATTAAAGGTTTACATCATCGCCAAGATTGACGAGGCAGTTGTTTCGGCACGTGAGCACTGAGCTTAAGCTCGAGTGCTATGGAAACACCGATTGAGCACGATGCAGTGTGACCGTATTCCACAACAACCGTATCAGTGATAATTGTATCAGCAACTGATTTTAGCAGCAATTGAGACTATTAGCAAATGGCTTTGATAACTGTAATACAAGTAAGCTTAAGATCAGTATCACTCTTTTTATGGGTTATCAGCTTTTGAAAATCGTTGCACCCATATGCCCTGTAGAAGGTTTCGTACCCTTCATCCAACCCAAATTAGTTTTAGTAAAACTACCAGTTAATCTGAGCTGTTCTACTTGATTGTTGATTTTATGAAGGAGCACATGCTGAGCCGCGCGAGTTGAGGATCGATATGTTCTGCACGGCTAGTTTCACCACGGGAGTTGTGGGATTGATATTTTGTATTATGTGACAGCAATTGACCAAAGAAAGGTTTGGAACGACCATTCAAATAAATCAATATCAAGCAATGATATTGCGGGTTATATGAACGATTTGTCACCCCTCCCTAAAAATTCCTCTCTTTATAATATATCTTAAGGAGATTTTCGCCAAAAATTTGAATTTAACAAATGATTGTACTTCAGCCCAAAAAAGTTCTGCACTGCTTTTGACTACTCTGATTGTAAAAAGTCGCTTTCTAATTCGCTATAATATCAAAATTTTGCACACTTTTACACTGCACCTGAAGCCTCATTATATTTTGAGTTAAGAAGTTTTGTCATCCAGTGGATTTTTAGAGCCTCATTTTTTTAAATTTAGACCATGAAATTCTTGAAGCTTTCTTTCATCAATTACGTCATACTGATACATCGACGTGTATTTGCGGAGGCAAATCCCAGACTAGTTTTCTAGTAAATATTTGAACTGTCTGAAACTATTAGGAAGGGTGTCGGCTGGGTGGTGTAGTGGTTTTATTTACGCCTCTCAAGCGGCAGACCGGGGTTCGATTCCCGGTTGCTGCAAGTCGGCCAGCCACCAGACTGCCTCTGGTACAGCTTCGGCTGGAATTGCACACTCCCTGGCTCGTAAGATAAACCCCCCTACAGCTAGTTTAGTGCCTCGGTACGGAGTGGCTCAGGGTTACAGAAAAGGAGATGAGCACCTCACGTTATCTCGTCTAAGAGAGCGACCTAAATTTGCATTTTTTTGCATAATGAGGGGTCACCGAAACTTTTTTGCGGGATAGGGAAATAGGGGTCACATTGATTTGACGGTTGACACCTCTAAAATATTTTGTTCTTTAAATCGTCAAGAGTGAGAGACCCAAAAAACAGAAAAAATTCGACCTTATCAGATTTTCCCAGACAATCGGTTTTTAGTCGTAAATTGGACAAGAATCAAAAGTAAGAAATGCCCAAAATTTGCTGACGTTATATAATGTAAACGACGTTATATGTGAACGACAGCAATCCTGTCAAATTTGACCCCTCCTTAGAAAATACCTTTCTCAGTCTATAGCAATGAGAATTGCCACTTAACTTTTGCGAGCATTCGTATATCAAGACGACTATTACAGCCTTATTGCCAATTTCAAGTTTATTTTTGTTACGGTGTTCGTCAGATACTAGAGCAGCCAAAATCAATACGAACGCAAAATTGTCAAAAGCGACTGTTTTCCTAGTCCATCTTGATGTGGTTAACTCTAAATCGTTCTTCAGACAGAGCTGTGCGCAAGCACATGGTTCTTCACGTACGAAATCTCCTAAAATTTATTTTGATTAAAGTCTTTATATTTAAGGGGGTCTTAGTTTAATGGTTTTATAAGTATCCATACTTTTTGGAGGCTTTATAGAATTTTTGTGTGCTTTATTTAGTAACTGACATATTTCAGATGGTGCAGGCTGAAAATGGTGGTGGTATAGTCTCTACAGAAGTTACAATGGCCCCTTCATTTATATCCTCTGACAGGATATCTGTTGATATGTAAGTTGAGCTTGTTTGCTGCTGTTTTGGAGAATTTTGACCAGTTTATGGAACCATGTGACCCGTGACGAGGTTTTTTTCAGGGAAATGATCACACCAGTGTGTTGCTATCAGACTTCACCCGCACATTCTTATCAGCACAGTCCAGTAACTGCTGTGCCAGGCACGCCTTCCCCCGGACATTCTTATCAGCACAGTCCAGTAACTGCTGGGCCAGGCACGCCTTCCCCCGGACATTCTTATCCGCACAGTCCGGTACCAGTAGGAACCCCGTCCCCCGGACACTCCTACCCACATAGTCCGGTAACCCCGTCCCCCGGACACTCATATCCACACAGTCCAGACAGGAGTCCTGCTAGCCCTTCCAACACCCAGTTCATTGCAACATCCGAGGTAGAAATTTCTCTTCGTTGTTTTAAAAAACATGGTGCAGATCGTTGACCGTTTAACGATTTTATTTTAAACTGATTCCACGTGACCACAACATATTAAATATAATTATAATTAACACTACACAAACTCGCAAAACAAACTACCTACCCAGGGGTGCGGCTACTTCCGACAAGAGGGCTCTCTCCCGCCCACCAGTCTGTCCTCCCCCACCTACCCTCTCTACACAGATTCTCTGTCTAACAGCAACAAAAGAGAGTCCTGCTACCCTGGTAACTCTCTCCGGCCCCGGACTAAGTCCGAACACAATCCGGTGTATCAGCAAGACGCCCGGTTTACGAACTACCGGACACCGGCACGAGGGAGGTGGTCTGACACAGACCAGCCCCTCATACAACATCTTTCTCCTGTTTACAAGCAACTTCATGTTGAAAATGGTTAGTTTTTTGGATTCATTTCTTTGTTTGGCATTGAATGTAAATTGTAACACCTAGGTGCGAACAAGTATTTTACTGGTAGAACGATTTGAGAAATTTCTGCCGAAACTATTTTTCGGTTGGAGGCGTTTTTCTACAACTGCATCTTGACAATCCTGTCAACCGAACGCAGACAACTGCATCTTGACAGTTCTGTCAGCCTAACGCAGACAACTGTAGTTTCACAGTTCTGTCAGCCTAACACAGACAACTCAGGACCGTACCCGGATTTCCGAGCTGGTTCCTATGTGACAGGCCCTATGTTATCCGCTACCCAGATAGCAGACGATTTCACCACCCACCTCAATCTCAATAACGACTCTGTTGATCATGTACTTTATGTCGACGGGTAAGTTTTTATACAGATTACCTCATTAGTTGTTAGATACAGTAAAGCCTCTATTTACCGGGCCTCTCGAGGGTAAGGGAGAAGGCCTGGTAAATCTAGGGACACGGAAAATATAGGCACGGTAAATCGAGGTTTTACTGTATTCATACGTTGTAATCAGATTAAATCCAACTTAATGCTTCTTACAATTATTGGCTGTAACTGCTGACTAATCGTATTCAAGACTCAAGTTAACAGTTCTTCAAACCCTCTCAAAAATATAATCTCCAGACCTGAGGACAAATCAGAAGAAGACGAGCGAACAATAACGCACGTGTGCAAGTGGGGGAGTAAGTGTAATTATCAGACTACAGTCATGAAGAACCTGGTAGAACACATCAGCAGTGCACATGTTCAGGTCAGTCTATCTCTGTCATGTCGGGAGCAATCTTGTTTCAGAATTATCGTTATCAGGGGGCTAGAGTTGCATCATTTTGCCTTGTTTCTTTCCCATGAGGATTCAACTACTGCACTTGTTTAAACCAACCTTCATCTATAAGTGGGTTTAAGAAACTCGGCTTTGGAACGAAAAATGTTTAACTTCAAATGTTTAACTTCCCAAACTTTACCACTACTTTATAACTCATATACAGAGTCCACCTACGGCACACTTAAAAAATTGAACGTATTTTAAGGACTTTCTCTGGCGTTCTTAGCGATCTCAAAAACTAGCTCTAGAGTTGCTTTGAAACTTTGAAAGGTTATTCCTACTAGATATCGAACTTGACGTAATCGAAGAATCTCAAGAACATAGCTAGTTGTACACCAGCTGGTAACAAGGTTTTTTCAGAAGGAAGGATGGGTGGGTAGAAACGAGTTTGTCTGTCTTTGGGAGGGATGTTCGAGGAAAATGAAACCCTTCAAAGCGCAGTATCAGATCACTACCCACATCAGAAGTCACACTGGGGAACGACCACACTCCTGCACAGTGCGTCTTGTAGACCTGTCTGTAGACTTGTTTGTAGGCTTGTTTGTAGACTTGTTTGTAGACTTGTTTGTAGACTTGTTTGTAGACTTGTCTCGTACACTTCTTTGTTGGAGATTTTAGGACGACTTATTTTTGCTCCCATATATCGTGTCCAAATAATATGCTTGACGCGACTCCTAATAACCTCAGTACGAAGGCTGCAACAGATCCTACTCCCGGATGGAGAACCTGAAGTCCCACCTCCGAACTCACACCGGAGAAAAACCTTATGCCTGTCCGGAGTGCAACAAGACTTTTAACAATGCTAGCGACCGTGCCAAACACCGCAACAGGACTCACTCTCGCACAAAATCGTAGGTTTTAGCGAACATACCGCGGTCATTAGCGAAAATTTCGACGTTCAAGATATTATGGATCACATCTCTCCATACTGATTTGAGTGTTGATTATTATTGGTGGCGAATTAAATTGTTTTAGATACATGGTTGACTCATATAATGAGTAATAGAGGAAAGATTTAAACTGTTTTATACTCCTATTTAAGATACGTTTGTACAAAGGAAGGCTGTGATAAGCAGTACACAGACCCATCATCTCTACGCAAGCACCTCATCTCAGTTCACAAGGAAGCTGCCAAGAAGAGACAGTCAGACCCTGGTCCCCTCAAAGCAAGGAGCCGTAGATCGGGACTCAGCACTATCACCCGTAAGTGTTTATCTTTAGCGAGATTTTAGGGAAGTGTCTGGCGTTGCAATCTTTAGTGTTAAACTGATTCGTGGTGGGGTCACAAATTTCCAGCATCATGTGACAGCAACTTATCAGTTAGAAGTTGGATACGGCCAATCATTATCAATACGAGCCAACTAGTCTTAACGACTAGCTCTTATTTTAATCTGCTACTTCCAGATGCCCTCAACAATCATTCCTTTGATAATAAAGATGAGAGTAGTATGCCCCGGAAAGTGCGTTATTCGGAACCTTGTGGCCCAAATCTCGCTTCACTCTATCACAACTCGGGTCCAAAGAGCCCTTTTGCTGCCGCTCCAATCGAGGAATTTAAATCATATCACGGATCGCACAGCGGCGCACCTCTTGATCAGTGAGACATCTACTGTGATCTGGAAATTTAAATTGTGCTGCGCTTTTCTATGTCGCATTTCTCGATATTGACTCCTTTTTCATCACCGTGATTTGTTATCATATCACGCAACTCGCAGTATCTTAGATTATCAACAAACAACAAATTGGAATCCAATGCTTTGGCGAAAGAACATGCTGTTTTCCAAAGGTATTGGGATTTTTGGCATAACATTCAATACACTGCTTTTTGTTCTACAAAGATTTGATATTGCAATGGTGATCATACCATATTCTCTTCAATTAATCTTGATATTCTGCGGTCAACTTAATTTGGCCTAGTTTATTAAGTTTGACTAGGAATTCTCTCGTTAATCGTTATATCTATTGGTTAATCCAGTCCCTTGCCTTAGGATTCTTCACGCTTTTTGGAAACGTTCCAACGTTTAATTTCAGTGCGGGAGTGTAATTAGCGTCTACTCGCGGAGCACTTTAGAAGGGTGCGCCATAATCGGCAGCTTTCGTAATTCGCACCCCTTCGGTTGGGCTGGTTCAGGATGCAGCCTTAAAAAGCCACAACCAAAATTCTATATTTGTTAAGATAAACTAGTAAATCAGGTGTTTGAAGTCGCCAAACCAGGTGAAACCCAGAAGTGCAATTCTCTTATCCAGCTGGATACGCTCACTGTGTTGCAATTTTGTTTTACAAAAATATCGGCATCGATCAAAGTACGACTTATAACTCATGTTATGTGTTTGCTGCGTGTGTGTCTATTAATGACAATAGACCTCCATACTCACGAGGAGGAATCAGAAATTATCGTTTTAACCACTTTTTAAACACGTTTTCTCGATTGGTCACATACTCATAGGTTTTTTTGCTGCCAAGTGTTGCCCATTTTACCGTATAACAGTGATTGACTACAAAAAATCGGGTGTAGACAGTCAATTTGGTGATAACACTTGGCTATCAATAACTTCCCATTCTCTGCAGTGCCCAGGTGTTATCGAGATTGGACATTCCCGAAAAACACAGACACGGATTAGTAATGCCTCAATGTAGTTCGGTGCCGGCGTATCAGCCAGATCTTCCCCACTGTACACAGTTGAGCCAGATGAACACTGCGGATACTGAGATGAGACGATATACTTCGGAATTCGTCCAGGTACTTAGAACAGGATTACGATTTATTGATGTCATCTAGTGGACTGCTGTCGGGCGAGGAGCAATTCCCTGGGAGTGGAGGGAATTAAACTGTCCAATAACGTTTGAACTGTATTTACGACACTTAACACTTTGCGATCCACTGTCAAATTTATATAACTTTGTCGTAGTGATGGCCATTGTTCAATCGTTTACTACAAATTAAACCTGAAATACATTTCGTGCTTTATATAATAAAATTTAGGATACTTTTACTGGCCTCTTCATGATATATTACGTATGTTCATTGTTCAAATTTCTATATCCCTGGTTAATGGTTATGATATGAATACAAGAAAATAATCTTAGCCATAGGTAGTAGGCACTGATTCGGTTGTAAATTTGATAACTCCTTAATTTTCGTAGTTTCTTACTTATAGAATTCTATGGAAATCTGGAATCAACAATAGAAATAGAATTCTTATGCCTCAAAGCACCACGTCGTTGATTAGGTTCAAAGTAACTTACTGAACCCATTTTCCTTCAGCGAATAGATCCGTGGAATGAAATATCGACAAAAACCGCGGTCCGCAAAAGTTCTAACTGTGACTTCGCCGATGTTACCCACAGCACATATACAAATTTGGACGACAATCCAACTAACAAGACCTCCCTCAGCGCAGGTATAACGAAATAACATAAATATCTTGGCGATGTGTCGCAATAACGTCTGAATAAAAGCTCTAGTCTGATTGAATTGGTGCTGTAGTCTGTTTAACATTCTGTTTGAGTTGGTGCTGTAGTCTGTTTAACATTCTGTTTGAGTTGGTGCTGTAGTCTGTTTAACATTCTGTTTGAGTTGGTGCTGTAGTCTGTTTAACATTCTGTTTGAGTTGGTGCTGTAGTCTGTTTAACATTCTGTTTGAGTTGGTGCTGTAGTCTGGTTTAACATTCTGTTTGAGTTGGTGCTGTAGTCTGGTTTAACATTCTGTT
>JH154383.1:0-13871 GCA_000226015.1 Mnemiopsis leidyi | reverse complement strand
CAACTCTAATAAAGTATATTGCACTGATTGTAATGGTGTAAAATGGTGTTATAATGACACCTTTGCATTGTCAAATTAATTTGGGTATCAAACCATGTTAAAGAATTTGCCAGGGTCAAGTTCTCTCATTGAAAACTATAACAAATTTGATTGCTGTGCTAGGAGATCTGTGTAGGAGTAGGACTTAAGCTGAAATTTGGAATAGCCTTGGAAATAAAATAAATTTCGGGGGAAAAGAATGAGGCCCAGTAAATCGGGGGACCCGGTAAATCGGGGCCGGGTAAATCGGAGGATGACTGTACCTAGCACAGTGTCACTGATAAGATAGCATTATTAAAATTCTCATAACGACCAAGCTCTATTGCCAAAATGGTTCGAAAGCAACTTGCAGACTCAATGCAATTCTGACTCAATATTTCTAAGTAAACCAACGATAACATTACACATGTGCAACATTGTGGGCAAATTTTCAGATGAAAAGTGGCCACCCCCCAGTGAGCATGTTCCTCCACCCTTGCGTTCTGCTGGGATACAACCGTAGCATAACCAGGATAATACTTGTTTACTTGGAACACTGCACGGGAACCACAGGGGTAATACTGGGGGATTTCCAGAGTAGGACAGGGATACTCCAAGAGCACTAGGTACAGGGGTACTGCAGGGGGTAATACAGTAAGACCCTAGCTAGACCGAACATATCGGATCACGTGTTGCAGCACATACCATGGCATGTGCCGTCTAGTTAGGATCATGTTCCCCGGTACGTATTGGGGCATGTGCCGTCTAGTTAGGATCATGTTCCGCGACACGTGACACGGAACATGATGTGCCACCTGATCTCGACCTCATTTTCATTCAACTGTGGCATAAATTTAGGCTGACAAGATTTTGATTCATCTGAAAATTGTTTCAATACTGCATATAATGTATGCTTTTCTGGATCGGGGTAGACTGGGAAAGTTGAGGATCTTCAATAGTGTCTCCGGACAGCTGGTCATCACTAGTTGTTTCTGGGAGCTGTAAGGGATCGACGTGGTCAGGTTCTATCTGTCTGTAGGTTCTGAAGTTTGGTTTAAGGTCTTCGTAAAACTACCACTCAAAAAGAGGTTTCCGGTCAGCTCCACTTTTGTTGACCTAGCATTTTGTGTACTCCCTCCGCATCTTATTGTATCTCAACTGAGCCAGTAGATTGTCAATGTCGTCTTTAAACCTTTCCATTGACGGGGAACCTCCTCAAAAAGAGCAGCAGCAGGCTTCCTAGAAGCGGAGTTGGTGATTCTGGTAGGACTGGGAGCAATCACTGCAGGAGAAAGGGTATCTATGTAGAAGTCAGAGGTGCTCGTGAAACTTCAGACAACGTCTTCACGTGATTCACCATGGTGTGAGTGGATGTTACCAGAAATAAACGAACCATACTCCCAATCAGTCGTTAACAGGGTCTGCCGATATCTGGAGATCAAATGATTACACTAGAACGCGTCACTTGTCAATCAGTACATCTTACCACGTCAGGATGAGGATTTGCTGCTGTGAGCTCGAAGCATGATAGCTATAAAACGTCATCCTAACGACTTCAGCAGCATAGAAATTGAACCTAACAATGAAAAACGACATGCAAATCAACTATCCCTGGGGCCTGTCAGAAGATGGACTCCTCCAAAGCTTGTACAGAGAAGAACATCATTGTGCAGCACATTATAGAAATCCTGCAAGAAACTTCTGCAGCTGATCCGGAGCAGTTTCTACTACGCAAACATAAACTTTTCCTGAAGAGTTCAAACTTTTGGGAAGGAAACTGCCAGCGCCAAGCACATGTACTACAACAAGTTTGTGAAGTTCTACAATCTACAGTCCGCCGACATCCTTGAGAAGATATATCATTATCACTCCATCCTTTTCTGTTCTGTGGCCGGCGACTATATCGAATCTGCGAAGAAGCTAGCCCTCACCCGCAGATATTTAGCAACTGAAGACAATTTCAATGCTCTGGTGAACCTGTCCAGAGTTGGACATTCTACTGTCAGAACCATCATCTGTGAGGTGGTCAAGTTCCTGTCGACGGAGGAGGGTTTCTACAAGCCTGATATTTGCTAAAAAATATAATTGGTTGTTGCAACATTGCTACAAGTACATTGGACACTTGATCCAATAGCGACATGACAGATCTAGACAGATTAGACAGATTTGTGTGCTGCGGAACATGTCACGTCTAGTTAGGACGTGTGCTGGGTCACGTGTCGCGGCACATATTGCGGTATGTGCTGTCTAGTTAGAACAGGTGACGCGATATGTACCATGGATGTACCGTCTAGTTAGGACAGGTGACGCGATAAGTGCCGCGACACTTACGTGCCGTCTAGTTAGGGTCTTAACACTGGGGTAATGCTGTATACATCCAGGGTGATACAATACAGCCCAGGAAATACAAGTGTATCAAAGGGGATCAAAAGAGGTATTTCATGGGTATCACAGGGGTTATACAGCAGAATCCTAGGTAATATAGTGATAGATTCTATTTATTCTTTCTAGGACTGAACTAAACGATCATGATCCCTCTTAAATGCTAATCCCTCTTGTATTTTAAACTTTTTAATAAACTAAACTCTTTAAGAATGTTCTTATGAAGAAGCCTCAAGTATGCTCCGAAAATTAGATCATGGCTGTTTATTACCATGGACTTTTAAAAAGGATGCAAATGAGAAACTGAATGATGTGCAAACTGATTTTGTGCCCCGTGATTACCAGATTGAAATGCTCAATCGAGCAAAAAAAGAAAATACAATTGTCATGATGCCCACAGGAACTGGGAAAACATTTGTTGCTGTTCTTTTGATAAAGCACTTCATTCATCAAGTTATGACTGATCCATGGAGAGGACCATGTGCAGAAAACAGTAGCTGTGGCAATGGCAAATGCAGTTGTGGGAATAAATCGTGGAGGAGGACATTTTTTCTCGTCAATCAAGTGACTCTTGTGTCCCAGCAAAAACGTGTCTTAGAGCGACATACAGGAGTTGCAGTTGGAGAGTATAGTGGAACTCACAGTAAGTCGATTGACACTTGGGATAAGAAGAGATGGTTTTACGAATTCAAATTAAACCAAATTTTAGTCATGACTACTGATCTATTCAAGAACTTGCTCTCAACAGGAATTCTGACACCAGATCATGTAAATGTATTGGTGTTAGATGAGTGCCATCATGCCAAAGATAACCATCCCATGGCATCAGTAATGAGGGATTTTTGGAATACAGAAAAGCCTGATGGCCGTGTGCTTGGGCTCACTGCATCAGTCATCGACAAAAAAAAGTTGGTGGAAAGGCTGAATTACGATTGTCAATTGAAAAACTACAACATATATTAAACTCTCGATTGGTCACTCCATTGGAGTTTGTCAACCAAATCAAAGACGTTGAGCTACCTGATCCAAGTATTCATGTGTATAGCCCAAGACAGTATGCAAGTGAGTTGTCTGTAATAACAGATAATTTGTGTGAAACTATAAATGCCCACTCGCTGAAAAGCCTCCCTGATGAAGAAAAATCGACTTATAATCACATCAAGAAAATTGTCACAGCCATCCCTGTGATTATATCTGAAGTGGGAATTGATGGCCTGGGAATTTTATTGGAGGATGATAAAGGTTTTATTGCTGAGATCAGTAATTGTCTTGCAAATTGTAATGTTTCACCCAAAAGGAACAATGACGGAGTCATGGAAGAGTGCTTGACTTACAGAATTGGTCAAGCTGTTTTGAAACAGCTCGAATGTCTCAAGAAGAGTGTGCAACTTATCATTGAGGAATGTCGAGAGGTGAGAATGTCAGTTAAGTTCTATGAGCTTTTGAAGTACATTTTGAGGCTTCAGCATAATTCCTCTGAAAACGGAACTGATGCTCCCAGAATCATTGTTTTTATACAAAGACGGAGGGTTGTTATAGCTATGCACAAGTATTTGTGTAAACTTAGGAAAGAAGTTGAAGGATGTGCTAATATCAAGGCATGTTATGTTCTTGGTGGTACCACAGGCAGTTCAAAAGATGACGATGAATCTAAGCTTTCAGATTTTGAAGTCGATTATTTGGAAACCATAAAAAAGCAGCAAGAGCAGGCCTTGATTGACTTTAGGGAAGGCAAGCACAACATCTTGTTGGCCACAAGTGTTGTAGAAGAAGGCCTAGACATACCAGCTTGTAATATTGTGATAAGATATGACTTTCCACAAACATATCGTGCTTATGTACAATCCAGAGGAAGAGCTCGTAAAAAGCCTGCTAAATTTGTGTTTTTTATGAAAGAGACAGAGAAAAATGAAAAGATGAGGCTTCTTGGAAGTTTCCATGATATAGAAATTCTTCTCAGAGAATATGCATCTGATATGTCTCCACGGGCTGATCATCAAGAGGATGATGATGATGATGAATTTAATTATAACAAGCTAATCCCACCACTAGAAGTCGAAGGAACTGGTGCAAAGGTAACAGCAAATCTAGCAATTCAGCGTCTTAATTTCTATTGCAGTCAGCTACCTAAAGATGATTACACTGATGTAATGCCATCTGATTATACTATCGAGGACGCTAGGGGTTTTAAAACTACAATAACTCTCCCAAAGCTCTGTCCTGTTAAAATTCCCATTGAGGGACAATATATGTCAAATAAAAAACTTGCCAAGATGTCTGCAGCAATGAAAACACTTGAATTCTTATATTCAGCCAATGAACTAACTGATACCTTATTGCCTAAGTTTCGACAAAAAGAAGTTAACCCTTTACTGATCCAGTCTGAAAGTGGACGTTCTCTGACTGTTGATCAAAAACTCAAAATTCCATCAGCTTTCTGGAGAAGGGATTTAAAGGAAGCTTCTGGGAAATTTTATTTGTACTCTATTCGACTTCATCTCATACCCAATGATCCAAATTTTGATGAGTACTTTGTCGATGGAAAAGATCACAAGGTAGCTTGTTTTGGTATCCTGTGCAAGGAAAGACTACCTCAGTTCCCACTTTTTACCGTTTACCCTAGGTTTGGCTCTGTAACAGTAAACATTCAATTTGAGAGAGCAGTAACCGTGCCCATACATGTTTTACAGTCATACTATTGGTTTCAAGAAGCACTGTTTACTCACTTGCTTGATTTGAATCATGTTACAAAATCGTCTGATGCTATTTTCAAGAGCTATTTTATTTTACCATTATGTTGGAAATCAAAGGGGTTGCAATTTCGGTCATCTGACAAAAAGTCTTGTTTCTTGGACATCGATTCTAGATTTATAGCTCAACTTCATAAACAGTGGGATTATGAGACCAATCGTTGGATTTTTGGAAACATGCCTGATGACCTAGATAAATGTCTTGATTCTGTTATCTTTCCAGCTTATAACAAAGATTTAAGGAATCAATGCAATAAAAACCTTTCTGGCTATTTCTATGCAGTAATCAGAAAATCAGAACTTACTCCTAAAGATAAAATGAGGGGACGATCTGTGAAGAATCCTGATGATTTGGAGACACAGACATATGAGGAGTATCACTATGCAAAACATGACATAAAGCTTGTGCACCCTACAAAAAATTTGCTGGAATGCAGAAATGTTACAAGACACTATGCATTCTTAACAGAACATGCCAGTAAGAAGTTAAATCGACCACCTATGTTTTTGATCGGAGAAATACATCAAGTTCATCCAATGCCCTCTTCTTTATGGAGCCAAGCAACATGCTTACCCTCTATTCTATGGAGAATAGAAACATTCTGTCTTAGTAACGAACTAACTGACAATGTGTATAAAGGTTGTAATCTCAAAATAGACTTACTGGCATCCCACGAAAGTAACTATTTCAATGAAAGAACCGACAATCTTATGGCTCGATTGCGTCGTGATCTTGAATATAAAGGAGATATTGACTGGTTTGAAACGCTTCACTCAATTACCCATAAATCCTGTGGAGAAGAATACAACCTTGAGCGATTGGAGTTTTTGGGTGATAGGTTTTTAAAGTTTGTGTCAACTCTCTACTACTATCGCACCATGCCAGATAAACATGAAGGATGGTTGAGCAGGTATCGTTCAGAGATGATTTCTAATCAAAATTTAGCTGTCAGATCTTGCAAGGAAATAGAGCTGCCTCGTTACATACTTAACAAAAAAGTAGACCCCAAAAGCAACTGGATTCCACCTTGCTTTTTATCAACCCACACATTGAATAAGATAAGTGAGGCACAAAACACAGTGGATTCTGTTTCAAAAGAAGCTCGTGAATACCTTGAACTTCTTCAAAACTCTACTGAGGACATAGAAATACCTGAAGGCTACATTGACGAAATAAAACTCCTTAAGAAGGCTCGACCATTTCTGGAAGTGGGACATTTTCTAATGTCCACATCAAATTACAATAGTTATAGTGATGCTCTAGAAAAATTGTGTGACATAATTCCAGTTGGTCATCTTCAAGAAATGGGAACCAAAGATGTTGCTGATAGCATGGAGGCATTGTTGGGACTTTGTGTAGCAAGATATGGCTACAGGAAGGGTGTGGATCTCCTAGACAGAATAAAGGTAACTACCTTTCAAGCACAAAGTGAAGCGGAACCAGATGACTTAAATAACCATCTCTATAAGCAGACTCCTCCATCACAGATAAGCAATTTGAACCCTGTTGCCATCAGATTAGCTAGATCACGCTGTGACAACCTGAGAACTGTGGAAAAAGCAATAGGCTATGAGTTTAAGGAACCACTTTATTTGCTGGAGGCACTTACTCATGCATCATTTACTGAAATTGATGCCTGCTACCAGAGACTCGAGTTTCTTGGCGATGCTGTTCTAGATGTATTGATGGTTTTTCGCATTTATGAAGACCATCCTGAGTACGACCAGGGTCAGATGACTGATCTTCTGTCCTCCCTTGTTTGTAACACGACCCTTTCCAAAGTATGCACCAAACTTCAACTTCACAAGTCCCTGCTCTATGACAGTGCTGAACTGTTCAACGTTCTTGCAGGCTTTTTTATGAACTTTGAAAAGGATCAACTTGAACAGTGGTGTAAGGATCTGTCACTGGAACGGGTCTTTGTTGACACTGTAGATTGTGATACTCCTGATAAGATACCCATCCTAAACTTAGACAACAAAGTTGTTCAAGCTCCAAAATTACTTGGAGATCTGGTGGAGTCAGTGATTGGTGCTATATATTTAGACTGTGATGAGGATATCCTCAGAGTGTACGAAGTTATATGGCCCTGGTTCGAGCCATTTTACACTGCTTTCAGTAAGAATGTGCCGAAGAATCCGAAGGCCATGATCAATGAACTGTATTCTGGAGCTATAAAGAAGTCAATAGTCTCTTACCCAGGAGATCATTACCGGTCCATTGCTACTGTCAGCATATCGATTAGGCACGATGATGACCAGAATAAGGCTACCACCTATACCTTTAAAACTGTTGGGAGGGATAGGGAAACAGCTATGGAAGTAAGCTATGGAAGAGCTTTACATTTCCACAAAAAGTTTTTAGCCAAAATGACGTTGCCATGAAATTTATTGTGTATGGACTTTTTTGCTTTAACTTTTTATCTGTTTTCTTCCCGAATGATTATTGGATGGCATCGAGTAAATCGCATAGATTCTTGGATGTGTTTTGTGAACTGCATTTTAACACTTACGACCATGATCAAAGGTTTGTGTTTAGTTTTTAGTAAAGCTATAGATGATTTAGATAGCTACTATTATATATATACCATTTGATATCACTATTACCTATGAAATAACGTGGATATGTTGTAAACTATGAGAGATTAGTTGTCTTATGATAAGATTTTCTAAATTTCCACGCTTTAATGTGAAGCAAATTCTGTATTGTTGACTCACTGGAGCCTTTTTTTCAAATTGACGAAGTTTTATAATTCATTTGGTACTTTTATAACTTTTATTTCGTCCAAAGCATTAAGTGTAAAATTGTATACCTCTATCGAAGAATAATTAAATGTTGAATATTGAAAACCTTCCCAATATGAACGTAAACTTTAAATGTGTTAACGTAAATTTTAAATAGTCCAATGCCCATTAGATGAAAATAAAACTATGTCTAATAATTTCTCACTATAATAGGAGGATTCAGCTCCCTGTAAGACATGAGCCATGAATACAGCGACTTAGATAGGTGAGTTATTCTAGCAGCCACTGTAACATTATCTTATTTTGACATTCAATCTTAATCCTTCACTCTCTTTCCCGAATCCGAGATTGAGCCTTCTCTTGAATTGGGAATTTTTCCTGTAACATGCCATTTGTGACACAATGGCAAGATTGTTTTGATACGTTTTGTGCATTTGCTAAAAAGTACAAATGAAGGGTTGTCGATGGACGGCGTTATTTTTTCTTTAATTTTCCTCGGTCCTTAACAAGCCCTGAGTAAGGTATTGATCCTGAGTAAGGTATCACATACCTAGAACATGTCTCCTAATCCGCTCCGATATCCAGGCAGATTGAACAGCTAAAGCAATGTGAGAAGATAAAAGAATCAGAAGTGAAGGCCCTGTGTGCTAAAGCAAGGGAGATTTTGTCTGAGGAATCAAACATACAGCGTGTCGACTCCCCTGTCACGGTACTGTTTAAACTGTTCACACTTACCTACACTCTACTGTTTTCACAGTTTCACACTTACCTACACTCTACTGTTTTAACAGTTTCACACTTACCTACACTCTACTGTTTTCACAGTTCACACTTACCTACACTCTACTGTTTTCACAGTTCACACTTACCTACACTCTACTGTTTTCACAGTTCACACTTACCTACACTCTACTGTTTTCACAGTTCACACTTACCTACACTCTTCTGTTTTCGTGATAAGTATCAATTCATTTTTTTCCCTACGATTGTACAACAAAGTTTGTAACTTCTCTTCTTGCAGGTGTGTGGTGATATTCATGGTCAGTTCTACGATCTTAAAGAGCTCTTTCAAGTAAGTAACTGACAAGACTTCTCCACGGTTGAAGATTTTCTAGAAGTTACGTGGCAGTAAAGTGAACTTTGTTAGATCCGCCCTGGTTGTGAGAAGTTATCTAAAGAATGTTGTGAAATACACAGTTGTACTGTTGTGTTTCAACTATCTAAAGAATGTTGTGAAATACACAGTTGTACTGTTGTGTTTCAACTATCTAAAATATGTTGTGAAACACACAGTTGTACTGTTGTGTTTCAACTATCTAAAATATGTTGTGAAACACTCAGCTGTACTGTTGTGTTACCTATGAACTTGTCTGGCAGTCATGTACCGGCACTAATTAGTTGGATGTCAGTCACATGATCATGATAAAATACCTGTAGTAATGTGTACTGACGCAATGTTTGCACGAACTATGCTGTACAGTGCAGGCCCCTGGATTTCTTTCGGCTAGCTCCCCTTAATAGTTTTAAAATGATACAAAATGAAACAAATCGTTGTTTTTTTCAATACATTATATTTAAAACATTCTAAAATTTTACACAAATAACATTAATACTTTCAACAACTACTATTAAATAAATAATTTGAGTGACAGGATGGATTACTGAGGGCCGAGGGGCACAGTGTTAAAATGATGTAAGTGGGACCCAATTCCCACTGACCATTCATGTTCCTGGATACTTTTAGTTTCCTTTTATAACAACCACGGTGTCTTTATTGACTAAGCGCATCAAGATATTTATAAATTCATAATTCAAACCAAAGCTCCCTTATTTGGATATCACATATTGCATTCGGGCATTATAATTTTCAGCTGCAGTTTGCCGTAAGAATTACATCCTTTGTGATCTTCCCACATGCCCTCTTTATGCTCTCCTTTAATTCTTTAACTTTTTGTGGTAATAATTTAAAGTGGTCACATCCTTGCTGAATCATCCTGTCTAATACGGCAGATCTGATATAATTTAGTAGGCTTAGTCAAACCAAACCAGGCATATTATATGTGACTCATTCTTTGTATAGCATTTAATCGGTTAGCGTTACCAGGTACACTTTTTAGGCCTAATAAGTTTTCTATGTAAATTATAAATGCACTACAGTCTTATGAGCGGTATATACGAAACTATGTAATATTGTTATAAGCACTCTCACAATACTAAAATTAAAAGTTAAACAGTTGAACAGTACACTAACAAAGTGTGACTCAACAGAGACTGAGATGACGTGTTGGTAATTACAAACTTAAGTTTTGATCAGAACAGCTTAAGAGAGCTGCTAGGGTAGTGCTCTGTGTCATGACATATCAAATGTTGCTAATTACATCATCACACAAAGCTGGCTGCTAGGTGTACCTCAACTCATACTATAAGTGTCCTTGTCAGCTGAGTCTAGATAGGATCCCTTCTTGGTTATATTCACGGAGAGTGAGCCCCGTATGCTTCACTTCTTGTTATATGCGTTGTTATCGCTCTAGGCACGAAAATAGGCCAGAGCTCCTGTTGTCGAGCCTTTGCTTGAAGTTGTCAGCAACATGATGTTGGATTTCGAGTCTGTCTGCTTTTATATTTAAACGATTTACAGACATTCGAATGTTTCTATATACATGAATGGCGTGTATCACATGTATCACGTGTATCACATGTATATATACATGTATGTGGCTGTATATAACTAATACATTTCCATGTATGTAACTTTGTACATTTCCAGGTAGGAGGAGATGTACCCAGCACTAACTACCTCTTCATGGGAGACTTCGTAGATCGCGGTTTTTACAGCGTTGAAACTTTCCTCCTCCTTCTTGCACTGAAGGTTTGTTGTTGGTGACGTAAATTTCTTGCATCATATACAGGGTAGTTTTAAAATTTACATGCCTCCTTACATGGAAATGAAAATTACTCATAACTTCACTTCTGGTCAATATTTTTATATTACACTTTCAGAATCAGTTCGTTGGTCTATCAGATACGAAATTTTTATATTATCTTCACTATGCGTGTAATGAAGAAAATAGCTAGCTGCTAGTATTTATTATACTGTTTAAAATTCCATTACTCTTATTCACCCAGATTATTGTTGTGCCCGCTAGCCAAAATGATTAAAATGTTTAATTATTGGATGGGGACACACCCATTACACACTCGCTACACACTCGCTACACACTCGCTACAAACTCGCTGCACACTCGTTACACACTCGTTACACACTCACTACACACTCGTTACACACTCGTTACACACTCGTTACACACACACTACACACTCGTTACACACTCGTTACACACACACACTACACACTCACTACACACTTGTTACACACTCGTTACACACTCGTTACACACACACTACACACTCGTTACACACTCGTTACACACTCGCTACACCTTTGCTACACACTCGTTACACACTCGCTACACCTTTGCTACACACTCACTACACACTCATTACACACTCGCTACATACTACCCCTGCAGACATACCTTCCTGACATGTGACGTAGGTCCACCCACCGGTGTAGAATTACAAATGCTGGCCAGCGACCAGCGACATTTTCGTCATTGATTGAATCTAGAAGTGGGCAGCACAACCTTAAATACAAGATATGTAGTGCGATATTGACTAGGATTTTTAGTTCAGCTCTTTGTGGTGGACTAAATGCGATCGTGATTACAAGTACCATACCAAAATGTTAATTGAACTTATAGAGTTTTGGGAAAATTTGAGGTTCTAAACGATCCCACAACTTTAAAGAGATTTTCGTTCTGTGATCTTGACGTATCTTATAATATCCTGTAGCATTCAACATACCAACCAATGCGACGAAATCAATCAAAATTTAGGACGTCTGGAATTTCAAATTTAAAAAACCAAAAAAAGGTGTGATCTAATTAAACATGACAGGCTAGAATTTGCACAATAGTCAATGGTCAAAAAGTTTGGCAATGACCTTGGAAAATTAGCATCTGTTGAGATATACATTACTGCGTCATCTGATGCTTGTGTCACGTGAGGTGAGATAACGTGGGGACGAGTTTAGTGATCTAACGTCTCGTTACGTTCAGGTGCGATATCCAGATAGAATCACATTGATCAGAGGAAACCACGAGAGCAGACAAATAACTCAGGTGTACGGTTTTTATGACGAGTGTCTCAGAAAGTACGGCAGTATCAACGTCTGGTATTATTGCACTGAGGTGGGTGTCATCATCTTATTGTTTATAACTGTTTGATCAATTGTAGTTCAATCATCAATCATGACATGTTAGTAAGATATGATGTGTCTGATCAATAGTTCAATGAGTTATTAGTTGTTTAAATATGATGGGATTTGCAAAGATTTTTCAAGACTTATACTCTTCTTATACTGTGAATTGTACACTGATTAAACCATTCCGAAGAAAATAGTTATATTGATTCGCTAAAAACCCCACTAAAACACTTCAAATAGTCACACAAACATTCCCCTCCGTGCAGGTGTTTGACTACTTGTCCCTCTCTGCGATGATAGACAACAAGATATTCTGTGTGCACGGCGGTCTGTCCCCCTCTGTCCAGACAATCGACCAGATCCGTGTGATAAACAGAAAACAGGAGGTCCCTCATGATGGTCCTATGTGTGATCTCCTCTGGTCCGACCCTGAAGGTGCAGCGTTAACATGTGTTGTGTTCTGGTCTATTGAGTTTTGTTTGTTCCGTTTTCGTTTTGGTTCATTACTCATTATGCAAAATGTATAATGTATTTCCGGATATAATGCTGACATGCATGTGGTTAGCTCTAAAATAATGATACATAACGATATTTTGTCTCAAATAAACGATAAACATTTTGAATTTTGGCGGGAAACGGAAAATGTTCCTTTGGCAGTGTAAAAATCACACTAGCAGATTGCTTGCACCGTTGATAGAAACAGGCTTCAGCATGTCTTGTCTGAGCTATAGTTCATGAGTTCTAAAAAGTCAAAAGTTATAAGAAGAGAAATGTGTCGTGGATTCATTTATAATTCATATAGTTATCTCTCTGCATGCTGGCAGCCAAATTGACAGCCAAATTGACAGCCAATAGCCATTGCTTTATACTTTAATTTTGTTGACAATCACGACTGTGCACTGGCTCTCGAAGCTGACCTATTGGTCATTGTGTCATATAAACAGCTGCGACACGGCGTCTGGTGAGAATGGTATAATCAAATAGAAAACGTTTTAAATTTGTGATGTTATTACCATTAAAGGATTAAAGCTCTTGATAAATAGACGAAAAATGAAAATATACAAAAAAGTTGTAAGCTACAGCTATGAATTTTATGGTATAATAAGACCGGTTATTTCATGTTTAAAATGTAATCCTACCTTAATTTTATAACCATAGCCCACAACAACCTGACTAAAATATATATCACTAAATACTACAGAAGATCACCTGACTACATTATATAAATACTACAGAAGATCACCTAACTACATTATATCACTAAATACTACAGAAGATCACCTGACTACATTATATAAATACTACAGGAGATCACCTGACTACATTATATCACTAAATACTACAGAAGATCACCTGACTACATTATATAAATACTACAGGAGATCACATAACGACATTATATCACTGAATACTACAGGAGATCACCTGACTACATTATATCACTAAATACTAGAGAAGATCACCTGACTAAATACTACAGATCACCTGACTACATTATATCACTAAATACTACAGATCACCTGACTAAATACTTCAGAAGACCTGACTACATTATATCACTGAATACTACAGATCACCTGACTAAATACTTCAGATCACCTAACTACAAGATTTACAAGAACTGACTATGATATTCCAGATATTGAGGGTTGGGGACTGTCACCTCGTGGTGCCGGCTACCTGTTTGGTGTGGACGTAGTACAACAGTTTAA
>JH154380.1:141458-152561 GCA_000226015.1 Mnemiopsis leidyi | reverse complement strand
ACACACACACACACACACACACACACACACACACACACACACACACACACACACACACACACACACACACACACACACACACACACACACACACACACACACACACACACACACACACACACACACACACACACACACACACACCAATAGCAAGCCTCAATCTCGAGAATCATCTAGCAGGACTGGCGACTGCAAGCAAAAATGCGGCGCTAGTTTCTGATTCCTCGTAGTATTCACTACCACTATTCCGGGAGGGTGTCTCGATACCAGGACACCTGATTCATAATGGGTTCTAGGAGTTCTCCGATGACGGATCACTATGGTAGATGTCCTTCGTCCACCGATCCACCAGGGCCATAACCACGTTATGTCCTCCGGAAGTACCAATTTGGCGAACCCCCAGCCCAGCCAGGTCCGGTCTATGACCTATTTCTGCAATCTGGAGGAGCTCCATGGACGTTAGCCACAAGGCGGACGAGCAAATTTTGCTATTCCGGCATGAAGTTGGGGGGGGGGGGGTTCCGGCTGTGATGATGTCATCATGTGGGGCCGGGGGGTCATAATGACGAATGATGACAGAGGGGGGGGTCAAAAAATAACGAATATAGTTGATGACGTCATTTGTGAACTCAAGTTATAAATATGTTAACTCAAGTTTACTTATAAATAAACTTCACTCATAAATAAATAGCAATTAACCGGACAACATTTACAGGATATGGAAAAAAGTTGAATAATGGATCCAATAAAATTGGAATCAGGTTCTTTTCGTGCTGATGAAGTGATCAAAATACTAAACCAGATTTTGTCCCTCCTGGGAAAAACAGCAAGGTATAATTTTCAGGAAGTTTTAGAAAAAATGGTAGCCATAAACAGTTACCTAGATCCTAACAAGCGGGCCAACTTGGAGGAGGTAAACAGGACACAGAAGAATATAAACAAATCACAATACAGGATGAAAGCACTTGTGTCAACACTGTGTGGTCTAGCTGAAAGTGCTTTAGATGGTTTGGAATGTTCGGTGGAAGAAAAAACTGTGTTAAAGGAGTTTTGTAGACGTTATAATGAAGAATTACTGCCCGAAGTACATGTTCTTGATGGAAGTGCTAAAGAGGTGATCAAATCTTTGGAAATGTCACAAATGGTCATCAGAACGATGCGATCAGCTAATACAACCGCCACCATTTTTTCTACAACGACCCAGACGACTAGTTTGGGATCATCAAGTCGACTTGTTATCGGCATAACTTGTTCACTCGGTGCAGGAGCGATCATGGCTGCACTTGCTACGATAGAGTCACCTCTTGCAAAGATAGTGGCAGTCGCAAGTATAGTGTCAGCTTTAGCCTTTTTCCTACCTAAATTTCAAGGAGGTCAGCGTACAATGTTGCCGGAGCCGACAGAGGAATTTGAAGAAAACTCGATAGAATTATTCGATAGGTTAGAGGAGACCATGTCAATTTTGGCAGCCCCCTACACTGAGTTAACAAGATTACTTGAAACTTTGATTAACACAAAAATTGACTGGACAAGTTATGAGGACAATTATTATAGCTTTGAAACTTACATTAACGAAATAAAACGGTCATGCAACGAATATTTAAATAGGTAAAAATACTATGAATATAAGAGATGCAGAATTTCTTGTAAAGTTGTAAGAAAGTAAATTTTCTTTTAGCGTTTCATTTCGCTAGCTACCTATGTGTATTGTCTGTCGTTTTTCAACCATGAATTGGTTTTTGGCGCTTTTCAGAAATCATTTTTTAGCTATAACCCACTCTGGGGGTGATGTTCGTTTGTAGACATTCCAGTACCTTTGAACTGATAAATATTCTACCCTTTGATTGCTTGAACTCTATACCATGAAACAAAACTGGTGTAAAAAAATTCAGCTACCGTATACTAGTTCCAAATAGGATAAAAAGTTTATGAAAACGATTTCGATGGCTTTTTGTTTAATATAAGGTTGTTCGAAAAAGAAAAAGGTTGTCAGTAGTCGAATAAAGCAGCTGATATAGTTAAATGGTGCAAAATTTTAATGTATTTGAGAAACATAATCTCCATTAACTTCAGTAACACGTTCTCAGTGGTCACGCAGCTCCTTAAGTTGGTCCATCAGGGTGTTTTCTGATATTAGTTTTATGCCCCGCTGAATGGCGGTCTTGACGTCTTTTGGGCCGTTAAAACATCATTTCTAAGGTCCGGTTTCTAAGGTCCGGAAATCGTGTCCGTTCAAATATCTGCTCCGTACACATCATGTAGCTTGGTTAATCCTTCGGCCCACCCACAACAACATAACACACCCGTTACCAATCAGTGCACACCTCTGGGAGTCGAGTTTGCTCGAATAAGGACATGAAAAAGGTCCCCTCCCCACTTGAAACCATATACATTTCTAAGATCCTGATTGATTGCTCTGAAGGTCCTGCTTGATTGCTCTGAACATTAGTCGAGGATCTTTAAATCTGGAGAGCCTGGTGAACAACTGAGATTCCGTTCTGTGTGAGATAATACTGCAAGATTGTGGTTGAGAGAGATCTCGCATGGCCCATTCGGAGATGTGCTTTTTCCAGAGAAAGTGTGTGTTTTGAGGCTTATAAACGTTTTAAATGGGTCCTTTAGTTACACGAACATAGTGGTGGCATCAATAGTTGTACCTTGGGCATCACCGATAATGAAAATCTTTAGGCTTGCAACTGAACCCGATTAAACCCATTGTTTTCTTGTTTGTTAACTTTGACTCACATCAGTCGGTTTCGGGTCTTTTTTGCCGATCCAAACTCTACCCTTGTACTTTTAAGACCACAAAAACCAAGATTTGTCCTCAATGACATAGTTTGGCCCCATATACTGCAGATCTTTTGTGTTGAAAAGCTCAAGTAGCGCTATGCAACATGCCACCCATGCTATTTTGTCACTCTTTGACAAATAATGAGGTACCCAGAAAGCATACACGTTTCTGAGGTTAAGATTCTTAGTTGGAATGTCAAAAACGCATGTCTTTGGTATAAAAAAGGTGTAGGGCAATATTAGTGCACGATAATCGTGAGTTTTTAGTTGTTATTCGCTGTACCTTCCTGACCGTTGCAGTGCAACAGGTCACAATTGGCCTATCAGGGCTTGTCCTCTTTTCCTGGTTGAACTGACCATTCTTGATATCGGAAATCTAACGGAAAACTGTCCTTTTGTAAGGGGTAGCATCCCCGGGAACCACTACGAACTCACTATGAATGTCTGTAGCAGATAGACTCATATTGTGGCGAGTCAAAACATAGAAACGAAAATCATGATTCATCTCGTTTAGCGGAGGTAGAAAATGAAATCAAAAAGTTTCGCTCTTGAAGTTTTACTTTTGGAGTTTTACTTTTGGAATAAAACGCTCACTGACAAATAACAATCTTTTTTGAACACACTTATATTTTTTCTTCTCCACATATTTTATCTTCTCTAGGTACAATATGGCTGACAGTGGAGCACGACTACAAGAACTTGGTAATGTTGGTACAATGTTGGTTTCTGGTGTCACAGGAATCCAGCGGTGGGTAAGTGACACTGAGGTGGTGAATAATACCCTCGCTTCTGTGACCGGGAGAGGTAATCAACTTCAGAACGAAGAGAGATTGGTTATGGACAAACTGATCACTGCTGCCCAAAAACTCGGTCATTTGAAACAAACAGGACTTGACTTAGTTGTATGTCTTGGTGGAATTTGCACTACTGCTATAGATCTGCTTGAGTGTAATGTTCAAACAGACGGGGTCATCACGACTTACACAAATGACTTAGAGAATGAAGTCATGACAACGAAACTTCCTGATACATTAGTTGCTAACAGAGAAGCCGAGGATTCTATGGTGGAGGTAAAGATGGCGCTAGATCAACTGATAGCATGGTGTAGAAGTCAAGCAGTAGGGCTTCCTGAGGAAAGGGACCGGCAAATCAGGTCAGCACGGCAAGATGTCGGAACTCGGACAGCATCACATGTACTGAGTAATGCTGGCAACATGATAGTTCGCTCTGCGGACCCAAGAATGCTAGCTGCCTCAGCATTAATTTCCGTCTTTACCCTTATTGCTGGTTACGTAGAGAGTGAGCATTACAGGGTACCAGCAATACAAGACTCCTACAACTGTTTGATAGATAATCTCAACATAGCAGTTGATCCTTTGATCGTTGGGGTGTCATGATATCAAGAGTGAGAGAACATCAACAGGACCTTTTAGAATCTCAAAGAATATGGCTCCGCCTAAAGAGTGATGCAAGAAGATCCACGAGTATCGGTCAGTATATTTTGACGACTGCAGATAGAGGTATTGCGCAAAACTTAGAGAGAAGATTTCGGGAAGTCCTGGATGTTATTGTTTCGAGGTGTGAGGAATTCAGTAACGCAGTTGCTATTGATAGACTGTCGCTTTCAACTAACATCACTAACACCCCCCAAATCACTAGATAGAGCGACAGTCTTAGAACTATCTTCATGGTTAAACTGTAGATGAAAAACTGTAGATATCTATTGTAAAACTGTAGATATAAGCGTTATACTTTTTCTTTCCTAACGGTGTAGTAAAGATGGCGTTAGCAGCCTGCTTGTTTTTTTATCTATTCTAATCTCTTTTGATCCTTATCACTTATCAATATTATTCTTAAAATCAGTTTGATCAGTGTTCAGATTGCCAGTTGCTCCAAGTGTATAATTTTTGATTTACTTGCTCGATTGCTAGCTCATTTGTACAACAGGTTTGTCAGCAATGAATTTAAAATTGCTTCAATTTCTAAAACGTCAGGATGACCGCCGAATTTTTTTTGTTTCAACAACACTGATCAACGATCATCTCAGCTCTTATTGTCCCTTTTATCATCAAACTTCTTTCCTGAACTATTTGACAAACAGTAAATTTCTATGTTTTGTCATTTTAAAAATGACTAGATGGAAGTGATAAAACCTAGATGCTTCTTTTTACCAGAATAGGTATGTATTGTAATGATGGAATATGGTAATTGTAATTATTTTATCGTAAATAGATTGATTAATTCCTAGAAATGTCTCAAAACACACCTCGACAACAGAGATGGGAAGATGTGAGGTACACTTTAGCCGACAGTACTGTGAGATAGCAACTATAACCACCCTCTCTGTTTCTGTAGCTGTAGACATAACCACGACACTTTTATAACCCATGTCACTTACAGTACTGTATATGTCTTGTTCGAACTGATAAGAGGATGTGTTTGTTAGCTCTACGTTGTAGAATCATTTCTGCAGAAAAATCATTTACATATTTCGCATATTTTGTACACATTTACTCATTAAAACGAAGCCATGATTGTATAACCCGGTATATAACCTATAAGCTAGTCTAAATTCTGATACCCACCAAGTAAATTAACGTGATACGACAATATGTAAAGATAGAACATATATTTTAATCGAGACACATAAAATGCAAAACATTATCTTAACTGTACAACATGGAAGAAAAGTGTCGCACAAGTCAGGTTACGTGCTAACACGTGGTCAGAAACATGTTAAGGTACGTGCTAACACATGATCAGAAACATGTTAGGGTACGTGCTAACACGTGACCAGAAACATGTCAGGGTACGTGCTAACACGTGATCAGAAACATGTCAGGGTACGTGCTAACACGTGATCAGAAACATGTCAGGGTACGTGCTAACACGTGATCAGAAACATGTCAGGGTACGTGCTAACACGTGATCAGAAACATGTTAAGGTACGTGCTAACACGTGATCAGAAACATGTTAAGGTACGTGCTAACACGTGATCAGAAACATGTCAGGGTACGTGCTAACACATGATCAGAAACAGGTTAGGGTACGTGCTAACAAGAAACATGTTAGGGATGCAAGGAATACAATGAAACGTGTGACCTGAGTACGAGCTGCAACACCTGATTTGACACACTTTCAGACACAACAATATTTACGATAAACCTGTTTGATGGTTTTAGAAGGAATGTTGTCTAATTCTGCCAGGATAGACTTTGATATTTTCTTGTACCTCGAGTTACTCTCAGTCTCAGAGCTAATCCTTAGCCTGCAGAATTGCGTCCCATGAGAAAATATCATATGATATTTTATTCCATTTTCTATGTCCATCCTCAAGCAATTTTCACTGTCATTACTTCGGATTGGGGAATTAACATTCTCCGCAATCGCTCCGATTAACACAAACAAAAATAGATTAAAATAAGCAAAAATAGATTCAACCTTGTAAAAACTTTTAAAAACTCTAGTTGTAGTAAGTATGGTATACATTAATGTCATTCATGTATAAAATTTTAGAATTACTTGAAAAAAAAATTTTGACCATGGTCATGGTCAAAAATTTTTTGGCCAAGACCATCGTCAAGACTCAAGATGGCAACATGACTGTGATCAAATATTTAAATAAATTTGTGATACAGATTTCAAAAGAATTTTTTCCCATATCTTGCCATTTGGGCCCGAAGGGCCCAAATGGCAAGATTGTTTTGATACGTTTTGTGCACGTGCACAAAAAGTACAAAACAAGGGTTGGCGACAGCGTAAGTTTGGAATATTAGCTCGAAAAGTGTCCGTACGTACGTACGTCCGCGCTCCTTTATCAAACTTATCATGTATACAAATAAGATTGTAGGTTTTAACTGCCCAAGGCCGCAGAATGTACTTTAGATATACATAATCATTATGAAATTTATGTATATTTGCCTAATATCAAGAAAAATGATCAAAATTCTACGAACTTTAGTTTTATTGAGTAATTTGTCGAAATTTTACAGATTGAAAGATGAATGTAACACGATTTTAATCTCAGCTCCGTACACGGTACAAATCTATTTAACGACAAACTTACATAACGCTATTAGTATAAAGTATAAACACAACCCAGTATGACTATAATGAATACATTGTAAAGGTAGCACAGACAATTTAATTGTAACGACGCCATATGCAGACTCACGATATTTGAAATAAAACAATGAAAAGAACGCGCGATAGTGTTCAAACTTCGCGCGTGCAGAGTAAAATCATACATTGAACGGCTGTATTAATTCGCGCGTCTGTATTTACACGTGCAGAGCCAGAACTATGAAAATTAACCGAAATTACGTGTGGTTACTGGTTGCGTATTATGATTCCTTATTTCGCAAGTTTTAATTACAAAAAGCGACGGCATGATAATTGATACGGGAAATTCAGCGGTCGCCTGACACAGTGAAAGCGGCCGCAATTCTTGTTAAGTATGCTAAGGGACTGACTGCAACTGCAGAATGAGTATTTGGGTACTTCTGCTGTTCACCAATATGGATTAATCTTAGTCTCAGTTCCCTAAGTTTGTCCCCCCAAATGTATTAGCTCCACTTACTTTTTTACTTTTTAGTGGAAAGTGGAGTTACAACGGAGGGATAAATGTAAAAGTGATAAGAATGGTTCCAAATCCCCACTTCAATTCCATTTCTACTTTAGACTTTCTTTACCATAGCCATAGTGCAATTTTCGACTTCTAGCACTACTAAACAAATTCAACTAGATTTAGAATAAATATAAACTGGGAATAGTCTGATTTTGGATTCTTATGCAATTTATAAATCTATGTATGGCAATGTACATACATTTCGTCTTGAATGTCTTCAGTCGAGTCTATGAAAACAAGCCATATCTTCATTTTGTTAGGATCAGAGAAAAGGGAGGAGAGTGGGGAATTATGAGATGGTGTTACATCTTGTAGCTCTTGGTCAATCTGGGCAATAAAAAATCAGTTTTGAATTTGTTTAAAATCACAATGTAATGGACTAACATTGTGAATGAGCAGTTGGGCGGATTTTGATTTGAAATTTTATCTAATCGGTTTATTTTAGCAAAGGGAACGATACAATGCACACATTATTTGGCAATGGACAATTATTATACGGCTGCGGATAGAACCAAGCAAGGTCAACACAAACGTGATAAGTAAACTGAAATACAATAATGATTTGCCAGTGACATGCCTAGTGGAGCACCTACAAGGGCCCTGGACTCTTACTCGGTCCCCATTGCAATAAAATGTCAGCTATAATAGTGCAACAGCGGCAGTTACGATCTACTGACCCCTAGCTCTGATGTAAGCTCTTTTAGAAAAATGTCGTTGCTTTTCTTACAATTGTAAATGTTACCAGTATGACTTAATCGCTTTGACTTCTTCTTTCTCTGAATTCTCCTTTGCACAAGGTCAGTTGTCTGAGGAACAACGAAACGTCCACATATTGATTATTGAAAAATTATAAAACGACTGGGGTAAGTTTACCCATACAGCTTTGGGTATAGAACGATTCATAGAAAAGAAAATATTCGGAAAAAAATATTATTACAATCCATACACTTAATTTCCATAAAATACCTGAATTTGATGTTGATGATCAGTATCAGAAGACAGTATCTCATTGATTTCGTTGAGTTCACTAATTGATTTTCTGATTGCGTCCCTTGCACTTTCCCTACCCACGCCCATGGCCTGGGCTATTTACTTTCCTTTTGGCATATGGGGTATTAGGTGCACGATAGAATGTATTTCAAGATGTGAAATTCGATATAATTTTGTGCAGAGAAATTTGGTTGAGATAGGGTTTGTAAGAAGTCAGAATAAACGAATTTTTGAAAAAATCGGCCAGATAAATCTTCCACCTCCTCCCTACCCATTGCTCTACCCTCCCTTCCCCTACTCCTTCCACCCTATCACTCCAATCCTCACTCTCGCCTCCTGACTCCTCCTCCTTTGTCCTCCCTCTACCCCTACCACTAAATATAGTTCAAGATAATTTGTTTGTGCCACTGGTGTCAAGCATAAATTTCTGGCAGACAGAGTCTCCTGAGCTGGATCACCGTCCTTCCGACAGGATAACCGTTTACATTTCGTAACGTTTTATTGAGCTCTCTTATTGCTCTCTTATTGCAATTTATAAATTAAAGCTCTAAGAAACAGGTAGTTAATAAAAAACATCCTTGTCCCCTAATCTTTCTCAAAACAAAAATCACACAATTAGGAAACTTCTCCAGTGAGCTCTATCCTGAGCAATTAACGTTAAATATATATATCCCATCCTTCAGCAGCCTTCTATCTGTCTGCTAGGGCCAGGATGGTCTGGGGATCGGCTCATTCTTCGGATTGTGACTCCGAATGCAATTAATATTTAATCAACTCCATGACATCTGATTTGTACACGACATGAAGTGTGTTGAACGGTTTTCATTACAAACTTAAGATTTTTTCCAAGCGGGCAGTGACAAATGGGGCTCATAATTTTTGGCACTGTCAACATGAAATTCGGTCTTTGCTGGGTGGGTTGATGGGGCAAGTACCCGCTCATTGAGGTCGAGATAAATTGTTCCTGAATGGAACACTTCTACAATTTCAATTTAATATGGTCTTCGCGCATGCGGAGACAGATGCTTTCGGTAGCATAGATGAAGAAAAATATTTTTTTCGGGTACTGAGCTATTTAGGAGGGCAAAATTTCGGTTAGAATTTTGTAACATGTAACCCGCTCGGCGGCTTCGCCGCCTCGCTTACATTGGGTAACTGGGGCAGTGGCTGAGCTACATGAAAACTGCCACTAATTAACAATATGAATTTAAGGGCTTCTATATTTTGGTTACAGTATTTAACTATTCAGTAATGGAAAAACCAGATTGACTTACCAGATTCAGCTGTACCGCTTTTAGGGTGATGGCCCCACATCCAGAAAGACGCAAAACGGGAAGGATATCCTCGGAGGAAATGAATTTTTGGGAGGAAAAACTAGGAAAAATGAGGAAATTTTTTGCCCAGCTGCTCGAAAATTTTTTTGTAGTTTTCTTACGAAAAATTAAATTTCATTGAGGAAAATATATCGCATTGAATAATTTTGTTAAAATTTTGTTAAAATTCGAAACACAATAGAATATTTTTAAGTTAAATACGTATTTTCACCGTAAGGCATACTACATTAGTCTATCTTCAGGACTGGCCGCCCACATCGTGCGGCCAGTCCTTCAGCTGAGGTGGCTATTGATGGCGAATTAGAAGGCATGCCGTTCTAATGAGGACCCATCTTGTAAGTCCAATAATACATGATCACGAGTGAGCCTCGCACACAGCTGTAAAATAAATTTCCTCGCACGAATGACTGGACAATAATTATGTTTCTTAATCATACACTTCACACTTGTGCAGTGTCTACTGTCGTAGCTCAATTATTTCATGCCCTTAGCTTCACCATTCCTAATTTCTCGAAATTTCCTCCTTGTGTTTGTACCTACTATGACATAGGTAGTATTTAGTAGAGTATGTAAGATCAGAAATTTGCTCACAAAGTCAGTTTTGTCACTAAAATGGGTGCTGCTGTTGCAAATGTTAAGGAAAAAAGTTATTCCTTACCATTTGAATTTTAAAGTTGTAAAAAGTTTTAACTTGGTGAACTAATCGTTAACATTTATTGTTTGAATGGTTAAGTCTAAGTTAACTCATAACTGTTAGGATTCCCAAAACTAAATATTCATTTTATGAGATAGCTATTAGCTGTAAAGTTTGGTTTCATTGCACTATATGCAACAAGCTGCTAACTACACTTTTGACTTTTGAATCCTTTGGAATTGAAGTTTTGAACAGTCAAATAAAATGAATGTTACTTCTTCTTCTCAGTAATGTTTACTTTTATCGTTACGCATTTGATTTTAATGATTGTTTTTAGTCTAATCTCATTATTATCGATACATTTTTGTATTATTCCTCATGATGATTGACATTTAACCTTTATCATCAGTCGCAAAACGCAAAGCGTGCCTCCAGCCAGAAAAGACACGTGGTTTACAGATTCCTTGTAATTTCAAGTTGCAAATTTCCATTTTTCGACTTCGAAACTATAAAATTCGGATTCCTCGTCAAATTTTACGTCAAAATACTGGTCTAACTTTTAACCAAATTTCAAAGTCGAAAATTTCCATTTTGAACCTTACAAGGGGTCACTTAAGGGGTCACGTGATCATTTTTTGGATCCGAAACTATCAAATTCGGATTCCTCGTCAAATTTTACGTCAAAATACTGGTCCAACTTTTCTCCTATTTCAAAGTCGAAAATTTC
>JH154380.1:108775-126115 GCA_000226015.1 Mnemiopsis leidyi | reverse complement strand
ACGTGCTAAATGGAATTTGGGACGTTTTCGTACCTTGCCAATTGGAATCTGGGCCGTTTTCGTACCTTGCTGATCGGAATGTGGGACGTTTTCGTCCTTTCTGATCGGAATCTGGGACGTTTTCGTCCTTGCGCTTGACAAGCCTTACTCGGAATGTAGGACATTTTGGTACTTGTTGCTCGGAATCTGGGACGTTTTCGTCCTGGACTTGGGACGTTTTCGTCACTTTGGAAGTTTTCGTCAGTAGCTGAAGCTTGGCCAATACACATCATTTACCTATGTTGATCGTAATAGCCAATACTTGTTGCTATTAAGTATCCAATCGTCACATCACGTTACAAGTCGTTGATCGTGAGTTCCATTGCTCTCCGAGATAGCACTTGTTGTTGGATCGAAACGAAGACATCTTACTCCCATCATCTACTGTTTTTATACTTACCTTAAGATTGGCGTGGGTCACATCATTCACATGTAGGCCAACTATAACTGGCCTCCACCCGCTTGCAGGCTGTCTCATGTTGCAATTCATCAAGGTTCCCATGAAGGATCTGATCCATTCAGTCGGGTGAAGTCTATCACGATCACCTAACAGCTGATCACATCTCTTTTGCTTGGGCACATCACAGTGACAGAACATCTTTATCAGCATGATTTATGAACGGCAATGTTTTGCATCATACTGCATAAATCATACAAATCTATCCTCCACATCATCATCACGAAGCTGAAGTCAATAGGACCCAAAAAATTAGCTTTAAATGTCGCACAATCACCGTACATTTATGGAAATTTCGCCGCAATTTCGCCGCATAATTTGATAATATTCGCCGCACTTTGCCGCACAATTCGCCTTTTTGATCAAGTGCGGCACCGCATAATTTGCGATTTTTGACCGCACTTAAATGTTGCCTCTGATTCTATTTAAAACTTCATCAGAGATTTCCCAAAAATTACCCACACCACATTTACCCAAAGATTCAGTTTTACACTCAAACACTTCTAAATTGGATTTAAAAACATTTAAACTAGAAGAAATCCCCAATAGGTAACTTATTCCTTGTTAACATAACTCTATCATTTAAAAAATTTCTCCTGATTCAGCCAATCTGCCTGCGATATAAATAGAATTAACTTCTTATTGGACTAAGAAGTCAACGTGAAAGCTCTCTATCTGCTCTGTCTTGCTATTCTCACTTTTCTTACAACTGTATCTTGATATTTCTTATTTCAATACGACAAACAGCGATTGCTCTTGATGCAAGGCTTCATTATGCTTCTCACATCCTCAGGAGACGCTTGAAAGGATTTCACATCACATAATTCAGCATTTGCTGTCACGGATGGGACAAATCTGTGGACATGATACTAAAATACGGTTTTAATCAAGTTCAGTTCATATATCAAACTCGCTTTGGGGATTACCAGGAGACTAGAAGAAGGCTTGATTTGCCAAAAACTTTTCAGGACAATTGATGCACATTATCCACGTTGTAAACTTGTTTGCATCCACAGTTCCCCAGTTCTGAAAGCTCGGTAGCTGGAATCTGTCATGTCAAGGCATTTCTGCAAGTTGGCAAAAGGGCAGATTGGGAGATTAGTTCCGGCCTTTAATACTCGGCCGAACGGCGGATGCAAGGCCAATGCAAGGCCTATAAGGGCGATAAAAGGCCCATATCAGGCCAATAACAGGCCTTTTAATGGCCAATAGCTGGCCCATATCAGGCCTGTAGACGGCCCATAGCCAGCCTGATATAAGCCAGCTACAGGCCTGATGTCAGCCGGCTATCGGCCGTTTTTAGGCTTGCAAGAGACCCATATTTGCCCGCATGAGACGCATTCTAATAACTTATGGTTGTTAGGCTCAGTTTTTGATGAGACTAATAGAACATCATGATCATAGTGTTAGTATTAAAGATTTGTATTTTGTATTTGTTACACCTGTACCCAGGCTTTTACAGTTATACTGAAGGGGCTCCAGGAAGATTCTAGATCTTTTAACGGAGACCCTCCTCATTTAACCCTCAATCACGGTTTCGTATATTGAATTATATATAGAAAATTCTGGGTCTTAATTTTTGGCAGACAAACCGTAGCCCATCCCCAGTTTAAGGAGTTGATTACGGCTGATGCAATAAGCTAAATCCAACTAATTCAACAGGGGAAGTATTTATGATATGATATGTTATCTCAAGGTATTTCTTTGCTATTATGAGATTTTATTCGAAACTGGAATAAAAACTTTTACTTACTAATTCAAATCTTTTTAGCCATGGTGGTTCCTGCAAAACCAGCCTCCCTCCTCAAAAAAGAAGCCAGAGCGGCTGAGTTGGCTGCCAAGAATGCTACCTCATCAAAGAAATTAGCAGCTCTTAAAGCAGCTAGGCGCAAAGAAATTGTGAAGAAGACTGCTAAATACTACAAACAGTATGAAGCTGCTGATAAAGAAGAAATCAGATTAGCCAGAGAAGCAAAAGCTAATGGTAACTTCTATGTTCCAGCTGAAGCCAGATTAGCTCTCGTTATCAGATTGAGGGGTGTGAACAACATTCCCCCTAAACCCAGGAAAATCATGAAACTGATGAGACTAAGACAGATCAACAACGCAGTGTTCATCAAATTAAACAAAGCCAGCAAGGAAATGCTGAGAATTGCCGAGCCTTACATCACTTTCGGCTACCCAAACCTTAAAACCGTCAGAGAGCTTATCTACAAACGTGGATTTGGCAAAATCAACGGCCAGAGAGTAGCCATCAACGATAACACTGTTATTGAGCAAGCCCTTGGTAAGTATGGCATCGTTTCTATCGAGGATCTTATCCACGAGATCTTCACTGTTGGACCTCATTTCAAACAAGCCAACAACTTCCTGTGGCACTTCAAGTTGTCTTGTGCTAAGGGTGGACTAAAGAAAATCAACAACCACTACGTTGAAGGTGGCGACTTTGGTAACAGAGAACACTTTATCAATAACATCACTCGCAGGATGAACTAATTTTATTTATAGTTTTTATCCATTCCACAGTCGTTTCATTGACTTCGTTTTAAAAGTTTCAGTGATTTCCAATATGCTTTTTAAACCCAAATTTCAAAACAAGATCAAGAATCCTGGGTGCAGCGACAATCAAACCTTGCTCCAAAAGTTCCTATCATACAGACATGGGTGTTTTTATTTCTGCAGTATTCTCGATAACTTTGTTCCAGGAACTGGACTATAGCTATGTTTGTTTGTCACAACTGGTCGGATTAAACCCCATCCACACCCAATGTTCTTGGTTTATAAGGGTCAACATTAACAATTGCTGGTTAGGATTGCTTTCAACAATTCTTACCAGTTACATAATTAGGCATGTAAAACACGAAGCTATGATCCCTCATCATACGTCTAATTATAAATGTTAACGTTGACCCTTTTATAATTGAAAAATTTAGCCTAGTAACACACACAATGATTTCCCTAGCTGAAGCTCAGGAAGGATGCCTCCTAAGTTCGACCCGACTGCCACCACATATGTCTACTTGAAAGTAGTTGGAGGAGAAGTCGGTGCCACCTCTTCCCTCGCCCCCAAGATCGGTCCTCTGGGTTTGTCCCCCAAGAAAGTTGGAGATGACATCGCCAAGAATACCCAGGCCTGGAAAGGACTGAGAATCACTGTAGAGTTGAAGATTCAGAACAGACAGGCTACAGTCTCAGTGGTGCCGTCAGCTCCAGCTCTTATCATTAAAGCTCTAAAAGAGCCCCCTAGGGACAGAAAGAAGGTGTGCATGATACCATCGTTATTGTTGGGATAACTGTGACTAACCACAACTACGTTGTTTGGATTAAATGTGAGATCAAATGACCCGAAATTTTTATGCTATCTCCTTTTTTGAAGTGTGAAAAGGTCAATACAGTAAACTTAATCGAACCTTAATTGCAGGTAAAGAATATTGCACACAGCGGTAACATAACGATCGACGATATTATCGACATCGCCAGACAAATGAGAGCGAGATCCGGTGCCAGATATCTGTCTGGAACCTGTAAAGAAATCCTCGGTACAGCTCAGTCTATCGGGTGCACAGTTGACGGTCAGCCTCCCCACGATATCATCGACTCAATAAACAGCGGCGATATCGAGATTCCTGAAGAATGAGTTTTTATGTCTTAGTTTTTATTTATTGGATGTGTTGAGTTTTCACTCGTTTGAAATTTTTTAATGAAAAGGAGATGGTTACAAATTGTACATGATCATAGACTTAATCAACGAAAAACCAGCACAGAAGTCAAAATTTACCGAACCGGAAATTTTATATTACATCAGGCTCAAGTAATATTGGTCTGGCCTCAGGGTATTGGTACAGTGATAAAGTTACATCATCCCGAGGCCGGGGTTGTGAATCATAACACTGTAGTGTATCATAATCTAAACTATGATTATTTACCACGTTTCACACTAGTTTCCACATTCCACAGTAGTTTACCACATTTCACACTAGTTTCTCACATTCCACAGTAGTTTACCACATTTCACACTAGTTCCCCGCATTCCACAGTAGATAACTACATTTTCCACTAATTCCCCACATTCCACACTGCACTAGTTCACCACACCACATTGCACACTTTGCGTGTAAGTCGCACACCCCACAGTAACACAGTTGCATCTGATAGTACACTTCTTGTCATCACCTCTTAAATCAGAGTCTCTACATCAGCCGACTGTACTGTGTTGTTAACATACCCCTGGTATTAGTTCCTTAAAGTTTTCCGTGTGTGTAAACCTTGTCCAATGTGTTCAGCTTTTCGTGTCGTTTGTTTGTGTTGGTTTGTTTTTTGTCTGAGCAACGAAAGCCGAGGTTGTTGTGAATATAGCACGTTACTGAAAAGTTTCATATCAGTACATCTGCAACAATCTTACAATTGGTAAAAAGAAATGTCAAGTTTCATCCGTATTCTGTGGACATGTTGATGTTCTCACTGCTAAATACTTTTCAAAAAAAATATTACGTCATATTTGTGACTTATGATGCCCTTGATTTTCCCGGTATTTTCTGATAATTGGATTGCGTCACTGCTATAGTTAAGTTTAACTAAGATTGTTCTAGCACAGCTATGTCGTTCAACAAGTCCATAAAGAAGATTATAGACGAGGCGGATGGGGAGGTCGATCTCTGTGACCGAGCGTAAGTTTACAGACTCTTTGTGTGTCCTTACACTTTAAAACAACTTTAATTTTAATTGTGTGTCCTTACACTTTAAATCAACTTAAATTTAAATTGTGTGTCCTTACACTTTTAAACAACTTTAATTTCAATTGTGTGTCTTTACACTTAAAAACAACTTAAATTTTAATTGCTAAGACAGTATGCCGTCGATCCGGACAGAATTTCGACACGTTAAAATTGTATACCATTCCTAATTCCTGAAATTCGTTTTCCGGATCATCTGTTTGCCGATTGCTTGTTTTTTAAAACAGGTTTCTAGAAGACTTGCGCCTATTGATTTAAGAATTTCTCCCCCATTTCTCCGACAACTTTTACATCGTACCTAACATCCCCTCTCCTCAGAATTTCAGACATAACGGAGTACATTTCACCCTTGTCACGTGTCTCCCACCTGACCCGACTGACATTGTCCCATAACAAACTTACAAACCTGCCGACTACTATCTCTGAGATAAAGGGACTGGAAGCTCTGAACTTGTTTAACAACCACCTAGAGTCTCTACCTCTCTCCATCAATGACTTGCAGGTTTGATAAACATACTAAGTTATTTTGAGTAGTACAATGAATTTGAAATATTACGAAGTTTTCTTCTCCCACGAACAACAAATACAATCGAATTCGAATGTTACTATTTTTGCATACCAACTCAGAACCTAATACGCTTATTTACTCCTACAGAAGCTGAAGCACCTCAACGTGGCGGTAAACAGGTTGTGGGAACTTCCCCGTGGTTTTGGAGCGTGTCCCATGCTACAGGTGTTAGACATCACTTACAACAATCTTACTGAACTTCCTAACAACTTCCACTACCTCAATACTCTACGGTCTGCTTTCTCTCACTTCTCAGTTGTTTTAATAAAGATCTTGTGACTTATGATTGACGTGTGCATGATGATTATTTTTATTTATATCGTCCGCAGCTTATGTAATTTTATTGCAGTGCACTATATTTGGGGGATAACGATTTCAAAGTCGTGCCTCAAGAAGTTACCCGACTGAAAAACCTCCAGATATTGTCTCTGAGGGACAACCATCTGACTGAACTACCACCAGCAATTGGTAGGTCCTAGAATTATCAGAAACAAGCTATAAAGTCGCTTCTTTCAATGTTTAGTGTTTACTCGTTAGTTTATCACTAAGTTTTCTTCGGGAAAAAAAGTGCGATTACTTAGTTATCTAATTAAGCGCGAACGAAAATTTTGTTGAACACAGTGCAGATGTTTTTAGTTTAAAACAAACAGAATTTTCCTCCCACAGGTCAAATGTCCAAGTTGACTGAACTGCTGATTCAAAACAACTTCCTTACTACCCTTCCTATCGAACTTACTCAAACTGACCTGGCTAATCCTAAGAACGTATTCAGGGCTGATGGTAAGTGTTCATTTGTTAGTTGTTTAAAGACTCGTGAGTTGTTTAAATACTTGTTGTTTAGTTGAGTTTATGTTCAAATTTCTTAGCATTTTATCCCAATTTTTGGGATCAGTATCCACTTATTTGGAAAGAGGTTAACGGTATTGTTATCTGTATTTTTATCTGGTAGAATCTTAACCGTGGATTCCCAGGAAATCCCTTCCAAGATGAGCTACAACGTCACATCGAAACTGGAGTTGCTCAAACTTTCCAGTTTTTGAAGAGCGCTGAATATGCAAAGATCCTGGAAAACACAAGCCCCGTCGACCAGTCTAATGCAACAAAGGACAAAACTCTGAAGAAGAGCAGGAAAGGACAAAAGAAATAGAGATGATGAAATGTAGTTGTACTTATTGCTTTAGTTATGTCATCGAGACATTTCTGGGAATGAAGTGCGACGAAGGCGAAGTTGTCATCGGTGATCGCTCTAAAATTTGGCCGTTTGTAAAAATGTTGTCAACCTCTTCTACTACGCATTTAGCGCCAATCCGAGCGTCAGACTGTCAAGAAATTTATTTGTAAAACTTTTCTCAAGACCCTTCTTTGAGCAGAATTATATATGATGTGCCTATCAAGTGAAAGCATTCATTGAATCGACTGACTTTTTCTCATTGCGGATCCTTTGTGCGAACGAAATTTTGTGGGTTATTTTGAATTGAATTGTTGAGTAATTGTATTTATAAATGTTTAAGACTTATGACTTAAGTAAAATTTTCTGTTTGCAAATTCACTAAATTTGAATTCATTTCGTTTTTTGTAGAGTTGTAGAATTCATTTTTAAGTGATGCATTGGTCTTCACACGATTTAAGTTTCGTCCGTAAAATTATTTTCATCGATCTTTCGATTGACTTAATTCAAGGCACACAATCAATGTATTTTATCCGTGATTTGATCTTGAAGAGTCCCATTATTGGTAAAGAGCTGTAAATATTTACTAATTGACTGTAAATAATATACGAAATATGAATATCTTTTATACAATTTATCATCTTATATTTTTCGACTAAAACTGTCATTTATTGCAAACCTATGTAGAACTCGCTTAATGGTACAGCTTAGCAAATAAGGAAACAGCAATTTTTGCACTGTAACAGGTTTCCTAATACGTTGTCTGGTTGCTCAATTTTAATTCGTTCTTTTAGACATACATCGTTGTAGACTTCGGCAGAGCAGAAATTATTTTTAGATTACCATAAAGAAACGATGTACTGTTTCTGAATACAATTTAGTTCAACAGGCCGTACAGCACGTGTGACGCCTGGCGATATATTCTTATTTAGTTGGCGCGTTCCATAAGCATCTTTTTGTACTAGCAAAATTTGACGTTCTCGTTGAATAAGCGCATAGCCTGCCAGTACTTTTTAGAGATTTTTTCGCGCGCGTATCACGTCCACCCTTTTTCATTGTGTAACTCTCCTGATGTTTCGTCGCCAACTTGACGGTAGACATAACCTATTGTACTTTGTAGCACTAGAACATTGGTACCAGACCATTAAGATTAGTAATGAATGAACTAGTGTTTGGCACGTTGACCCCTGCCTTATAGCTCTTGCGATTTGCATCAGTGGCATAAGGCACCTCGTGGCGCATCAAAGAAGCTGTCCTGTCAATTTTGTTGCAACAGATATCGACCTAATGAGTCTTCTGGAACTCAAGTTACCCTCTAAAGCTCTTGTTAAGTGTGAACATCATAGAGTTTACCAGCGTATCCGTGGATACCAGATTTATTGCTCTGCCCAACGCACGTGCATTAAATTATCTATCTTTATTCTGTATGCGCCTCTAGTGCGCATATAAGATGCTAAGAGTACTTCTTGTAGTTGCTGGTACAATTCTGCTGCAATCATCAGGTGAATTGTACAAATAATATAATTGTTGAGTATGCAAGGGCATTAGAAAATTTAGGCAAATTGACGAACCGTGATACTGTGGCATGCTATCACAAGTCAATAGTGTAAACTGTATTACTATTTACTAGTTTACTGGCGATACAATAATTATCACTCACTAAGCAATCACACTGAATCTTAGGTTCGGTTTACGAAGATGACGTGGAGTTGCTGCTGGAGGAAACTACAAACCCGATTCTCCGAAAGGAATGGAAAAATAGAAACAACAAGTGGGCGAGACTAGATTCTATTCAGTTAACACCGCGTGATGTAGAGAAATCAGAGAGAGATGATAAACTCGATGACCTAGATTTTAAAGACTTTGCAGATCGAGCATTAGTTGGTAGAAGCTTGGATCATTTTTACTATGGGCGTGACTCTCAACCTGGAGTGTCAATTTCAGCTGTTCAGCCCAATGGAATAGGCCCGAAACATCTGCAAGTTAAAGATCCCTCCGAGTGGACGGAAGAAGACAATCATTGGGAATTGGATGAGACGCAGCCCGACCCTGGCGTAGGCCCAGAAGTTGTCGTCGATGAAGAAGACTCCGAGTCTGGTTTAGATGAGAATGTTGAAGAGATTCTCGATTCGGAAATAAAGGAGTATGACGATGAACAACAGCGGCACAATTCTGATGAGAGTGAAACAAGAAAGAATCGGCAAAAGAATGACAGAAACAAGGTAGAGAGGGTTGATGATGGTGCTCGAGGGAACATGGACCATTCTAAGCCGTCCAAAAAGAACAAAAGTAAAAAGCTTAGGAAAGAAAATGATTCCAATGCGAAAAAGAATAGTAAGAACAGGGATCGTAATTCTAACAAAGACGTTGAATCTGAGGAGAGTAAAAATGATAGTCCGAGCGAAAATGGGGCATTAAAGCCAGAAGAAGATGAGAGGCAAATGCCCTCTATTAATCCTGGGGAAACGTCAAAATTTGATACTCAGAATGACAGTGAGTGGACAAAGGAAGACGCTCATTGGTATCATGATTCCGAGAGCCCACAAGATGCTTCTGAAGATGATGGGAAAGATGATGATGAGGGACTTTTTGAGCATGATGAGACTCATTTTGACATCAAAATTGTGGATATAAATGAAGCTATCGATGCCTACAATAACGATGGTAGCAAATCTAATGGGGATGGTGCAACTGTCATAACTGATTTTAGTGATGGCGATGATGTGCGTGGCGAAATTCAAGAAGGTGATCCGACTGACGGCAAAGTTGATGGCGAAAAAGGAAGTGACGTGGAGGAGGGAAGTGAAGAAACCGAAGAAGACGAAGAGAGTGATGACGAAGAAAACAGCAACGACAGTCTGGAGGATATCGATAAACCAGACGGTGGTTTCAAGGATGAAGGAGAGAAAAAGGAACCAGTCATTGAGAGAAAAAGTCATAGTAAAAGTGACGAGTCTGAAACCGGCGATAAAATCCAAGTTGTGATCCAAGAAGAGGACGAAGTGAAAGGTGTAGTTTCTGTCAGTGCAGTGCAGGTTAGTCATGATAATCACTCATCCCGGCATTGTCCATAACTTTTTTGGACTTTAATACATTGATTTTTTGTTGGTATTTGATTGATATCTAGCATGAAAAATTTCATAAATTTAAACTTAATTTTACAGTCGGAAGTGATAGTCCAGGAAGTCCCTGCTGACAAGGAAATAAAACTGCAACTTCCATCTGAAGAAGAGATCAGGGTGAAGATGCCTATGTTCAAGTCTACAACTCTAAGCAGCGACACTAAATCTTTCACTTTCCATCTCTCTCACGGTCCATATCACAACATAGAGTAAGTAGGAGTAGGGCTGTCTGAAAAGGATTCGCAAGTGATCATTGCAATATTCCTTATCATGCTTATGCATGCTTATAGGAATTTATTGTTTTCTCCTTGTATCTTCTTTATCGAATCATTTTTCTCGCAGAAACTGGTATCTGAACATTGTGAAATTAGAAAAGAACTCATTTGGACGTCCTATTTTTGTGAACGAAACCAAGGAATTGGCAGCACATGTAAGTTTGTTTTCTGGTTTAACTTCTTTTCACAAATCTAAGCAAATAAGAACTTTAGATTTTAGAACTGCAGAAAGCAAGCTAACTTCACCATGACAATAAGTGTGTCCCACAGTTGAAAACTCACAACGACGATCCTAGAACAAATGACGCGGTGAGAATTGCCCAGTTCCAGCCGGACAAAGTTCCATTTACTTTCACGGCCGGAGCAGGGAACCGGTTCTACACCTTCCCAAACGACCGGCTACAGAGCAACCAGTACTATGGGGTGTTTATCCTGGGAGTCGTCTTTGTCAAAGGAAAGGTACACATAGCGCAGATTATTTCAGTTTCACTGTATGAGTATCATAAGAACTTTTGCTGTATTATTAGGACTTAGGATTTTGCAGCACTGAAATTTATCATTCCTTCCGAGACTCCCGCCCTCGTGAATCAACATGAACAACCCCAACTCTACAGAAAGTGTATCTGACAAATGGGTGGATGGAGGACGCCCACTCCCCCGGTCGAGCAACTTACTTCCTTACAAAAAAGAGTTACACTGTTTACCTGTCCTTAATTTTCCTCCTTGCCATTATCCTCGGTTTTGGGCTATTTTATATCTGGTTAGTTTTATTTTCGTAACAACTGTTGCTATACTGACGTTACGTTTTTGTATGTGTCATGGAATTTTAACAAAATATTTCGTTTTTTCTTTAAATTTGTCTGAGTGTATTTCGTTGAATTTATGATTCGCCGAAATCACCATTCTTCGAATCCTCATAGACCATGGTCATAATCATATTTATATCTTGGCAATCGCTCATTCTTTCAGGAGGCAATGGAAAATGAAGAAACTGCGTCTTCCTTTTTCTAAGTCAATATCCGCGGAGACAAGTTACAAGTAAGATATCTTTACTTGATATTCTGTACTTTACTTTTCCACTATTATGTACTACAGTTCGTAAATGAGGGTAGGAAGATAGGTATTTAAGTTTCAACACTCACGTCCTTTCTAACTCTCAGATTTAGCCGCCTGAAACAGAACTCCGAAAAGGAATGTAATCAAGAATTTGGGTACGTAAAAGTTTATGAAACACACTGACACTACACTACATGAAACACTACACAACTGTTTCAAAAGAAGTTTTAGATGATTTCATATCCAGCTCAATTATAACGGTGCTCTCACAGATAGAGATAAGTTTGTTACTGTCATAACACGTCGTACTGTCATAACACGTCGTACTGTCATAACACGTCGTACTGTCATAACACGTCGTACTGTCATAACACGTCGTACTGTCATAACACGTCGTACTTAGACGAAAAACTAAGTTTTATGTTTCAACAGTTCTCTCTTCCTATTTCAGGCTTGAAAAGCTTACGAGCAAAATGCCGAAAATGTTCAGGAAAACTAAGAAATCGAAGGTGAAGAAGCAAGGTTTGTATTCAGATATTCATATTTCAGACTAAAACAGTTTCTAGTATTGATGTTAATTGTTTTAGGCCATCTCATATTTCGTTAATATTAGATCCTAACAGTAAAAATAGCTAAAACTTAGTCATGTTTCTGTGATTGATCTAAAAGTCCCACCTAGAAAGTTTTTACATTCCCTGTTACCTCAGGACGACATCGTGTAGGAGCTCCGTCTAACACGGCCCAGTACGAGATGGTATCTTTCAAGAAGTCTGGTAGAAAAACAAACCAAGCCCAAACCTCATCTAATCCTGCTGCTGTGCAGCCTCACACTAACCACAACCAACGATCAGCCCCCGGTAAACTGGAGGCTCCGAACTATGATAATGCTGAATATGACGAGTTTGGACACTTGATCACGCCTAAAGGTTTAAGCCTCCGCAGACATTTCGCGAGTGAGATGCAGCTGGACGACACGATTCTGAACATGTGCGACGATCAAACACTAACAACTGAGACTGAGGGTTGAAAGAGACGACAAGTGCTCAAGAGTCAAGGTGGCAATTTATCAGTTTCGTTTTTACTAAGAAATGAGACTAATGTCCGCATTGTGGAGTGTTGAACATTTTCATGATGGTTAAACTCAATAGAATTCTCACTCGTCAAAACTACACCGGTCGCAGTTTCAACTACAATTACACAGTGTAAATGTGCTTCTACTTCTTGTCTCCGACCTTCGCCGATTTCTTTTTAATTAAATTGTTCTGTTTTAGTTTTACTTATAGGTTTCACTGAATTAGTGTCCTTAAGTCTATGGTATACTTTGTCAGACTTTGCCTGCCCTGCTGCCGCGAAAATGGGCCACAACGCAAGGCAAGGTATACCTGAACGTTTTTCTCCATGATTATGATTTTCCGCGCAAACGGGATCTTGTCTATTTGTTGACTCCAGCGACTAAATAGACAATATGATTTTACCTAACCAGCAAAAGGGCTTTGGTTAAAGCAAAATATGATCAATGATATGTGAAAGATTGACTGGCCGACCGGGGGTACTTGTAATGGCCGACCGGGGGTACTTGACGAGATGATATCCGTCTAACGTTCTAGCTGCGTGAGTCGGGTATCACCGCGACAAGGGGGTACTTGTAATGTAACTTTAGTTGTTTAGTAACGTATGTTAAAGTTGTACAGATACAAAATTGCTCTAACCAGAGCCCTTTTGCACGCTACCAGAGGTAGCGTGCGTAAGCTCACCTGGTTAGGTGAAAACAGAAAATAGAAAAGTTCTTCAATTCACAATTACAATATATTAATGTTTTTTAATTAAACTTATAGTTATCTTGCATAACGCATTGATGAATTGGTCTGACTTTGATTTTGTCCGACATTTTCCGATCAGTTCACCTAACCATGAACCAGTTGTCTGTTAACGGGCGATGCGCGTCTAGAATTTCTTCGCCAGGCCAGAAATGCGTGACAGCGCGTGATGGCCGCGACAAAGGTTATCAACCTACAAGTTGTCTGACTTTATCCGACCCACATTCGAAGCGAATTCTCCGAAAATAAAATGACTGGACGGTGCGCGCTGCTGTACAACTTAACCAGGTGCTTACTTGTCCCACGCTGTGACCTTGTAGGTTGATAACCTACTGTCGCGGCCATCACGCGCTGTCACGCATTTCTGGCATTTCGAAGAAATTCTAGACGCGCATCGCCCGTTGAGCTGTGACCCTTTTCAAAAAAATTTGGGGGCGTTGCTGCGCGCGGCCACGCCGCCGCGTGCTTCGCTGCAGCAGGGCTAGGTTTATCGGGCGTTACGCGGCTCTTTTTACGTCCCCAGGCAATGCAAGGCTAGCTCTGCTGCGCAAAAGCTCGATAGGGCGCGCGCCACAGGGCTAGATTGGCCTAGCAACGCGCGCGGCGGCTGCTACGCTTCCTCTGATGGCGCGCACGACTCGGGCATACCCAGAAAACGTTACTGGCTATTGCGTCTGACCAAGCGCTGTGATCTTTTTTCTCTAGGACCAAGCGCTATGCGCGCTCCGTGATTGGTTAGTTGAATCACGTGCACGCTCCTAGTTAAAGTTATTTTTCTAGGGTTGCCGAAAAGTAGTCAAAATCAGTTTTTTCAAAATAACTTTTGTTGTAAAAGGTTTTCAAATTGCCTCCTGGGGAGGCAACGATTAATTTAGAAAACGGTCGTTTTGCAACAAACCGGACCACTTATTATTCCACTTACTTTTGAAGTTACGATATAGCTGGGAAGGATTCCTGGGTACAGGGTAGGGGCATTAGTTGGAGCACTAGCTATAGCAAATCGCTGAATGCTTTTTTGTTTTTTCCATTTTTCTTGCCGAGATTTTATCTATATCCGAGATTATGTCTGAGATTATATCCGTCCAAGATTATATTTGTCTCCCGTTCTAACGAGCGAGTCGGGTAACACCATTTGTGTCATTGCAGTAATCTTCTTGGGTCAGGTTTCTTGACGAGATGATATCCGTCTAACGTTCTAACGAAGGAGAGCAGAAAACTGCGAGCAGAAAACTGCGAGCAGAAAACTGCGAGCAGAAAACTGCGAGCAGAAAACTGCTAGCAGAAAACTGCGAGCCGCGCGCGGGTCGGGTAACATCTCGACAACAGGTTTCCGTCTTTCGGGGTGATAATTTGGCCAATGTACTTGACCTCCTTGGAGATCAGGAATTGGCAGATCTATTTGTTCAGCTTAAAACAAATGTCCTCAGTCCTTTCATCTTTCTCGTACTGCTCTGGGTCAAACATTCTAGGGTGTTTAAAAGACTAGGATGTCATCAAATATAATCAGCACACCTTTTGATTTGAACTTATCACTCATATGGTTTTAGAAATTTTCGTAGGCACTGTTGTTGTCTTTCCTAAAATTGTTTTTCCTTCTGTATCTACCAAAAGGGGTTGGATGTTCTCAGTTTGTGAAAGTTTTCCCATAAGGAAAGCTCCCAATAGCTATTCTTCAGGTCCAGTTTGCATTTAAGCACGGCAACTGAATAAATTGATGAGCTGACGTTGTGGTGAACACGGAAGTGAATAGCACGTGTTCTCCAATACCCTGTCAGCCTGATCTATACTATTGTGAAGGGATTACCATCCACAGAGCTTATATTTTGTTTTTATATTGTCTTTACTTTCTGTATTGTAACAATGGTATGAAACTGAAATTTTTATTTTCTTGACATTTTTGTTTTCTTGATTTGTTATCTTTTATTAACATCTCTTTAGGGGTAAGGAGATGGTGGCGACCCATTAATTGACATCACTGGAGTCTTTGCATATTCTCAGTTTGCATGATTGCTTCAGAACTACCATTGAGTTTACTCACTCAGCTTAACGATGCCCTGGTTGTCTGACTTTGTCCAACCCTCATGTGAAGTGAATAAAATGTCGGGAGGGTGCACGCTGCTGTACAATGCCCTAGCAGCCCCGGCTATGCCGCCTATGCCAGGGGGTACTATGCCAGTGGGCACCAAATCTTCGTAAAAATATTTGACAATTTTGCAAGATTAACTGCGTGACTAGCAAAATCAAGTGTTTGGTTTAATAGCTTCACTATTGATTTAGATTTTCCGGCCATATTTTCACAAATTGCTCCCAGTGGGCTCTTGAACCAGGGGTACCACTTAGGGGCACCTTTGTACTGCCGAGGGGCGCCATATTTGCTAGACCAACAACGTTAAGTGACTATACTTACTCGGTGAGCTAATCCAATTTGGCATTCTAGGTTCTGCACTCTACCTAGATCTTCTATCACTTCTGCGTGGATTGAAAATGCAAGCTTTCTTGCAGCATGCTGAACTGACTCAGCCACATTTTCTTTGATCCTGTCTCCATCAGAAATTCTGTAACTAGCTTTTGCTTTCGTATCTCCTACTCCTTGGTCTCTTCTTCAACGTGATTTAAGACTTCTAAATTTAACTCTTTTTAAATTAAGCTTTACCTCTGTATGAAGAACTTTGAGAATATTAGATTACAACGAATGAATGAGAACTATATTTTAGCTTCGGGACCAATGTGTATTATTCAAAGAAACTGGACTGAATTACTCCGCCAGTTGGGCGGTGTGTCCACCAGGGGTGCCATGATATCAAAAGCTTATTTGACTCAGCCGTCGGTGAAAAGCTTAGCCAACGAATCTATGATAGTTAATGCTGATGATTAAAAATACAACATCTTTCGAGGTGATGCCCAATTCTCGCAACTCAAAGCTGAACGGATGACGGATGTAATCCCGTCAATACGCGCTTAGGCTAACTCCCAGAATGAAGAATTTATATTAGCTACCGCGGCTGTCGACAGGAAACTTCCTCCAATGGATGACTTGGTTCCCGCTGGTAGGGGCATCACCCTTGGTGGACACAGACTTTGTTTTGTGGTGTTGACTAAAGTTTATACTTAAGATGTCGGTAATGGAAGATTTAAATTGTGAACTCTTACAAAAACTCATTTCTGAATATTATCGTTCACTTTATCTTGAGTTTATGGCGAGTGACTCGATACCAAAATCTGCAATAGGAAGCTATTATGAAAATAAAACTAATATTTACTCAAGAACTGTTGTCACAGCGTGTCACCCAGTCTGAGCATGGCCATGGCACCGGTTTTTGTCGCTATCTGCAACCTGGAGCGACCTGCAGGCGGTAAAAATGGGCTCGAAAAAGCTTATGGTACTCGAGTCCTTGGTTTAGCTGCTCTGTATTGCTGTAGGCTCATTAAACCCTCAATCACGGTTTCTCGGTCATTTGGCTGAATCGACCCAAGAAGATTGCATAGACAAATTCCCTTAGCACACTCCTCTAGGATTGGTGGATCTGAGTAAGCAGCACATCATTTATGATTATGAAGTTTGCATTGGCAAATTTAAGAGAAAATTTCACGACCTGATCCTGTACTCTTGCAAGCACGGGCATGTAGGAAGCAAGTTAAAACTGAAAAGCTTTTTAATTTAGACAGTGGTGTAATGTTTTAAGGCCCTGCTGACCCTGCTTACACAAAATCACGTTAAAATTTGGGGAAATTTTGATAGTATTAATGTTAATTACTGTAGTTCAAGTAAAATCATTTTGGTGTAGTAGTTTCAATGGTAATCATGTACTCTTTTTACAATTCAGACTATATTGGGATAAAAACAGACAGCTGTCTAAATTTAAATTGGTGACCCTCGTCCTGCCCCAGAACATCGTTCCCCAGAACATAATGCCCCAGAGATTTTGCCCCAGTGATGTCGTGCCCCACAACATCCTACCCCACAAACTTGTGCCCCACTGACATCCTGCCCCAGTACACTATGCCCCAGGGATTATGCCCCAATGACGTCGTACCCCACAACATCCTGCCCCACAAACTTGGGCCCCACTGGCATCCTGCCCCAGTACACTATGCCCCAGGGATT
>JH154380.1:58099-97527 GCA_000226015.1 Mnemiopsis leidyi | reverse complement strand
TTGGACAACAAACCTGACTTTAGATCGCATACAGTTGACACAAACCTGACTTTAGATCGCATACAGTTGACAACAAACCTGACTTTAGATCGCATACAGTTGACAACAAACCTGACTTTAGATCGCATACAGTTGACCGCTTCACAAATGTACTCTCCTGCATCTTCTTCATTCACAGTTAAAGACAGCTCGTTTCCTGATCCAACAACGTCTGTTCCTCGGTACCAGACAACTGTAGTAGTGATGGTATTATGAGGTTATGAGGAGAGGAGAAGGGTAGAAGTAGAAGAAGGAGGGAGGAAATGAGTAGAAGAAGGAGAAGGAGGAAGGAAAGGAGTAGGAGTAGGAGAAGGTCGAAGGAGGGAGGAAATGAATAGGAGAAGGAGAAAGAGAGGAAAGGAGAGGTTATATGCGGTGACCTAAGATAAAGTTCAACTTCTTTACCAAAAGAATCCCCTCCTTTCCCCATTGTACAGAATATTGATAATATCTTCACAATAAAACGGTCACGTGTCACGTTACTCACTGTTGGGTTCAGGGAAGCCGTTAGCGTGACACTCCAGGAACAGAGTCTCTCCAGGGATCATATCTTTAACTCCGTACTCCTCCTCCGCTTGCAGGATCTCTGGCTGCTCCACATATCCACACCGTCCACTGTTAAGCACTTCTATAGCGAACTTGTCGTTGTTACATGCGTCTGTCTTCATCTGAAATAGGAAAGATTTTGTTGTTCCGGTTATATTGCTACAATAGTTTGTTGGTCTGGTTTGTGCTCACATACTGAGTTTCCCAGCTTAATTTGTCAAGTTTGGACTAAAGTGATTGGAGCATGAATACGAGTTTTTATGAATATCTTTTGACAACAATTTGTATCTTATGACAGTCAGCAAAAATTGAATTACAATCGGTTTTAAAATCTGTCTAAATCTGTCAAAGCTGAATTTGGGGTCACATGATCACACTTACCGCACACTCGTTGAAGTGCTCCTCACAGTAATTAGAACACACATAGTCCGGTACAATGAGTTCTGTGTAATCACAGAACTGTGGACACTCACATGTGTGACCCTCTCCTTCATCGTAGTTTCCTTTACAGATCTGGGTGTGGAGAGTTAGGTTCATGTAGGGTAACAATTGAAGCATTTCTTGGGGAAAGTTTCTACTCGATAGTCGATAAATACCTGCTTTCACTTGCTATAACTCTTCATGATTTATAGTAAGCTTGATCATCTCCCAGATCTAATAAAGATGTATATTTCTCCTTGTCTACGAGATCTACTATAGATCAATTATAAATCTACTATAGCTCGACTTTAGATCTACTTATATAGATCTACTGGTTTCTATAGATCTACTATAACCCACTATAGATCTACCACTACAAGGTCTGCAGGAACTAACCCTTTCACCCGGACACACAACACCCTCGCACAGATCCTTGATGTGGAGGTACGCGTCCTGTCGCACGTAACCGTACTTGTTAACCGCCTGACATGTGTACCAGCCCTCGTTAGGTAGATCCACGTTGTTGATCGTTATGGAGTTGATTGTGGTCTGACTTAACCCGTTACCGTTAGCATCTTTGAAATTCTGGGAGAGGAGGAGTTTAACAATTGGTTGTCGTGAACAACTTGTCGTTGTTAACGACTTATCGCTTAACTGGTTGTTGTTAACGACTGGTCGTTGTTAACGACTGGTCGTTGTTAACAACGAGACGTTGTTAACAACTGGTCGTTGTTGACAATTTTTAGGATCCAAATCACCTGTCAGACTCTAAATGTTTGCAATTTATAACATTGTATAAGTTCAAAAAGTGAAGATTCATTTTCACGAAGATGTTTAGCGCAGCTCTTACAGAGCTCTACTTAACCTAAAGTTAAAGTGACAAAACAAGATTTACAAGATTAAAACATGAAAGGTGGTACTTACATTCAAGTCAGGGACGGTAGTTTGATCCTTCTTAGTAATGGTGATTTGGGGGGTGGTGGCAGCTCGAGCCGTACAGTCAAACCTTCCAGTACCACCTGGGGGCACCGTGATGTTCCTTGGGGGCTCAGTGATCACTGGGGGTCTCTGAAATAGTGTCATGTTAGAATCGGGAGCTATCCATCTTGAAGTAGTTTTGCATTTTAAAAACTTGTGGCACAATTCTTAGTATCGCTAAAAGCTGCTGACGCTTTTGAAAATCCTGATCCATGCACAGTCCACCTGTCAATCCTCCTGCCCCGTCCACTCTGCAGTAAATTTTTATCAAATTTCCTCTGCAGACGAATTTGCAGAAGTAAATTCCGTGACAGGACCTGTAAACTCTTTGAAAAACGCATCGTTACCATTATCAAATTTCCTCCACCTCCTTATTGAATCTTAGTGCAATTAGTGAAGATGGCAGTTTGTCACGGACGGGTGATTTAGCACCGTTAACAGGTAATTCCCGTCCCGTTCCACTACACATATTGTATGAGGGTGGTTCTCTAACCCACCACTGTCGGCAGTGCGCTGGAACAAACAACCCTGAAATGCTGTAACACTGTAATCTTTAGTGCAGTCTGCTTCACTGTGCTATATTAGTTGTGTCTGCAGTCTGTGTAATCCTCCAATGAGAGCGCGGGTAGGGGTAAACAAAGTGTGATCAAAGAGTGAATGAAGTGTGAAGTGAAGCCGTATAAATATTTAATCAGACCTTGTCTGGCACGATCTGTTTGAATTGTGCCTACTGCTGCCCCAAAACTTCAATTATGTGCTAATTCTTATTTGGTATTTAACGAATGTCTGGACTTGTCACATACGTGTACGTGAGGAATTGATCCCTAAAATCAGGGGGATTTTGTGCTGCTGTAATCTGAATGCCAGTGAGTGACCGTTTTGTGCTGCTGTAATCTGAATTTCAGTGAGGGACCGTAGTAACATAAAAAGGAATGAGCTTACCACACACTTATGCACGTATGCTCGTCTGTAAGATAATGAGCCATGATGAGGTAAAATAGTGGTCAAATATCGAAAAAAGACTTTTGCCAAAATGTCTCCTGAAAGGATCCCACTGTACTGCTTAATAAAATGTCAAGAGCGAACTTCTACTAGTACTAGTACTATTCGGGAGTAATGAGTAGCTATGAAGGTGCTAAGGTGTGTTATAAAATATTCTTATGAGGGAATCTAATTGTGGGTAAATCTATCGCGACCGCTGTTCTAGTGAGGCTATATATACAGTGAGGCTATATATACAGGGTGGTTTTAAAATTTGGTAACGTCCTTATCGCAAATGTGCAGAGGTGACAATCGAATCGTCTTTAAACTTTGTAGGCATTATTCTTCATTCATCATTAAAAAGTCCTGAAATTTTCATCAAAAAATGATTATCAGAACCGTAGTTATGACCGTTTTTGTGATCAAATCGAGGATAATTATTAAAAGGTCGTCACCTCAGCACTGCACATTTTCGATAAGGACGTTACCAAATTGTAAAACCACCGTGTGTATACTTACATATATATATACATTACTTACATATATATATACATTATGCATATACATTATAGAAATATATACATTATACATCCGTACTCGACCAGCTTCCACCCGGAATACTAAACTCGTCTAAAGCAGGATTTATCCTTATAAGTAATGTATAACGATAAATCCTGCTAAAGCAGGATTTATCCTTATAAGTTATACATAACGATAAATCCTGCTTTAGACGACTTTAGTATTCTGGGTGGAAGCTGGTTAACAACTTAATATATGTCGTCAAAAAAGTTATGTTGTTAACAACTTAATCCATGTTGTTAACAACTTAATCCATGTTGTTAACAACTTAATCCACTTAATCCATGTTGTTAACAACTTAATCCATGTTGTTAACAACTTTAGAATGGCCGAGAGGCATGGTGAGGTGAGACGAGAGAACCACAAAGGAGAAGAAATTAATCTCGTTTGTCTAGCAACTACAATCGATAGACACGTCTCTGGCATAAGTTTAGAACATCGAATTTAAACCCACATGTTTTGCCCTGGAAGTTTGAGATACCTGATATATTATATAGAACAGGACAGTTTTATAACTAAAGATTAAAAGATGTACGTAACTACACCAGAACAGGACAGTTATTCCCAAAAAAGTTGAGAAATCAATTTCAGTGAGCCTCTTTTTAGTTTTTTTCCACCCAAAGCATTCGTAGATCAAAAAGTTTTTTCCCAAAAGTCAAGATATTCACGTTGACAACACTTACCGATAACTCAGGATCCAAAACCTGATATTGAGGAATTGAAATGATTTAAACTAATTAACTAAGAATATTCCTACAAATTAAAGTTTAACGAAACTTCTTAACTAGTGTTTTATCACTGTGTACTAAAACGATATACGTAACAGTGAGAGTATATGCTGAGGAAGCATTGTATGTTCTTTACCACGTTACGTTAAGGAAGTATTATATGTTCATTACGTAATTATGATTAAAATTAATGATGGTTAATGATGATTAATGAACCTAATGGAAAATTTAACAATGTCCTACACATTACACTCACTTGATTTTTCCTCTGACAATAACTGACAGTAAACAAGAGAGCAAAGAAAGATAGGACATTAATCTTCTCCATCTTCAAACTTAACCGATGAAAATACTAACATATATGGACACTTAAACGAGTAGTGGTTTGATCGAAAAATCACGCCGTTCCTGCAATGTCACGCAGACGTCACGCGTGAGTTGTGTCAGGCCTGCTCCTGCCGCTAGTACCGTGCTCATACTTATATCGTAAGCAAAATGATTACTGGACGCTCATATGATATTACAGTTCTTATCACCAATCATTATGTCTTATTTCGCACTTTAAAGTTTAATTGCATATCTAAGGCAACCGAACTTTTTCAGGAAATAATTTTTCGCAATGCGTTCCCCCAATTCTATCCCGGCCTGTTTCATTCTATCTATGCACCTTAAGTAATCATGTGTAAAGGGTAGAAAATTGACTGGTCTCGTTACATAAATACAATTTTGTGGGCGAAATGTCGCGATATTTTTTAAACTTTTGAAGTTAATGTGTTCATGTTGACGTGGACTTGAGGTCACACGACAATCGCGACAGTAATATCAGAGGTTCTTCCTTTCTTACGTTGTCGCCGTTTATGTCTTTATGATAACCGCTGTGGACCAAAAAACATTGTGGTAGAAAAAGAATATACTGGACTATTTAGAATTTACTTTTCATTTGATAAAAACACTTAGACACCGAGACGCGACAGACGATTGAAGTATAAAGGGTATATCCTTTATAAATATTTATAACTAAATGGCCGCGGTTTTGGAATGAGGACATTTGATAAACCGCAATTCAATAAGACTGATTTCATTTTAATATTTTGAGCGGCGGCTATGCTAGTTTAAATCAGAATACTGGCACTGTAACTGATTACACGTAAATTTGCGGGGGACTGAAAAATTTGTCCAAACTTTGCCAAAGATGCGGGAAGATAAATACCGCCTTGCAGCAAACACTTTTGACTGTTTAAGTTTAAGTGTGGCATTAAGTGTTCAAGTTTTTCTGAGAAGTTAATGAAGTTGCAGGTTGAGTGGGAAGAGTGACACCCTCGACGAAATGCTTAAAATAAAAAAAAGATGCTGTCGCTTCAACATGCTTATATGGCCTAAAAACTCAGGTTGTTCCACAATATTTCGGGCTAAATAAGTATATATGTGTACTGATCTGAATATGTATCAAATATGCTAACATCTTTACACTGATAAGCAGGTCAAGATCGTTTGACGACTACAGTATGCCATGCAAACGAACCAACATACCGACGCACTGACGAACAAAATGAGTGACCTGGTAGAACTGAATCAAACTGACTGACGAACAGACAAACAAATTATCAGACGGACAAAATCTAACCCCGACTATTGGAGCTTCTTCAGTCGTAGCTTCGGTCTGAAATGAAATTATAATCAGCGCTTTGAGTTTAAAAAATGTTATATCCAAAGACACAAAACTCAGTTTTTTCTCTGAATCCCAACCAATTATTTAAAGAATCGGTGTAACTAAAATCAAGAATATCAAGTTTTGCTGCTTAGCAGCTTAGCAAATAAATTAATATGAGGACGCACTGAGCCTAAAGAATCGGGGGTAGTGAAAGCATCGTCAGTTTGGAAAACTGTACTGTAGAAGTCAGCTGTTGTGTAGTAGTCATCGGTGGGAGTTTCTGTTTCTACACGAGTAACAGAATCTGTTTCTGTTTCTGTGCTGTAGGAGTCATCAGTAGGAGTAATTGTTACTACACGAGTAACAGAATCTGTTTTCCTTTCTGTGGTGTAAAAATCATCGTAAACTGTAGGACGTTCTGTGTTATCAGATTCATCATTATCAGATTCTGTGGTGTAGGAGTCATCAGTAGGAGTAATTGTTACTACACGAGTAACAGAATCTGTTTCTCTTTCTGTGCTGTCGAAATCATTAGATTCACTTGGTGATACTGTAACTTTACGGTCCTCAAAATCAGATTCCTTAGCAGAAGTTGAGAGGTCGACAGATTCATTAGGCTCTGTTACAAGATCATCTGTTATGACATCAAAAGAGTCAGTTCCGGTAACGGTGTAGATGTCCCTGGTTGGGGCCGCGGAGAAAGTCTTGAAATCCCGAGTATTACCCTCTGTAGGTCCCTGGGTGTCCACTCCATTTTCTTGAGTAGCGAATGTTCCCGTCACTATTCCGTTACCCTCCGTGAAGTACGGTGTGGATATGTCCAAGCCGTCGGTGGTGCCTCTGTAATCTGAGATGGCTCTGTCGGTGGTGCCTCTGTAACCTGAGATGGCTCTGTCGGTGGCGCCGACTGTAACAATCCGGTTATCGGTGGTGCTGTCCCCGTACGTGACGGCGTCTCTAGAAGAAGTCAGATCACCGGCGCTATCCACTTTTGAGCTGGTCAGAGCACCAACATTTCCCCTCGAGGTAGTCATCTGGATGGTGTTTTCGCGCCGTTGCGGCGTCTCCGTGCTCCCATCAACACCCTCCCCTTCGGGTACTGGATCAAGATGCACCGCACAGAACCCTGCATAGGTCTCCTCATCTATCAATCCGTACGTGAAGCACGTCTCGTAATTCTCACAGAGATACTGGAGATTACCGTGGGAACAGTCGAAGTGATCTTGATCAAACTCTTGAGCGTGAGCAGCGAGAGATAGTGCGAGTAGGAGCACTGCTGGTAACATCCTCATGTTATAATACCTTCACCCTGGCATGATGTAGGTGTCAGTAAAGGAAACACGAAATAAATTGGATATTTGACAGCAATACAAGATCTGAGCGAAACGATCGAAGTTCAAAGTCAAACAACAGAGCGGCGGTAGGGAGGTACATGTGCGAACAGGGAAAATGTGCCTCACCTGAATGATGCAACACTCCCTACCCTTATTACTTTATATTGACATCAACGTCACCTAGCACTCTTTGCCCGCGGTATTTTAACATCACGTGATGGTGTTACATCACAGGTCGATACGCACGCCTGTCCTTGGGCGTACTGTTCGTTATAAAGTTCCTTTCAGTTCAGAGTTCCTTACATCCTCTTATCAACTAATTACGGTGTATAATTCTATGTTTCTAGATTGTCCTGTTTTTTGGGTTACATATTATTCCGTGAGAATAGGTAAATTCGGAATATTCGACATTTACAACCCAGTATTCATGCTCTTGTAAGCATGAATTCTCCCTGGAATTCTAGACTTTTTGTATTCTGCTATACCATTTGATATGGACAGAAAGATTTGGGGAAGATTAGAATTAAATTATATTGCCCCGGAAAAAGAAGTCACTATAATGACGGTATTTACTTATGAGTCATGATTTCATTTCACGAACGGGTAAAGGTGCAGTGATTCGCCTTAGAAACATTCTATGGAATAAAACACCGAAGGTTGACATTGATATAGAATCTATAAACTCTTAAGTCGTAAAAAGATGTGATTTATTAATCCTTAAAATTTTTGTCTTGAAGTGTCAAAACGCAAAACTCAAACAACGAAGTGTGAAATCTTTGTCAGCAAATTCTCATCTATTGCGCTGGAATGTAGCCTATAACTCAAGATAGTGAAAGTTTAACTTCCGATCCAGCAAATACCGATATAGCCTGGTAACTACCGCTCCTTTCATTCTACCTGGAGGGTACTTGCTCTGCGTAGTAAGAAGTGACCCTGCCTAGTACAAACGTACTGTTTTCCCACCTACCAGACATCAGACAACACATTAGCACCTGGCACTCAAACTGATTTTAAAGTCGGTTAAAAGTCAGATATTTTAACAATCTAGCTTCTAGGATCAACATTCACAGCCTTTTAAATTCGTTAAAATGAGCTACATTTGTAAGTTCTATGTAAGGTAAACACACGCCCATACGGCCTGGTGGGAAATGTATGAGTGTACCCTATCAGGCGATCCTGATCATTCTCGGTTTCGCAATTAGATTATACTTAAGGAATCTGAAAAGTTCAAATATTTGAATCTAATGAGGAAGGCAGCTTCATTCAACACTAGATTAATTCATCCTTGATGAAGTCTGAAAACTTGAGACAAGAAAATGTCGTGCAGCGGACCTGACAGGTTAACGCTGAGAAATCTAGTTCTGACATTGTACCAAAGTGAGATTTAGATTTGTCAAGCTTTAATGCTGAGAAATTTGATGTGCTAAAGTTTGTTATTGAATTTGGCTATTGTTAAAGGAGATGAATTTACTGTTTAGTAAAGCAAGCTGCAGAAGATTTAAGTAGCCTTGAAGATTGCGATAAGAGTTATTATTTCAAGAAGCTCCAGGAAGAAGTGCATCCAAAAATTTTAAAATTTGAGGAGAAATTTCGATTGAAACTTGTTACATGATCACTGATAAAGATGTAAGAATGCTGCTACAGTTGTAAGAATACTGATAAAGATGTTACATCATACTAATGGAGATGTTATATCATTGTTATCTCTTATAGCATCATTACATTTGCCAATAACTAAAACTTCTGTAAGGCATGAACATTTTTACAAATTGCCTGCATTAAATTTGATGAAACTACTTCACTTACGTTCTGCACACAACAATTAATTTTAAAGTCCGCTTTATTTATGAAACATGACTTGTGTTATCTAGACTTGTGTAGAAAATAACGTCAACCATTTATTCCATACAACTGAGGAAAACAGACGAGCTCTCACCAGCACTAGTGCTGTAGAACCAGTATTCTAATTATGAGCATTACGTATATCGGTAATGACTTGGACATGTCAGCACCGTTGACTCGCCAGAATGAGATTTAAGAAATGTTGGCTTACTGGCTTTCTACTGATATACTACTGGCTCACTACTGGCTTTTTACTGACTTAATACTGGCTTTAAACTGACTTTTTAGTGGCTCACTACGGGCTTTCTACTGACTTATTACTGGCTCAATACTGGCCTTCTGTTGACTTATTAGTGGCTCACTACTGACTAAGCTGGAACACTGACCGTTGTTGATACTTGACATAAGGTATTGTACACATCCATCTTTTACTAACATTCTTTAGTTTTACTGAATCTTATGTGAGTCTACAACTATAGTTAACTGCTATATCTAGAGAGATATGTAATATTGAGCAAGTATGAGGCCTCTTTGCGGTGCTATAATTACAGGGGATAATATTGCTAAGTTCATTGTCTTAATAATTAGTAAAGTTTGTCCTTTTTTTAATACGCAACGACCAAGAATACAATAAATTTGCAATGCGAATTCTGATAATAATATTAATTATCGATACTAGAATTAAGAATTTCGGCGCCCTTACAACATATAATTTGTTCTCATCCAGTCACGTTAACCCACCTCAAGTATTTACCCTTCAGAAACCGCCCACTGACGACTTGGCTGTTTGCGTATATTTGTCAATAAGTCAATAATTTGTCAACTTAACAGAGGGAAAATAATGAATATTAAGGTCATCTGGTAAAACAGCGAAACTCCTGTTACTGAACTAAAACTGAATTTTGAAAGATTGTTAAGCGTGCTAAAAGTAAAAAACGTTAAGTTACTGAATTTTAAACGATGTTGAAAAACCTGCTCGATATTAACAAACATCAACTAAGATAGGTGAATACATAAACTTAAATCAACTGAGCAACAAAGTGACATGTAACATAAAGTTATTCCGTAATATGAGGGGTGAAGTACGATAGAAGCAAGAAACAAGCTCTTATCTACTGAAGATAAGGTAATTTGTAATTACTGTGTACTTTGTACCAAACTTGGAAACTGTTAGAAGCTGTCTGGAACCGGTCACAATCAGCTCCTTTTTAAAAGAATTAACCTTCAAGTGGGTGATGATTGATAAATCTGAAGAGCAAGAATGGCTTCCTTATTTTATCAACTCGAACCTCTCAAAAAATTCCGGCAACATTTTTGAATTAGCAACAGAATTCAATGGCATTTCCCACCTTTACGTGTATAATTCTTACAGAAAATCTAATTTGCTCTGTGATAATATAAAACTAAAAACGACCTATGATGACACGAATGAATACTGTCTACTAAGCGGTTCCTGTATCAACTCGCCGCTTTATCAATCAGAGGTAAGGAAGCACCTGTCTTACCTGGCTGGTACTCGGATTATTGAGTTGGAGAATCGCAAAAATCATGGGCTAAAAATAGTATAAACGTTCGTCTCTGTCACGTGAAAACAGGAGATAGTCGGTCATGGAGCTCAATTTTGACGGTAAAATCTCTTTTATTTTGCTCACTTTATGGCGACAAACACTTATGGACGTAAAAGTTAGAGCTTAGCACAGTACACAGATTGCATCAAGACTACTGAATCAACAACTTTCGTAAATAAGTAGGGTTGGTACCAAAAGTAGGATTAGTATTTAGTGAAATAACTAGAAAACGTACAGGAGTCTGACCTTGTAATCTTACTTTCTGTTAAAACTATCTTTGTCAGGGCTTTGCTGGGCGCGACATTATAAGTGCACGTGTCCTTTATATGATGACAAAGTTAGCCCCAAAATTATAAAGTATGATATTAAATGTTGGCGACATGTCTTAGTAGTGGACAGTCAGCTTCTACGACGGAACTAAGTATATAGAGATTTATATCTAAATTTCAAACTTTCAGTAACAACACTCAGACCGGTGTGATTATATAAACTGTCACAATGTCACAGTGCCTGTAACAACTTACAGATATACTTGTCTACAGGTGAAAGACGACATTGGCAAGTTCAAGATGGAGACGGTGGACCTGGAGAACGAGAGAAAGAGGATACTGGGGGATCTGGAGGAGAAACTGGATACTACCAATACTCTGAAGGGAGCGTACGATATTAAGTACGACGGGACAATGAAGACATTGGACCAGCTTAAATCAGGTTCGGAATGAATGGGAAATTTCTTGACAGTTTTATATAAATATTGGAATGATTCGATCCAACGACGGGCATCATATTACCGCTGGAAAATTCCTAAATCATCAATATTGTTGAAAATGATGAATGTTGCCATTGGAATCTTCGCTAAAAATAGCTTAAATGATTGGTGACAATAAGATATGGTCTAATATTTGTGAAGGTTCCACAAATCTAAAAATCCTAGCGACATTGTAAATTGTCCTACTTTTAATTTTGTAGATTGAATACTTTAATCCAATAATAACACGGATTGAGCAGAAAATTTGACGAATTTATGGTCTGTTGAGTGGTAATGGGAGTTGCTATGGGAACGCACCCTTAGTCGATTGAAACTCTGATAGCAAAGACTAGACATATGGCAACATAATCATGCAATTTTAAAGTATAATCCTCTAGATTAATTAACTGTATTGTTATCTTGAAATCGCGTTTTCAACAAATTTTACTAAATAACAGTTTTCTGAAAACGCATTTTCTAGGCCAGGCAGATGAGCAAAATAATCAACAAAGTTACTAATTAAATTCAGAATCGTCAAGTTCTTTATAGAGATAGCATAATCCATAGTTAGTTAGTTTACACCTTACCCTATATACTAAGATTGAATCAAAATACTACCTTAATTAATAATTTTTGTGATAACAAGTTAACATAAAGTATCTGAAGTTGTGATACATACAGTTCCTACCAATCTAATAATCGAGAAGAAGTAACTTAAGTAATAACCAAGAATCAGCGAACACTCGTGTTGGTCATAATAATACTCCGGTAATTTGTTTAAAAGTCCCCTGCAATATTGACTAGACCCTGTGGAGATTAACCCGCCTGGGGTTGGTCCAATAAATTAGTGAGAGGTTTGTGTGCTCTGCAGACTATGCAGTATTGTATAAGCGGATTCTACCGCAATATTGCGCAAATTATTCTGGAGAAAATTATTTTCTTCAGTTAATCAACAAAGTAAAATAAAGGTGTAGGTTTTAATCAAAATCTGGTCCAGAATAAGACTACTTCCAAAATATAAGGAAATACGGGTATGTTCGGTTTCTGTTTTTTGTATTTTGTGATCAAGGGAGCGAGAAAGCTACTGGAAGTTTTAAAGACGATGTTTTCAGGAATCGACAGTCTGTTCAACAAGATCAACTGTGATAGATCTCCGATAGTAGAGATGTTGGGAGAAGCCGGAGTCACTGAGACCAACATGATGCAGGTACAGAGATAATCATTTAATTAGATAATTAGCGCTAATCACAGGCTGTACCTTGTCTGACACTGTGTCCCCTGTTAGTGTGATGATATCTCTGGAATCCTTTTGAGCTCCAAACTTCAATAAACCTGGATAACGGATCTAATCGTGTCCGGTGCATGTTAGCATGTCCCACTTAATCACTGTAAATAAGTGACTCGTCTAACTGGGGCGGTGTTAACTATCTTAAATTTGTTTTCACTGTCTAACCAGCTGTTGTTTCCCTGGAAATAGGGTGGGACTCAAGGGAGAAAATCTTGTAGAAATCCTGTAGAAATCTTGTAGAAATCTTGTAGAAATCCTGCAACTGGTACCATGAACGCGGAACCACCAAACTCGTATAGCAGTTCAGCAAACCACTTTAACACTTGAAGTAGACTGAACAAACTTCTCCTCAGTACCTCGGGATTGTTGAGCAGAGAACAAACGAACTGTTGCAACTGTTCGCGTTTGTCCAAGCCAGAGAAGCTGAGAAGCAGGAAGGAGCGGTGGTTCCCCAACCCCCATCCCTCCTAGGGCAGGGTCCTCAACCTCCAGTCAACACGATCTCTATTGCACCTCCTACTACCGGGTTTGCAGCCAACTTTCACTTTCAATTCTTTTAGCCTGATCATGCAACTGTAGAGGCAGGCTTCCAATCTTTATACTATTTTTAAGTAGATTCCCAGGTTAATGTCACTTAATTTCAAACAGATTGCCAAAAAATTTCAACAAAATACAAATTTCGCGTGTGTCATAGTAAAGTCATAGTCATAGTAGTAAGTCTATAGTAAAGTCATAGTCATAGTAGTAAGTCTATAGTAAATAATTGTGTACAGGATCACAAGCTCGCAACACACCACTAAAGCTACAGCAGACGATTATGAGAGCGATGGAGATTCCGTGGATGAAGAAGAAAATCAGACCACTTACTCAGGCTGAACTCAAGAAGAAAATAATCAAGGGGGTAAGTCTGATCGCATAAACATGATTATAGAGTAATTGAAAGAAGAAAATAATCAAGGGCTAGGAGGGTTTAGTTAGTGAGATTACATACTCAGACTGAACACTTACAGGTCCCTGTGACGCGAAGTTTAACTAAGCTGTAACAGTCATTATAGTCCCAATAGTTTTCATTGTTGCCTAATAATTAAACAAATTGCAAGAACTATTGCCGAGGCCCGATGAATCTTGGTGAGGTATGGGTAACGCTCAAAGACTTAGGAGGGTTGGAATAAGCGTGTGTCAATATGTTGCATCGTGCCAACTGTAAAGCCATACCTGTTCCATATCACATGGTGCGATTTGGAAATAAAAATGTCGTACGTGATTGTGTCTTATATAAGGTAGTTCACCAACTTCAGTTCTAACCTAACTGTTCTTATTTTGTTAGACAAATATTTTATGATTAAACATGTGCCGTCGAAGACATTTGTATGGTTCTTCTAGGCAATTCGAATCTTAACTTTGATGCAAAGTAAGGTATGAATATAATCCGACATTTTCAAAGAATACCTAAATTTGGCTACGAGAACAACATTACATTTTTGTCTATTCTGTACCTCAACTTAGTGTGTATTTAGGAATGTCGTGAAAACATACACAGTTCACATGTCGAAAACAACAAAACTCACCTTAACTTACATTGAAACACTTTCTAATAACTGTCAAGCTACTTTTCATGGTTCTTAGATGACAGTAAAAGTATACATTATATACTTTGTTGGACTATACCGGTTTCTAAAGACATGCTAGAGTTATTTCCTGGACTCTTGTCAGTCTTCTAGCCCTGAGTCAGGATGCATGCCGACTTTTACCTAAAACTTCTGAGAAAGCTCCAATTTTTGCGGTTTAAAGATATCGTTTAGTAGAATCTGTCCTCGATTGATATCTATTCTGAGCCTTCGAGCCGGATTTCCTTATATGGTACTTAAGATGTTTGCTGTTTCCAGGAAAAAGCATACATGTTCGAGCAATCTGATTACAACTAATCATGTTACATGAGACCTAAAATAATACATAATACAATGAAACCTAAAATATTGGACTTTCGCAAAACCTCGAGAAAACTTAGTTAATGTAAGTAATAAACAGTTGTTTGGTGAAAACTAAAGTTTTAAGGCGGTACAGGCCATACAGAAGAAACCACAAACTAAAATCATCAAAGTTTTAACTTGAGAAGTTTTAGTGCCTTAGTGGACCTTGACTCTTTGGGTAAGTAACTTTGACTCGTCAGCATATGTCACGTGACTGAAATTGTCCAAGTGTGGGAATAATCAGCTGCTAGCCCGTATCAGTCGGCTTTTTGGGACTGCTGTGTTATGTGTTGAAATAAGATGTCTACAGAACACTGAAATGTCAACTTTTTAAAGCAGTAAAACTGCACAAAACACGCCTGCTCGATATTTGGATACCTAAAAGGGCCTTCCGATGACGTTTCTGACGCTGTTGACCTCGAGAATTTTCCAAGATATAGACCCTAGACGTGTCAAACAAACTTGACCTAGCGGCTGACTTAAGCAGTAAAACTTACATACTGCTTTGAAAAGTACTGCGATTTCTCGCATTATACCTGGGATGAATTGCTTCTTTAAAGAGAAAGAATATAACAATTTCTACTTTTACTTCTTCGAAGAGAAAGAATATAACAATTTCTACTTTAACTGTACACAATCTGAATGTTATCCGCAAAAGAAAGTGCCCTGACGACGAATCACGGCATTTCGAATGTTCTCAGTTCTGGTGTTAGCCGTTAGGAAAGATGCTTAAAGAGACATCTTGACATCTTCTAAATTCGATGGAAATCAGCTAAAGAAATGCAGAGTTTAATAGTTTCTCGATTATCGAAGGTCAATCTTTGTCTCAAATGTGTCTACTTTAACATTAAAAATTGGCATGCAGTATATTAACATTTGCTTGATCCTGTATGTGACCTTCTATGTGTGACAGTAGGGAACAAAACTTTAATATCCGTAAACATATTAAAAAATAAAGGGAAATTATGGTACCTGTCCAGCACAATTAGACGGATATAAAGGTGATAAAATATAAGGCTCCTCTAAGTGTCTCAAGTTAGTTCGACAGTCTATTGAAACTGTAATATTGGACTTACATCATCGGGTGCTATATACTAAACGAAGTTTTTTAACTTCTAAACGTATACAAAACTTAGTCGTGTAACCCATCATGTGATATCTGATGCAAAGCCTACCAAATCTGATTTAAGTCGACGTGAAAAGTACCGTTAGTTGATACCGTACCTGAACAATTTAGTGACTTCATATTCACACTTTACTTATCGTGTTAGTCAGTGAACTACACTTAACTTATCGTGTTAGTCAGTGAACTACATTTAACTTATCGTGTTAGTCAGTGAACTACACTTAACTTATCGTGTTAGTCAGTGAACTACACTTAACTTATCGTGTTAGTCAGTGAACTACACTTGCACTAGATAGGCTTTACTACTAGGTTCATTTAAAGGACGATACTTCTAATACTTGTTACAGGATGTTACGCCTTGTATCGTTCACGACTTCTAAGTTACTCAGCAGGTGCTGAATAGTGTCTTCAGTCACTGCGGAGTCACTGCGTAGTCAGTCTGAAGTACTTGGTCCTTATTTGACCTAGTTTAAGTTAGTCACGACCTACGTCACGAGGGATGAGCGAAATGAACAACAAGAATTTATATCCCTAGCGTCGAAACATACAATCCTAGCTGCTAAAAGCGCTATCAAGTTGTAGCGATGAACATCAACTCAAAGATGACAACAAACTTGATACGGTGCAGTTATAGACTACTAACATTATCAATATTGGTAGATACGTTAAGTAAGACGACATGTCCTGTAGTAAGTCAATATCTCAATATGGAGCTTTCAAAATAAGTTAAGGAAGTTTGTGCTTGTTGTGTGACACAAACATACTTGCTGACAGACTAAGCATTGAACCAGCCGAGCCGGGAAAATTCCGAAACTTTTATAACGGAGAATTAATCGGCACGGGTCAACTTGTTTATTTGTTAGTGGTGAAATAGTTGCAGTCAACAAGCTAAAGAATGCTCTTAATGACAAGTAAGGGAGAGTGTGATTATAATAGCTAATTCATATTCTATCCTTTAAGTTAGTTATATTCAATAGTTATAGCTGTAATTGAGTTAAGAAGTTTTCCTGCAGTCATGCGGACAAAACCTATTTCCTTTCTTTAAAAATCAAGAGATAGTTTTATCGTGTAAGGTTTGTGTATAACTCGGAAATTTCCAGGTCTTTAAACATTTTTTGACAAAATCAAAGTAATTTATTTCATGATCTAAACCTTAGGTCTCGGGAAATTCACTGCATTAATTCCATTGTGAAAAATCCTTTTCAGTTTAAAAGTGATAAGCTGACAAAATATTATTCTAAGGAAATTTTCGACGAGTAAAAATCTTAGATTTTATCTGCGAATTGTTATATTCAGACAATAACGTAACATATTAGTACATTTTATCAACATCAACATCTGGTATAAACAAAAATTCCCTCAGATTTCGAAGCGAGAGGCAGTCCCAAAGAAAGGAAAGAAAGAGAAAGCCTAAGGCAACCTAGCTACACACGCTCTTTAAAACATCCTATTTGCTTCTTGACGGAGCCCTGGTTTCGTGTCATAAGGTCACGTGTAAATTCAAGTGTAAATATCGAATTTGTTGTATGAACATTTCAAGAAATGCTCGTATAAAGCTAGCTAGCTACTCAAGATTTTATTGGCTCTTTCAGCCCGCATGTGTATATTATCCCACTGCTCATAGTACTATGATTTTTATAGAAAAACTACATAATTTTCGAGTTTAACTGATCTACTCAACCTAACTGATCTTCAATTTAACTGACAAACAACTTCTGCACAACATATCTTAACATTAAAGAAAGGAAATGGACTTTCCTGTTTGAAATTCCGATACTGGTCTACCCTGTGACCGCGATGGGATGTTGCCGCAGCCTAGAAAAACCCAACAAATTCCCTCCATGGCAAGGTGTGACATTAAATCATAAGTCGGATGGCATTTTAATTTACTTGCACTTTAGGTGCATCGCTCCTATCTCTGTCGTTCCACGATACTTCACCCATTTTTAATTACGTCTGATGTTATATTGACCTTTGATTAACTCCCGGCAGCATTAAATTAAAGATTTCTAACCTTTGTGACTGAAATGTACCAATATTCTTGGCACATTTCAGTCACTAATGTTAAAGCTTGTATAGAGTCGACTTCCTCACAGACTGAACTAAGTGACCAATTTTGTCATGAATCTTGTCATGATATAAGTTGTATAAGACACATGTTTAGATATGGTAAATATGTTAGATATGGTAAATATGTTAGATATGGTAAATATGTTAAATATGTAACTACGTAGGTATGTTGTAGATGTCTCAAGACACCAGAAGCTATGTCTAACGTTAAAGCGGTACAGAACCAAAGCAAGATCGGTAGATCTATGGTAAATAAGAGCAGAGCTGGAGGTGAGTTCCCTTTTTTCGGATATTTTTCCTTCAAAATATTCAAACTCGATCTTTAGTCTACCGTGACGAGAATTCGACAATGCGTTACAGTGCGTTACAGGTTACTAAAAGTCATACAATATCTCAATATCTGACTTCAAACGCCGATACCACTTAGTTAGTTAGCTTATCAACAGCACAGAATAACATTACTACATTAAGCTCCTATAATCTGAAAGTTCCTTAATAAGCGATGACCAGATACATTTCGAACTACCGGGATATAAAGACCAATTTCTAATCTCCGTGAAAAATTTTAAAGGTGTTTCCTGTCACTTGAATGTTTGGATGTATTTTATGTTTAAACTTCGAAAGACGCGACAAACTTTATATTATAATATCCACTGGTTTATATGACCTAAGAAATTAAGTTAATGTGCTGTAATATAAGAGTATATCTGATACAAAACCGTGTCCTTGTCTGGGCTGATTGCCCTTTGGAAAAGAAAGAAAGAAAAAGTTTGTTTTTTGTTGAAAATCTGAGCCTTCGTGAGCTCCTGGCATTAATGTAAACGCGATAGATCTTTACAGGAATATGTCTATTTTTAGCTTGAAATTAATAATAAACAAACTTACATTTATAGAAATAACGATAATAAGAATAAAATGTTTAACGCTGTCTTTAATTTCAGGTGCTTTTGGGAGGAGTATGATAGGCGGGAAGAGTGTGATGTCATCCAGAACAAACGTATCTTCTCGTAGAAGTGCGGGTTTGGACAAGCCCATAAACAAACCAACTCAAACGGTAAAATGTTATCTGTGTTAACTGTGTTATCTGTGTTACCTAGATTTAATGGCCTTCCTGATTTTATCCATTTAACTCGATCGAAACTCTGATGATAGCGATACGCTTGGAAGTGCACAAAAGTAACAAGAATGAATTAAAAGTTATGAGAGCAACTGAGAATGCGTGGGCTGTGAACTGAAATCAGTATTAAACAGGATGCCGCGTATTCTGTATTATTCTCGTTCCGAATTTATAATTTGTAGTAATTTGAGCTTGATGATAGATTAGTGAGAGAGTGTAGGACGCCACGACCTAGAAGAGTAGAATATTGAGGACAATGCAATATCTATATTTATACTGGCCACATTCTTCACATTCTAGATGTGGTCTTGATGTTGATATAGGGGTGTTGTGCAGGACAAATTTTGTCTCCAAGTTCAAGCTACTTTAAATCTAGCTTCTAAAACAGATCAAATATTCATTATATATATATCCTAGTTCTCAGGGACACTTGATTTACATTGTACCGTTTATAAGTAGTAGTATCAATCAGGCCACACAACCTCTACTCAGGACATGAGCTCTGGAGCTCTAGAAACCTAGAACCTTAGAAGTTAGAACCCTAGATTCTAGAACCGTAGTGCCCTAGAACCTGCCTCCGTCAGTCCCTCACTACTCACTACCGTCAGTCCCTACAACTCTATCTACCTGCAGGTATATGACGAAGACGGAAATGACGTCACCCCAGCCCCGCTAGTTCAAGTAGAGAACGCACTGAACAAGGGACCGAGCAAGGGAAGTGTAGGGGGAGACCAGAGTGCTGACGGTACTCAATCTGTAAGTAAATATATCTGTAAGTAAATATATCTGTAAGTAAATATATCGTCAGTCCGCTTCGTAACTTTGTAAGTTTTAATACTGTTAGTCTGTCTGTTCACGTGTCTATCTGTGCAGTAGTGTGTACACGTGTGTACACGTGTGTCTAATTAATTAGCGTGATGAAGATTCTCATACTGATTGATCTGCAGTAACTGATGTTAGGGATTACAATAGTACCTTAATCTGTAACGTAGGTCCTTACTATAATGACCTATAACAAAGTTTAGATTGCACTTTCTTTACTAAGTATTTACTTCTACACTGTACATTTACCTCTCCGCTACGAAGGTGTTGGTGAGAACCACGGCTGACAGCTACTGACCACTTCTGAAGTATCACTAATAATAGAAGCTAAACCATAACACCCAACACCCCAGGCGTCAGTATTCGGACAGAGTGTGTTTATCGGAGGGCAGAGTTTCGCAGCCCCCTTCTCGCGAACTGGTATGGATATCGGGATGAGTGGGAGTAGCTATATGCAGGGGGACGACGATATCGGGGACGATACTACAGCTTACGGAGGTCAGTTATAGTTTATATAGTAGCTTTAAAGTGTGTATGTACATGTAGTAGTATACTGTTACTTTTGTAGTTTAAGTTATAGTTTTTTAGTCAAGAAACATGCCAAATGAGAAAAACTCCGAACTCCCTATGCTATGTGAAACTGAAACCAAAGTAAATACCGGAAACATCGTGAAACAGAATTTACTCAATAAATGAACCCAGCTATAAGTGCTGCTGATGTTATAAATCAAAATTGTTTTAAATTAAACACGGCGACCTGAAAGAAAATTCTACATGGCCATCATCGTCCCTGAATTGCATATTAGATGTTCCATTATCTGATTTCTACCCGACCCTGAATTTCAATCCAATATGTGATGTGCATACATACACATGTGTAAATTTCCTAGTTTTCCTTTTACAAGCCAGATTTTAAACCTCTACGAAATCACCATTCGAGCCATTGCAACATGATGTCAGAAAACCTAATGAACTAACTATATGAGTATGCCTGCCATTATCTCGACTGTGGTATGGTTAAGTCTCGAATCATCCCAATAATGAAGTCGCGTCACCTAGTCTGGGGCAGGTTCTCTGCCCCGAAAGTGAAAGTCCGTCACGTAAGGATAACAGTTGCTCGATGCCGACCTGAAACCCGGATGTCTTGAACTAGCGACTTTGTTGAACATCAACACTTTTACAATGGAGAAAGATAATAACTTATATATTAGTCAGTTAATAACTTATATTAGTCAGTTAGTTAGTGCTGACGATGTGTTCATCGTTGCTAACATTCCTCCTCCTACTATAATAGTATAGTACTATAAGAATAGTAGTATAGTAATATTAAAATAGTTGTATAATACTTTAAAAGAAGTAGTATAGTACTATAAAAATAGTAGTATAGTACTATAATAATAGTAATATAGACTATAGTACTATATAAATCAACATTGCCCGTTTACAGTAGATCCTGTAAATAATGAAAGTCGCCAGGAGCAATATAAACTTTCTAGAACTTTACTGTGAAACACCCAAACTTCCAGGCATCTCGCACATACACCGTGAACATACTCACGTAGCAGAGATTCTTAACGAGGAGCAGCTCGAAGAACAGGTTAACTTTCTCGTTCAAAACTTAATAATTGCGTATTTGGTATTGGCAGTACTTTACAGTTTATTCTCAGTTTTTCTAAATCATAGGTTCGCAGTTCCCTTTGAAATCTCCCCCAAAATGTGAAATCTAGAAATTTCAAATAAGTTAATTTCGGAGGGAGGGATGATTTAAGGTTATAAAGGAGATTACGCAACAATGGTAAAATATATACAAGTCAGTTTGAAAGGTGGGTCAAGTCGAGATTTCTGGACATGCACATTTTTATATCATAGCAAAAATTTAGCGGTTCATAAGGTCACTACCAAAGTTGGACTTGGGCATGAGTTCACAGATTGGGAATTTCAGTGTAGAATTTAGAACCGTGGGTAACCGAGAAAATCATTAGCTCATCTGATGAAATTTTGTAGCCTGCAATCATTGCAATCAGTTTCATAATAAAGTGTTAAACTGTCAATACATATTTGCATTCAGTCATCTTGGTTCCGATAAATTTCTTATTAAATTCAAAATGAGCCGAGAGGTGTCGAAAATATGCATGGCTAAGAATTAGCTGTCCTCAATGATAATTATCCAGTTTTATGAATGAATTAATCAACTAACGGACGTGTGAATTTTTGGGGAGGAGTCAGAGTTTTTTCTATCATGTGACAACGATCAACCAATGGGAAGCACGAGACGACCAACAATTTAAGAAAACGCTGTCACATGAAAAAACAAATTTTCGACGTCTCCCTCAGATTGCTGACATCTTCTAATTGACTAATTGATTAATTGTTTTTAGGTGAAGATAGTTCTAACAGAAACTCCCACTATTTTCCTACTGGACCTACGAGGAACTGCAGTCGCTTCTGATGCCCCTGACTACGACGAAGTAAAAGCTAAAAACGAGACGTACGCTGAACTGCTGAAAAATAGAGCTGGTAAGTAAACACGTACAACTCAGCAGGTCGGCAATATAAACTTACAAAAATACGGGGAATCAGAAGCACAGTTCTGCGCGGTGTTGCCTGTCAGTTACACCTGCAACTGTTCACACTGTTTTACCTTCAACACCTCATTGTAGTACAGCTCTTTAGGGACTCTGGTGGTTATATAGCTAACCTACTGTGGCTACTGGCTCTGTTGACGCTTATGTACATGTAGATCACCTGACTTAGTATGAAACTCGTGGGAATTTATATGTTTTAAGAACAGCGATAGAGCATGCGATATATTTGTAAATATCGCTCGTTGTGATTTTCAAGCAATTAATCCATTTTTATTAAGCTACAACTTGTTGCCTGTAGCTTCAGAAGCTAAGATTCGAATAACAAATATGGTACTAAAGTTAAGTAGTAAACCGTTGTCGTCACTTAGGTTATCTAAGTCGAGACTAAATTCAAATACCCTTGTCCGTTATTAAAGCCCTATTAAATCTGACTAAACTTAACCAGTCCAAACATACTTATTCTAACTACATATATGTTATAACATAACGTATCAAACCTGACTAAATACAACTAAAAATAACTAAAATTTATTAAACCTAACCAAACATCTTCCCAGGAAACGACAGTTATATACCGCGAGGGATGCAGACACTGAACAATCCTTCGAAACAGAAACAAGTGCAGACTCAACCAGTTGGCGATAAAGATACGGGTGTCATGGCAACTAGTTGGGATATGTACGATACGTATAAAGCTCTAGAGGAAGCTAGCAAGGGAGATGGTGATGGAGGTAGGTTAGAGATATGGGACATGGGTGTCATGGCAACTAGTTGGGATATGTACGATACGTATAAAGCTCTAGAGGAAGCTAGCAAGGGAGATGGTGATGGAGGTAGGTTAGAGATACGGGTGTCATGGCAACTAGTTGGGATATGTACGATACGTATAAAGCTCTAGAGGAAGCTAGCAAGGGAGATGGTGATGGAGGTAGGTTAGAGATACGGGTGTCATGGCAACTAGTTGGGATATGTACGATACGTATAAAGCTCTAGAGGAAAGTAGTGCTAAGTAATGGTTATGGACAAAAAGAGAAAAAGGAAAACTTGTGACTGTAACAGGAATGAATGTAAAATTGTAAACCCACGTCATCAGTGATCTACACAGTTATGGCTGTACCGTGGAGATTAATTGTAGTGAACAATTTTTAAGCCACCTGTAAAAGTTAAGTAAGGACCAAAGTGTCAGGTGATTTCATCTCTAATTATGGATTATATGATTTTTGTTGAGATAAAGAGAAAAATGATACCCAAGGAAAAAGGAACTTTCTTATTGTGTAGAAGGTCATAGAAACTTAAAACTCATTTTATTGATTGCCCACGAAATTTTGGTTAAAGAATAAAGTGGCATTTAAAAAAATTAGAGATTCAGCGTTAATAACGCAGCTATTAACTAAAGTCCCTATCAAACGGTACAGACAGAACTAACAAGAGCAAATAGAGCACTCTGTTGACCTTGACAAACTTTACAGGGAGTTATCATATATTCAGTCTTGCTCTGAAGGTGTTACATAACTTGTACTGCCAATTATCCAAATGTAGTGCGAATATTGTACGAATATTCGAATCCACGACGTCTACTAATTCAACCACCATTGAGTGTCTGTCTGTCTTTTCTAACTTTTAGGAAATTATCTAACATCCTTGTAAGCTAGGTCACTGTCTCAAGGACCGCCTGTAGATCTATAGCGATAGGTTCTAGGTACTCTTCTAGGCACCGTACATGTCAATCGGGTAATTTTCTGTATATGTCCTGCATTCTCGTAGATAAGAAGCTAATATTCCTTCATTCCTTCAAGAATTACAGTTGGTTACTTTAAGTTTATACTTAGCGCTGAGCTTTTCATAGGATTATCTCAGTTTACCTGACTAAGTTTGGACCTTTATAAAATACATAGTTGTTTCTGGCATGTAGTTGGTGCAATTACTCAGTGACAGTCTAATAAACCACGTGACTAACCACATGACTTACCACGTGACTTACTCTCTCCCAGACAATGACGAGGACGATATCCTGGGCGAGGTGATGAAGCCAAATAAGGGCGCGACGAAGGCGGTGGACGCGCGTGGTGTGCAGAACGGCGCAGTGGCGCTCGGAGAAAGTACCAGCACCGGAAATGAGAGTAGTAGACTGAGTGTCAGTGTACTGACAGAGAGCTCTGTAGCGCTGGACGATAAGCAACCTGCTCAAGGAGTAAGTACTAAAGTTTACAATAACACTCTTACTTACAATATCACTCACTATAGTTATTACAATGTTACTTACTATTTACAGTACTACTTACGTACAATACAGTGCTACTGCTACTTGCTGGAAGTCTGTTACGCTAGTAAAGATTGTATTAGAATGCAGAAAGTAAAAGACACTGTAAGAAAGAAACATTTTAACAGACTTCTAGCAGGTTAAGTTAGACGGTGGTAACAAATGCAGTCGGCCATCCTTTTGTTACATAAAACTCAATTACTCAACCGTCCCAAGTCATCATCTCGCTTAACCTGCCCGACAAAAAGTGTTGTTAGGTCTGCTTCAGAAGATCCAACATTGACCAGACAAATACCCGATACTTTCCTCTACAGAACAGTGCCAAATCACAAGAACAGTCCGCTGAAGATGAGAAGAGAACGGCAGATCACATCCTGAACTCTCCCTCCCTGCAAGCTAACCTGTGTATTATGGAGCGAGTAGTTACCAGGAATATCTACCAAGGAAAACAGGCCCTCTACAGAAACATGAAGATTTTACCTGACCCTGACTCCGGGGACAACAAGGTTTTTATAAAAAACTTGCATAACTTAAATAGACATGTCTTAAACTAACAACTAAAACTTATAACTAATATATATCTTAAGAACAGACTATCTGCATCTGATTCTATCAATAAAACTAAAGTACATTTTCATTTTGTATTGTACGTGAGTAAAAGTAAGCTACCAAAAGCGAGACCGACTGTTTGAATATTCCCGCTTCAGACAGTTCTATCAGTATCGTCTACTTTCAGTGCTTGTAAATATTCTGCACTGTTCGCTACCCAACTACTTAAATCATCAGCTGTCGATAACAATTTAGTGTCGTTTCTTGAGAGAACGAACAACTTTTACGATAGAACCAGCGAACTCACACCAAAAGCAGAAAGTTGTTGAAGTCTGCTTCTCGACAGTCTAAGTATTTGACTGACACTTTAGTGAAGGGCGTAAAAGGTGTCTCGTCATGTGCCAGGACGGTTCGGCGCAGAAAAATATTAGAACTTTTCGGAAAATTGCGCTTTATTTTTTAGCGTTTTCTACAGCTAAAAATATGTTTCTTCTCAGCTATCTGTGAAGTTAGTGAAGTATTCCAAGAATTTTCTCACTCCCGAATAATCCAGGAGGAAGCTGACTTGTCAGTACTTGGTCCTAACGTCGAGCGACTGTGGACCTACGGAGGAGTGCTCACCAAGTCACATAACATCAGCTGCATGACGTGGAACAAGAAGAATCATGATATCCTGGCTGTAGGCTATGGAGAGTATGGCTTTACCAACCAGAAATCCGGTTAGTTTTATTATGGGAGCTTATTTTTTGTAGATGTTTCATCATTTGAAAATAATATTATGGGACACAGACTGGAATAGATTACAAGTGATATAGTGGGAAACATATGCACTCAATGCAAGAAGACAAGCACGCATACTATGACTAACTTTAAGAACCAAGATTCCAAAAGCCAGGGACGGCTAAGTAAATCCTCCTCTCTTCAGGAATGGCTTGTTGCTGGTCGATCAAGAACCCTGAGTACCCAGAGAGGGTGTTCAAGACCAGTTCTGGAATCACCGCGCTAGACTTTTCCCTCCAGAATCCTAACCTTCTGGCTGTGGGCATGTACAACGGTACTATCGCTGTCTATAATGTCCGCTTCAGCTCTCAGCTCGCTGTATGTCAAACCTTAAATGTTCTTTGTCTCTATTGGTTTAAATCGTCTCACGTGTCAAATCTTTTTACCATTGATTGGTTAAAATCTTATCACGAGATTTTTAATTGTTCCTTTAAAACTATCAATATTCTTTTGTAGTTTATCATTGATTGGTTAAAATCGTATGTTAAATTGTTTTTTGTTTATTGATCCTTCAAAACATCGACATTCTTATGTAGTTTATCATTTTTTACTCCATCTGTAACTAGAAGATAACATCACCGTTAACCTCCCACAATAGATATTGGACAGTAACGAGACACCCAGCAACCATCTTGGTCCAGTCTGGGAGATCAAGTGGATAGAGAGGGAATATCACGCAGGGGAGGAGAGATCAGAGAACATCATCACTTCCAGTACTGACGGTAGGAACAATATATCTCAGCCGATCCGATAAGATAAGTTTTCAGTCACAATAACTTGAGAATAAAACTGTTCATGTACTTGTAGTTAGTTTAACTTAAGTTTGTTATTATTTGCAGGCAAAGTGACACAGTGGATGATAAGGAAAGGGTTCGAGAGTGTCGACCTGATGAAGCTAAAGAGGATAGGAAAGAAAACAACCCCAGAACAACAACAAGCTCAGCCGCCCCAAGGGGAGGGAGAGGCTGCTAAAGCAGGACAAAAGTTGAGAGGAGAAGCGTTTATTTCACGGTTTGCAGGTGAGTTTAGTTGGCTTGTTGGAAATGCCTCTGGTATAACTTCTAGAAGCGTTTATTTCACGCTTCGCTAGTGAGTTTAGTTGGTTTGTTCGAGATTTCTATAGTATTTCTTATAGTATTATGTACTTATATGAGATATTTATAGTTCGCTGAGTTGATTCTTATTCTTATAGTACCAATATCTCCATCATTATACCTTCATTTTACCGAAAACTAAAGCAATTGTTTTCAGGAGGACTTGGTTTTGACTTCTACCCATCAAACAACAACATATATCTCGTGGCGACCGAGGAAGGTTTCATCCACAAGTGTAGCTGTTCTTACAACGAACAGTATCTACAGACCTACACTGGACATACAGGTTATACTGCGTCAGTTTTAAATCAAATAGCATATTAGCAAATATTCAACTCTGTTAAACACTTGAAGCAGTGCCCTGAGTCTAACAATTAATTTTTATTGAAACTGTTAAACGCGATGTGGCAACAGTCGCAAAGGTGAACACAATCGCTCTTAATCTTATTTCGACTTTATCTGCCTTTTATTCGATAAATTAAAGTGATCTATAAGTTAAGTTCCAATATCTAAAATCTCCAGGCCCCACTAACTCCCTCTCCTCAGGTCCCGTGTACAAAGTAAAGTGGTCCCCGTTTGTCCCCGACTGTTTCCTCACGTGCGGAGCAGACTGGACTATCAGACTCTGGCACACTGACTTGACTAAACCTGTACTGACATTCGTGTCATCCACTAAGAGTGTTAACGATGTTTGTTGGAGTAATGTCTGCGCTACCGTCTTTGGGGCTGTCAGTGACAATAGGTATAACTCGATCTTATCTTGATGTTTACTTAAAATTAAAGGTTTTACAAGCAAAGATTATATTCTGAACAGATTGACCATCACTCTGAACTGTAAGTAGTAGATACACCAAGTTCCGATGGTTTGACGGCAAGTTTTCTCTATATTATATGTTACAACAAGGATGGTACTTTCCTGACCTGACTCATCTTCTACAGGATAGAAATCTGGGACCTCAGGACGACTAATCTAGACCCTGTCATAATATCCAGTGTGTCAGATCCTGAAACAAGACTTTCTACTTTCCTCTTCTCCGAGGTTTGAGCACCTAGCCGTGTCTAAATCTTCTTTATATGATAGTTAATATATTGGGCATCCTGTGACGGCCACTAGTTTCTGATTTAAAAGTATTTCAAAAATCTAAATTGTTTAATCCAGATTATATCTCATCCTCTAATTTCCCTTTCAGGGGTCGAGTACTCTGCTAGTGGGAGATAGCAGCGGTCACGTGACTGTTTACCAGCTCCGCAACATAGCTGAACCCTCCACTACCCACATACAGACACTGAGAGACATTGTCCTCCCCATGCCATCCTCTCAGAGTATCACTCTCTCCAGTACTTCAATCACCAGGTATAGCTAATATCATTGTGTAAATCGATTATATTTTAAATAGTTTCCAGTTGCATTATCGGCTTGATTATTTTAAATTGCCAATAAAGTATACAAATTGCTTAACTGTCCAAGTGGCAAGGAAGGGAGGTTAGGATATTGACTGTTGTGGTAACGGAAGTAACTTTCAGTTCACCACCTGACCGTTGATGTGACTGGTGCGGATGCAGGAAGATAAACAGACCTCACGATGAAACACGACAAATTTCCACCTTCCTATCATCTAGGTGGAAAGAGAAGACACTGAGCCTAATGACAATCAGATTTACTGAGTATTTGGGCCGCTTTCTGGGACAGTGTGTAGGAGTGTGGACTTTCATCGTGTTTTGGCGGGGCAACACAGCCGCTCAGAAGTTACGGTTCATCCTTGATGTTTGTTTTCTTGGCTGTGTTGCCCTACATCAATCTCTGCATCTGTACGTGTGATTTATCGTAGTAGTTAAGGGAGTATAAATCTTACACCCTGAGGTCAAATCGGCACCTTTAATTTACAACTAACGTTAGTAACCTAAAACGAAGATTTTGATGAATAAAATTTTTCAATGGGGTATCCCATAAGACGTTGTGTCAGGGGTCCCAAAACGATGATATTGGGAATGTTTTATCATATCATGAAGTTATCTGTCAGTCGAGTAATAGTATTACTATTATTATTAGTATCCTAACAAAATTTTCAGCTTCCAGCTGCTCATGCTAAGTCTTGTTTTAATCTTAAATTTAGCCTATATAGTTTATCTATTGTACAGCAGCGCGCACCCTCCCGTCATTTTACATTTTATTCCATATTCTCCGCTTCGAATGAGGGTCGGAGAAAGTCAGACAAGTTTATCTACAAATACACTGACTGAATGACAATGCATCTTTCAAGTTCATCCTTGAACCCTGCCGAATAAATTGATAGCGCATACCGTGAATATCACTAATCAGTTTTGGCAGACGTTGCCTGACCTGCTCAACGCAAGGCAATATCGGTTTGCTTAACCAGTATAGCCCATATTATTTATATTGCTTATGTATAGTATGCGCGTGTGGCTCCGTACCAGGCACTTTGCGGCTCTCTCTACTAGTACTACTGAATTCCCGGGTGCCCAGGCAAGCGGCTCCGAATTTTGTCGAGGTGTTACCCGACCCGCGCGCGGCTCGCAGTTTTCTGCTCTCCTCGTTTCGTTAGAACGTTAGACGGATATCATCTCGTTAACCGTTAAGTCGCCAGCTCGCTCACATTTGCGATTTTCATCGCATCGTGTATAACCTGTACCTTTGTTAATGGTTATGCCAACATGAACATAGCCAATTGCTCAGCTGTAACCAGAGCCTTTTTGAATTGTGCGTAGCAGCCGCGCGCGCGTAGCATGCGCAAGCACGAACAATGAAGCACTTGCTACACGTTGCATATGTGCATAGCCCTGCTGCCGCGAAGCGGCAGCCTCCGGCGCGGCGCGCGCGATGCGCGCGGCGGCGTGAGACAATGAAGCACAACGTGAGACAATGAAGCACCTGGTTCATGGTTAGGTGAAAACATAGCCCTATAATCGCATATATGTCTTGCGCTGCACGTACGGGCCTATTCATTATTGTGAGCTTTTGCACGCGCGCACGTCCGTCTTAATTTCGCGCTAAGCTCGCAGAGAGATTTACATGTTTAGCAACCCGTACATGTGCTTGTCGCGGTGATACCCGACTCACGCAGCTAAAGCTGAACGAGATCGTTTCGTTAGAACGTTAGACGGATATAATCTCGTCAAACATGTGCATGCGTTGTCAGACGTTGCATGACAGCTGCCGCAACGCAAGGCAATTTTGTCCCTGTTTACAGAATGAAAATATACAGGGGTTCTTGTATTGGGGAATTTATATCACATTACATTGCATATATATAATAATGCAGGCAGTCTATATTTATATTCAAGCTTTATCCGTTCAATTCGGTGCTTTTTGTCCATGTTTCCTAAATGAAAATGTACAGGGGTTCAGAGAAAAGAAAATTTAGAGAAAAGAACATTTAAATTCTGGTTTAAGTTTATTAAATAACAAATATCATATGTAAAAATGAAAACCACCTTTGGCCAATTACTCGATTAATTTTATGCAGGGCCAACTGACGGAATTTTTATAATGCGGAAATTTTTATTATGAGGGACTTTTTATGATGCCCCATGGCTCAGTGGCGCAGTCGGTTTAATTGTCTGTCTGCTAATCGAAAGGTTAACAGTGCAGTTCGATTCCCAGATGCGGCACTGGCAATGGGGTGAGCATCGTTGATGCTCAACTAAGGATTCCGTTGGATCTATGCAGCCCCAACGTCCACTCAGCCAAATGCTCGAGAAATCGGGTGTGAGGGTTAAATGAGTAGCTGCCCATTGCAGTGAAGTCTTGGGTGATGAAAGTATGGTACACACAACCTTAACCGTCACTAGCGTGTATGTATAATTGTACATTCGGCCTCCTGTAATTGGGCTTTACACTTTTCTAACATGTGGCTGTGGGAGTGTCCGAATTAAAATAAGTATAAGATTATTGGTAGTCCCTAATCAAGCTTCATTCTTCCAATTTATTGCGTATTTTGTCTCTGCTTTCTGGATGAAAATATACATGAGTTTATTGAGCCTACTGAGGAAATTTTTTATCCATAACCATGCTTTATGTTTATTTGTCCAATTTATTGCATATTTTGTCCCTGTTTCAAGGGTGAAAATACATATATATAAGTCTAATAATGATCTAAAGCTTCATAAGGATGCTAACACCATAGTTAGCGATACCTGATAGATTTTCAATATATGTCATATTGAATTTTCGTTAATTGTTTTCGAATATTTGTTGTCTTCACTATGGTGTGTACATTTTGATAATTTCACTATATTGAATGTCGATTTTAGAAATTAATAATTAGCTTTTTATCATGTTCCTATTAATTTGTTCAGGGTTCTTGAGAATAAGGAGAAACCTGAAGATGACATATTTTCCTTATAACTGTGAAATGGTTTATTTAAAAAATATTAAAATGGGTCGTTCATAATTGTGATACGCTTCTGACTCGAACTGTGTGTTTCACTCAAGAAACTTTTAAACAACGACTATTAGTTTTTAATTTTGGTTAAGTAGGTTCTTGGCTGTATCGTTATCCATTTATAATCTATGATCTTATTGATCTAATGATCAATCTCTAAGATGACAACTTTTTCACCAGACACATGTGTGATTATTTTTCTAAACTAACCCCATAATAATAAGGTTATGGGGGATGAAATTGATATTGCTGCATCCATCTCCAAAGCTGCTGAGGCTAGAGACCACCTCCTTACAAACAGGTAAGGCTCAAACAATTCTGTGTACCTAGGGCAATATTTTTAACAGCATAGCTTACAGATACTTGATGCTGAAAATTTTTGGCATCCTCATCCTGGTTTACGCAGCGAAATCTGGACAAATTTGAAACACAAAACAGACCTGACAATGGATACAGACAATGAATGGGCAATCATAGTTTATGTGACACCCAGTTCAGTTATCCACATAACACTCCAGAAAGTGTCGTTGACATTTTAAGGCATCAAATTAGTGTCATAAATGGACTCACAAGTGGTGTCAATGCCTCCAGAAAATAGGGTATTATTTATTATAAATAATAAATAGTAATATCAGTATCATCATACATAATCTCTTAAAAATCTCAAAAACCTGAAAACATTCAACAAATCATTCAATGAAGTATCAAAAACCTGTACAACAAATGAGTTACCTTGAAGAAAGCTATTGTGTCTTTACATGTTCTACAAATTATTTTTACTTTCAATTCGGTTCAAAACTTTATCTAAAAGTTCCCAAAGTTTCCAATACCATATATATGTACCCAAAACATAAGTTTTTCTTTTAAACATCTCTAAATAAGCATTAAAATATTCAAAGTTGGTGCATTCTTCACCTCAATTAGTTGTTTATCCCACAACAGTGCAAAACTACCTTATCTTGGAATTTTTACTCTTTTCAGGTTTACTGAAATTTAAAACTCCAGCCAAACAGAATACACCTTGGCTAGCTTTCCAAACTTCAATAAGATCACCCATTTAACACATCTCAGCAAGAGTAGTCAGCTGTAGAACCTGCAGTCACTTTTGGTATGGAAGAAGGTCTGCCCCTTCAATCATACGGGTAAAGCATCTCTTAATGCTCAGCTTAATCCTTAAAAGTGAAGACCAATTTCCGTACTCAGCTGCAGGATTCCAAAGCCAGACAAGATAGTTAAGATGTGGTCTGATTGAAGTCTTTTCTTTTACACTATCATCTAGAACATAGTTGTTATGTTCATTATCATTAAAATCTAAATAAAGCACACTACATTTATTAGTATTAAACTTCAGTAATCATTTCCTTTCAAAGTCTTTCCAAGACGAAGTTTCCAGAATAAGGTTACTGTAGTGCCACAATGAGTATACTTTAGACATCTGTCAGCCAAAAGACTTTTTTCTAATAGAAAGCCTAGATCCCTGCTAGTTAAATAGGTTAGTATTATTATATCTTAATTTCGCTTTCATCCCTTCCTGTCATCTCTGCTCTATCCTCCTAGCACCATTATCTCCTGGCTCTATCCTCCTAGCACCATTCTCTCCACCCTTCTCCCTTAGTTCTCCCGTCACTTTCCCCTACTCTCCACTCTTCTTTTATTAGTGTGGTCCATTGGATGTCTAATGGAAATAATAATCCTCTTTTGAAATATCGAAACTGGATGAATTTGTAAAAGGAAATGAAAACTAAATCTACAAATGCAATGCAAATTTAGGTCACTTCCTTAGACGGGATAGCCTGAGGTGCTCATCTCCTTTTCTGCCACTCCGTACTGAGGCACTAAACTAGCTGTAGGGGGGTTAATTTTACGAGCCAGGGAGTGTGCTTTTCCAGCCGAAGCTTTACCAGACACAGTCTGGTGACTGGCCGACTTGCCACAGCCGGGGATCGAACCCCGGTCTGCTGCATGGGAGGCGTAAATGAAACCACTACACTACCCAGCCGAAAAAGGCTTAGCTATAAAGTGTATATGGTAAAGCACAAATCTGCTGGTGAGACTGGTCACGTCAAGAGCTGGACGGACAAATAAATATGACCATGATGCATTATACATGAACAAGTGCCGAGTCCAGGCAAGTGGCGACCATTTAAATGTATGATATTTGAGTCCTTTTCCTTATAGCCTGAGTCGAACCATTTACTACTAATACGAAGAAAAATTGTTTTCTGACCTGCTTTTATTGATTTCAGTTACCAATAAATCATAATTTCGAGTTGGTTTTTCATTTGTATTTATGCATTTATCATGTGTATCTACTTTCAACGTCGAACTGACATATCTATCCCAGATTGGATCAAGCTCGAGAATGTGTGGCGTGCTACAAAGATACAGACATGTACGCTGCAATGGCATACTGCAATATCGGCTTTATGCAGGCCATCATGACGTTCGACAGAGAAAACATCGCTCAAAGTCTGCTGGATATTGACGCTGCTATGCAGGTATGTACATTAGAATATGGTTACTTTATGTGACAAACATACTATGATCTAAGTCTACTCCGACTTTAAAAGTGTTAGAATGAGTAAAGGGTTTTTGTTTCACATGACAAAACGCCATTAACTTTTGCAATCGAGTGTATTTTATCAGTAAATTTCAAAACATATTTTGAGTCAAATTCATCATACATTAACTGTCATTTGAAAGAAATATCTCTCCTAACAATAAACAAGAAATGTGCCAGCTATGCTTAGTCTCAGTCGGACGCTACATTTCCATCTTCCTTTGAATACTGAATTAGTGAATTACCGTAAAATCCATATAAAACTTAAGAGTAAAATGTAGAACGTCTAAAAACTCATACTGAGTTAAAAACTTGAAGCGGCATTGTGTAATTAATTTGCGTCACGAATCAGACTTAGATTAAGCTTGCTATCGCAACAGCCTCTCAAGTGCACCATCAATATTTTGGTAATACTGTTTCATTCATATTTCCGGCAGATATTGCTTTTTTTCGAACGCTAAAACGTAAGCCGTATAACATCCTGTCAAATTTTACTGTAATTGATACCGAACGAATACAAGCTAAATAAGATTCAAAAGTTTTATTCGTTTTAGGTGCAATTGAGCGCCATTATATGCATTTATTGTAGTTGTACTATTCAAGTCAAGTGCAGTAGCAAGTTTAATCGCGATGTGTTAAATTTGCGGTTCGTTTATTTTGACCGTAGTCGCAAAATTAGACTTAAATTGGCAGAATAGATGTAACTCTTATTAAACTAGTAGGCCATAGTAGCACGTTAATGTCAAACCATAGATATTAGATAAGCCAGATGAGAATTGAATATGAAATTGAGAAGTTAATTCGGTGTAATACTCTGAAAGTGATATGCACGGTGCGCAACGATTATATTCTTGCAAATATATTGTTTGGATAGAATACATTTGTGGAGCTATTTCGTTAAACATGCAAGTTCCACGATAGCGGGCGATGTATGAAATTGCTTTGTGTCAGCGGACCCTGCCGTGGCTATTTGGCAGCTTGAGCCTGGATGACCCAATCTTACCCTCTTCCACGACTACTAATTTGAACCAGTTATTTTGCTATTTTTCTTCGCAAAAAAGCACGAAGTTTGAAAAAATATCTCTCATAATAAAGCATGTCATTGACCCATTCTTTTAATGAACGTTATTGGAGTTAACGTTTATTGGAGCTCGACAGTCGACATCCACTTCTTTTGTTCAACTTTCTCTACAAAATTTTAGATACAATAAAAGTGTCTGTGAGAAAATGAAATATCAAATGAGCTTCCAACTACAACACCTTCAAACAATGGAATATAAAAGAAACATAAAGTTATGATATGAAACCTAAACTTACTTCTTTTTTATCACATCAAGGAAGTTAATCGCATTATGACTAATGAGGAACAATTGGTTGACCTGTCCTTGGACAATGTCTGAAAAGAGAAAATTTGAACAAAGACCAGGCTCACATATATAAACTCCTAAACTTCTCTCCTCCCTCAATTCCACCACCATGAAGTATTTGACGCTGCTGTCCCTTCTAATCTGCGCTGTCAGTGCTGTGCGCTTCAGCAAACGCAGTCTAGGTGCGGCACTGGAGAGTCCAACCAACATGCTGAGTCTCTACCAGACTTTCTCTGCAGAAGAAGGAAAACTCAAGTCTGCTAGAAGACTGAAAATGTTCAAGCGGACCGTGAAGAATATCGTGAAAGAAAACGCTGAACACCCCTCCTGGACTTTGGGACTGAACCTGTTCGCAGACATGACTCCTAAAGAGAAGCGCGGACATCTCGGACTTAAACGTAACATCTCAGCTCTTCACGAGAACCCGGAAACGGAAACTTTCCATTTGTCCAACTCGGTGGCCGCTCCTGCTTCTGTCGACTGGAGAAAAGAAGGCAAGGTTACCGGCGTAAAAGACCAGGGTGACTGTGGGGCTTGTTGGGCTTACGGGGCTGTTGGCACTCTCGAGACTAACTACGCCATCATGACAGGAAAACTAAAGGCTTTCTCCGAGAAGCAGTATCTCGATTGTGTGTACGCAAACAGAGGATGTGGAGGCGGATTCTATGAAGAGGCTTGGGACTACTCCCTGAAAAAGAGGCATCTCACTCTGGAAAGCGAACTTGAGTATAACGGCAAGAGTCAAAAATGTGCTAACAAGCACAAAACTAAGGTTAATGGTCTCATCGCGGCTCGGTTCGTAGGTAAAAAAAGTTATATGAAAATTGCAGTTGGAGAGAGTAATGTGATCAATGCTCTAACGCAAGGCGCTGTTGCCATAGCATTCGAGGTGACAGACAACTTCTTCAGCTACGAAAGTGGCATAATCAAGGACAATACATGCAGGTGTGGAAACAGAGGTTGCGAAGCAGCTAACCACGCCGTCTTCGCCATAGGGTACACTCCCAACTCCATGATCCTGAAAAACAGTTGGGGAACAAGCTGGGGCATGAAGGGGTACTTCGAGACAGCGCGCGGCACAGCAAAGTGTGAGTATTGGAGGTTTGGGGCTGTACCGAATCTGCAGCCAACAAATAAGAAAGACAACCAGCCTGACTACGTTCCCCAAGACGAGGAGGAATGTGAGGGAGTAGATGAGAACGGCTGCGCTTGCGGGACTATCATGTGTCCTAATGGTACTTGTAAACACGCGCATATGTGTTAGAATGCGCAACTGTGAACACTAGAATTATATACGTGTTACAATTTTGCTTAGTGGAACTCAATCACTAGTGTACAGTAATATGAATTTTTAAGCGTGAAATGTAAAATTCATTCGAATTAAACTTGGAGCGTTTGTAAGTCTTGTGTGATTTTGTTTTTAGCCACTTAAATTGCGAAAAAGTAAATAAGTGTCACATTGGATCTACCTGCTCACTTACCGTGATGCTGAGAAATTTACTAAATCAGACTTTAAACAATGAAACGATTACTGCTGAATTACTAAGCTAAAGTCCTAGATTCCAAAAAAACTTTGCTTTAGTAAACATACCTTTATCAGTAGGAATCATAAAGAAGATTAAATTTTATGCCGGAAGCTTTAAAAACTTTCGATTTAAGCGATAATTACTGGCTGTAAACTTGATCATTTTGTCTGACGTGGTTCAGTTGACCACCTTGTGAAGAAATACTCGTAACCAGCAGCAAGATCCAGGTCTATCATCTTACTACACTTCAAAGTTCCAATACTTAATTAAACAAACAAACAGTTCAGGGTCATCAGACGGATTGATTATAAACTGTGCACCATTCATCCTGCAGACGTATATCATCTTTGACTCTAATTACCAAATTGAAGCTATCTACCAAATATCACGGCCAGATCAGTTCTCCGAATAGCTCTGTGTTTTCTTTGTCACAACTGACAAAACTTCTGATACCTCCGGTAATTAGATCAGCTTGTTAGGAATTTGGGGACACCGGGAAGATTTGATTATGTTTAAGAGCTTGGCGGTGGTCCCTGCAGGGCTGATTACAAATCGTCTTATACCGGTAACTTGTTTGTTTTCTCCGTTTATATCGCCCAGCTAGCTCCTCACGGTCAAGATGAAGTTTCTCCTTATGACACTTGCCCTAGCAGTGTGGACTGAACTGAGTGTTGCAGAAGAAGAAGAAGTTGAGTGCGACACTCTCAGAGACTTCAACACTCAATGCGGGGGATGGTTCCAGTTAGGATACTGCAAACCTGACTCCTCCTTCCACGCGCAAGCCCGAAAGTTGTGTCCCAGCTCGTGCGGGGGTTGTGGTCTCCAGTTTGAGGAGGAAGATGACTGCCTGGTGCTGGAGGACACAATGCCACAGTGCCACAAGTGGAAGTTAGCAGGAAAGTGTTCGTATCTGGGTCGTCACTATGGTTACATGATGAAACATTGTCCCTTCTCCTGTAATGACTGTGTTCCTGAACTCTACGCTGAGAGCGAGGAATGTGCTGGAATGTCTGACTACGACCCCAGTTGTCGGATCTTGGCTGAACAAGGATTTTGTCAGCGGGAATCTCACGCACAGTTTATGGCAGAGCACTGCACGTACTCCTGCAATGGCTGTCTGAAGCCGATCTGTGCGGTTGCGCAGGATGTGTCCGATGTGTGTGCAGAGTACAAAGCGCGGGGCTGGTGCGCGAGGAACCACTTCTACCACCGTGACATCATTAACGACTGTCAAGCTACTTGCAACGACTGCAATTAGTATGGGAGATGCAGCAGACTGCGATGTATGAGTTGTTAACTGTTTAATTAGAAGTAGACATTTAGCTTACTGTAGTGGAGTAATGTACTGTATGACAATCTTGATTTACTGTTTAATGTTTAAGAACTGTACTTACTTACAGCGAGTGACAAATTGTGTATAATTTGGAAGGATTATCAAACCTTCTCAAGTGATTTGTCTGACAGAATGACCGATTACTCTGTGGAGCGAGTAGAGAACTATAAAAGTTGCGTAATTCTTTGGGTATTTTCAACATTTTAATTTAAATATGAAAGGGTTTGACGTTGAATTATTGTTTTTAATAATAAAGAAATACATTTGATAAATTGATGATAAAATCGTTCTATCACTTAATTTTTTCCATCCTCATGCTTTTTTGCCGAAGGCAAAAAAGCAAAGGAATGGTTTAAAGTGGTGGCTGTGAGAGGGGGTAGGGTTAGCCGGGTTTGCCGAATCACAGCCCTGGCAGTTAATTCTGTACAGATTTTTGCATCAAAGGGTAGATTCATGCCTAGCTAATCGATTTAGAACGGTACCAAGTTCATTGGATAAAATCAGGTTTGATTATTGCGATTGAAAGGTCGGCGTTCAAAAAAGCGGTCCGCTTTTTTAGAGGTGCATAATTGCTTTTTAGAAGTGCATAATTGCTTCACATAATGCCGTCTGAAAACGCGCACTAAGTTGCGCGCGTTTCCATGGAGATTTTCACTCCTGAATTATCGTGCAATTAACATTCCACAACACTGAAAACTTTGACGTTTGATATCTTTAGCTGTGATTGATTTTTTGACGCGGTAAAAAATTATGTATAGAACCTGATGTCTGATTTAAGACCGTAACAATAACAAGTTATTATTATCTTGCTATCAGGTACCAAACAATACCTGAGGAAAAATTAAAGATCTTTGATCACTATATGAGTTCCAAATAACTTTTTTGATGATTATTTTGATAATATAACCGACCTCACACCGGAAGCAGAATGAAAAATATTAGAAGTATTCCTTTTATATCACTGGTGTATGCTCTTTATACTTATGCGATTTATAATTATATACGGTAATACCACTATTGGTAGTGCAATTACCATATTAATACCACGAGCTTGCGAGTGGTATTCATGCAATAAATTCACGAGCTTGCGAGTGGATTTATTGAAGTAATTTCACGAGCTTGCGAGTGGAATTACGTATGGTAATTGCAATACCAATAGTGGTA
>JH154380.1:29574-51270 GCA_000226015.1 Mnemiopsis leidyi | reverse complement strand
AAACAAACAAACAAACAAACAAACAAACAAACAAACAAACAAACAAACAAACAAACAAACAAACAAACAAACAAACAAACAAACAAACAAACAAACAAACAAACAAACAAACAAACAAACAAACAAACAAACAAACAAACAAACAAACAAACAAACAAACAAACAAACACACAGAGTACTTACTATCGTAGCAAGCTCCCAACAGTTTACACTTCTGTTCTGTACAGTACGGACTATTCTCACATTTACATTTGTCGTATCTGGAAGATGAAGTGTTGTGAATTAGTCTAATTCAAAATTCCGCACTTTTGCTTTCCATATTTGTATCATCCGTGTCTAAATTTCACAAGACCTATTCAAACAGTCTATCAGTTATCACCAATAGTCTATTACCAATTTGATAGAATGCTTCAACTGCAACAAAAGAACAGTTAAAAACAAACCCGTTCATAGCAGGATGTTGTAGCAGGATCAGAGCTACACTTTTACATCGTGCCGAGCATATTGTAGGGTCCAGTATTTCATCTTGACACGCTATGTTGTAAAGTTGTTGTTGTAATGGCTCGCATGTCTCATCGTACTTACATCGGAATGTGATCTCATCACACAGCATCGGCCCTGAGGGGTCTACTGTTACACGTGGTATAACTGGGTAAAATTAGGAGGGTCTAGAGCCCCTCAGTGTAACTGTAAAAACCTGGTTACAGGTGTAACAAAACACAAAAAACTGTTACACGTGGTATAGCATCGGTGCTGAAGGGTCTACTGTTACACGTACGTAGTAACTGACACATTACATAAAGTTTATGTTACATGTCTACGATGCTTCACCAAAAGTTTTCACTAAAGTGGCGTCTTTTTGGGCCACGTTGTTTATAAAATTCACGGACCTGGCGCTGCAGTTGTCTCCAAGTAGCGAATTCCCGTTGACTTTCTATCGTTAGTTTCGTTGGGATATTTTGTAGGGTCGACAAGACCGTCAGGACCTTCAGGATTTGTAACTGATATGTCCTGATCACATTCTCCTGGGGAGGCGTCTTGTCAGGGGGCCCCGGGGGGTGGACTGGGGGTTCCGGTTACTGATCTAAACTTATAGTGAGGGGGCATTGGTGGTTGATAAGTAAACTCATACTATCATCGAAATCATTTAAATTGCATGATTTATGTTGAATTTTGTATAGCTGTACAGTACTGTGAGATCTGAACTGCGAGATATGGCTGGGAAGAAATGTACTAACCATCCAAGCACGTTGAGATAAATTTACATTTCTGGCGCTTACAGAAGTAATCATCATTTCTGCACTTGCACGTGAAATAACTGAAATAGTACGTCATACGTATTCAGTAAATACCGCGCAAACGTCTCAGAATTTTTTGTCCGAAGATTCATCATGCCAGGCTTTACATAAACAGAGATTTTAACGTAGTCTTAAAGTGGGTTAGGTATTGTCGTCCTTATAATATGATTATATTCAAACGTATTTGAACACAAAATTGAAGCTAAGTTTACAGTCAGTATCACCTCTCCAAAGCAGGATGCACCATAAGTTCGCGCACTCTTTGTTGACACTCGAAACTGCACTTATCGACATCGAACAGCTCTTCTTGGCACGCGTACATCATCTTTATGTAGGGCGCGTAACATGTCGCATCGTTCTGACAATCCAGTACTACGTTGTCACAAAACTCTGTTTGTGGGGGTTTTAGATATTTAATTTATCTCGTTTAATTAATCAATTAATTAGTGAACTAGTGAACTAGTGTCTACTACAGTACTACTTGAAAAGATATTTGTGAGTCCATTTTGTAATTGTATATCTCAACCACATTGTCAAATTTTGCCAGGGGTAATGAAAGAAGGATGAGTAAGGTACCTATTTCAAATCAAAATTGCGGGGGGATTTAATGAAACATGAATTACAAAAACTCCCTACCTTTTTCTTCACCGTTAAGTTCACAGTTTATCATTGCAGTGCAGGAAATCACCAGCAGTATCAAAGACCAGTTCATCTTGATATGTAAACTGGATAAGGCCAAATAATATAATGTTCACACAATGGGAACCATAAAATCAATGTTCTTTTTAACTGCTGAATGACGGCTCAAAACGATTGATTCAAACGAATAAAATATTTTGAAGTTTGACCTAGGGAATTCATATCTTCCTATTTGCGATTTGCAGAAAATTCATCTTTTGAAGGGTAAGGCTATTCACTTGTAAGTTTTTAAGGAAAAATGACGAAGATTGCAAAAAGTGGCAAACAGTTACGAGCCTACATGGAGATGTCAATCTTATGAAAATCGGCATGTTTGGACGGCCTGTCCTAGGTCGCTTATTTCTGCTTACAGCTATTTCATCGACAATTTGTGAAAAAAGGAGGCACCTATGTTATAAAATGGTTTAACAAGCAACAGGGAGAGAAGAAAATTAAATCAGGCTCTTAATCAATGCAGATATGCAAATGCAATTTGTATCAGAGCGGTGATGACAGACAATTAATATGTCACCCATCAGTACCTTAGTCCGGAGATTGAAATGAACCCCATTAAAAGATGGAATATCTGTTAGCTCATCAGGGAGTCAGGAATCTAGCTTCAGGAATATTGTTTCATCATCAGAGTTTAATTATTAACCTGACGATTTCATAAAGTTTACTTAAAGATACAGAAGTGAAGATATAACCGGGCGTAATTTAATTTTATCTGTTTAATTGTTAACTGAGCGCAGTATGAAAAATCTTTATCCTACTGTGCTTACATGACTTTTAAACCTCGGTATCACTATAAGTAAACTCTTCTACTTCTTGTAATTGTATTATCGATAACATATGTAGTTGAGAAATTACAGGTTCCCGCACTCACAAAGTTCGAATCGCGCACTATTTAGCTAAAAAATTGGGTTTAAATTAGGTTTTAGCTAAATAGTGTTTTAGCTATATAGTGTGGTTACCGAAATTACGGGCCTTGTATTTCATCGAAGCTGTATCTATCTAATTGAATACTTCTAAATCTAATTAAATACCTATCCTTTAATTGGAATATCAGTTGTCTAGCAAGGTGTAAAATACCCGTTAATATGTGAATTTTCGTCGAGTCTGCAGCTAAAATCCGCAGTTTTTTTCTTGTTAGCTGCATGATGCTGATAAATAATAGTGCTACAAATGTAATTCGACTGGTAATCTATGCCTGGTTCGTTAAGTTAACACTGTATCTTCGCAGGTTGATCACTTCTACATACCATACGCTCATTTTGAGCTAGGAATTCTGTACGCTAAAAAGGGGGAATATTCTCAAGCTCGCGCCCATCTGAGGTATTGATATTACTATTACGTTAAGTTATTTAGTGTTTCCTCGTTCTAGGTTTTTTAATTGTCCAGATTCAGTTATTTTTTACAACGTAACGACTTTACTTGCAATGATTTAACTGCTTACAATTAAATTTTAAGTACAGATGTAATTGTGAGGTAGAGATAATAACGCTAAAATCCTAAATTTTCTGCTGGTAATATTAAAATTCCCTGCTCTCAACGTACCACCAACTGCTCACTTCATCTCTACTTCAGGTATGCCAAAGAGTTCAGCAACAAAGTGAAGAGTTACTCGCTGGAAAACCGACTTCTCTTCAGAATACACTCGGCTTTATCAGGGCTACCTGAATAGTCAAGTCTGATGGGGTTTTCATCCTAGTTTTGTAGATCCCTTTCTTGTTGTCAGAGTGAAGGTCCGCAATGGCTTGGTTTAACAAAACTTGTGATTTTATCGAGAAATATAAAACTATAAGTATAGCAGTTATGAACACAGATGAGGGTATTTATAAATCAACAGTGAGTTTTTTGGCGACCGTATTGCGGATAAATTTCTGGTTAAAACTTAAAAGCAACATGTATTATTGACTGCAGGTTACCTAGCTATTTAATCTCCTTAAACATGCTTCTTTCTGTTTCGGACGCTATTCATTTGTTGTTTTTGGCATAATATGTTGGCTACACTTAATTTTGATGAGATTGTTGACGACATAGCATTATGGAAACCATACTTAACGTTATCTAGATAACAGTTGGGAACATGTTTTGGAGATACTTATGGAATAATGGTTGTATTTGTTTTTATAAATAAGAAACTTTAGGCTAGAAAAATCATCGCGATGTATAGGAAAAAATTAATTTGTGAATTTCACAAGTTGGATGACTTTAGTTATATTTGCTTATTTGATTTGAGTTGACTTTAAGTTTAATTTTTGAGTTTCTCGTTGAACTGCATTTCGAGAGCATTGCAAAAATATGATAAGGACGCGAGTATGCATTGATAAATGAATGAGAATTGGGATGGATTAGATTTTTTTCAAATAAGTCCTATCCAATTCCACAACGTTTATTACGAAATTCTAAAACACCAGTCATATTTCAATCGATAATTTAAAAGATTAAATCTCAATGATAACAAACAAAAGTTCCTTCAATTGCATTTATGATGTGAAACGCCAAAAACGGTACATTTTATTTGTTTGAGATTTTGAAATAATTTAGAGTTAAATTTAAATCGAAAAAGAAGTTTCTAAGCTTGTGATTTTAAAACCGTAATTCGATGTTTCAATTTTAATTGGTCAATTTACTAATTTAATTCTGTATTAGGGGTCGTTCACATATGACGTTATCACCTTGGGGGGACGGGGGGTTTGGCCAATGAGGATGTCATCTCAAATCTTTAGGATTTTTTTTGAAAATTTTTATCAGAATTTTACAAAATCAGAAAGAAAATTTTCAAGTATAAATTCTGATCCAGAAATCTGGTGAAATACTGTGTTTTCAACAGATTTTTAAAATGGCTGCATTGCATTAAAAGACCATGTCAATCAATGTTTTTTTTGTCGCGGTGATACTCACGCAGCTAAAGAACGTTAGACGGATATAATCTCGTCAATGTTTTTTTTGACTTGTACAGCTGCAGCGCGCACCCTCCCGTCATTTTATTCTCCTCTATTCGCTTCGAATGAGGGTCGGACAAAGTCAGACAATTTTTGACATGACATGAAGTGGGGGGATTTCGACTGTGATGATGTCATTATGGTAATTTACTTCTGACATTTAGGGGGGTTTTGTGATGATGACGAATGACGACAGAGGGGGGTGGAGGGGGTAAAGATTACCGAAAATTTGCTGACGTTATATGTGAACGACTCCTTGCATGCAATTTACTAGATATGGTATTTGCAAGATGTCAGATGATATCCGTCTGTATCAGATTAAAAGTAACCCTTGCAATCCAAGAGCGCTTCTGACTCTGAGAATGAGATTCCAAAAGTCTTTGTGAATTTAGGAATCGTGCAGATCATTCGTAATTGAAACTCAAGATGACGTAATTTAAGCGAGTGCGCGCCGCGCGCGAGTCGGGTAAAAAGAAAATCACCGCGCAACAGTCTGAATAAAATCGAGCGTTAAAATTTCCACCATTACATTTTCTTAAACGGGTGATGTGCATCTAGAATTTAGTTACTTTCGCTTGTCCAGAAGCTTCCCGATCATGTACGATTTTACAAGAATGATATTGATGGGCGATGGCTAGTCTTATTTAGACTGTCACTCTGATGGAAACGTTAGGAGCATCACAATGTATAGAAGGGCGACATTCTTACTAGGATTCAAGAAAAACAGGTCTTTGCAGCTTTTGTACAATGATTTGTTAAAACAAGACAAATTAATTAAGACTCCAAAATACATAGATGCTATGCAGATATTCTGTGCAGATATAAATAACAGATATCGACATAATAAATAAAAATTTTCAAACGATTAGGGTTATCCATGTCATTACAATTATTAAAATAGTCACAGTTTTAAAATTTGGTCCGTGGCCAACGTTTTTTGGGTTTATTACTTTTTCCACATTATTATCAGTTTCTGGCTCTGCTATGACAAACTCTCTGCTGAGAGACTCCTTTAAATCGTTCATTTTAGATTGCAGTCTTGACACATGAATATCAAACATGTTGCTTGGGGTACTTTCAGTCGTTGGAATCCTGAAATAGTTGTACAAGTTTTAAAATGGTTTTATATTTTCTTGATATATGTTTAAAATCAATTATTTATGGTTTCATTCTTCAAGGATGGATCCTGTGGACCTCAACAAATATCTGCTGACCCGCAGCTACTTGATTGGAAACTCGTTCACATATGCAGATCTCACTTTATTCAACTTAATTCATGAAAAGCGAAGCCAGTACACTAAATTTACACATGTCGTGAGATGGCTTAATCATATCAAAGCAATCAGAAACTGCACTAATGATTCCCTTTCATCAGGTAAGCACACAATGGCTTTAGCATACTTAAAGTGTCGCAAATTTTTTTCATGCCTAGATTTTATGATGAATGAATATGTTTTGTAAATGTAGAATCACTGTCTACTTTCAGATGCCCTTGAAAGATCTACACAAGAAGAAATTACCGTTTATAACCCACTTTGTAAAAAGGTTTGAAAATGACTAATCCAAATCCAGAATCCACTGTATGCATTTTGCTGTACTCAATCAATGTACTGTCATGTGCTTAGTGCTGTGCAAAGTGTTTGACTGTTTGTGGAAGCACACTTACCGACTTCTGTGAAAGTCTCCTATTCCAGTTCCATTCCAACAGCCAGTGTTAGAAACAGTTGCCACCCCTGTAGTAGTTGCATTGTAGCAGATCATGAGGGGGTCAAATAACTGATTCCCAGAGACAGTGGGTAACAAGGGAGGGGTCACTGTTGTGGTAGGGAAGGTTAATGGACGAGTTGAGAAGAACTGTGTGGGTGGTATTGTCTTGGCTAGTCTTCTTCGCCTTCGGTTGTGGGACTGGGAAAGGAGTTTATTATAACTTTGTTGGTAACAGACATCAGATAGCTATATCTTCAAGATTTATCTTTTTTGGGTGGGATGGCTTTTGATAAGTCATTTGTTAATGTAGGTAAAATAATTCAGAAGACATATTGGAATTCACTTGTTGCTGCTTAACACTCACAGAATCTGCAATGTTGTATTCATATTCGTTATTCTTTAGTGACACTCGATCTTCAAAATGAAATGCACACTGAAATAGATAGTTTGATATTTAAACACATAGAACAGAATTTAAAGCTGCACAACTTAGTAGTAAAATTTTAGTAAATTTAGTAAATTGGTATTGCGAAGGCTTTACTTTAAACAAAGTAATCAGAACTGTTTTGATAAACTTAATCTTACCACATCAGCATAATGGGGATCCTCAAATTCTCTATCTATCAAGATGTTGAGTTCATCTTTCAACCTCATAAATCTGTCTTTGTGAGTATAGTTATTGATTTTAGACTGCACCTGAAATATTTCGATTGCAAAAAAAGTTAAATAGAGGTAGTCACTTTCTTACAAAAAAGCACTATAAAAAATTCGCAACAGCCATGCCTCATTTACCAAAAAAACTTCAGTTACAGGTAAAATCTCAACCTGGACGTGTAAGTTGAACCACTGGTTGATAAGTTCAATGACTGGTGTGTAGGGCTCCAGACAGGAGGAGACTACTTCTGTACAATAGTTGAAACAAGTGGGAATACGGACTGTGTGGTCTGTACAGGTCTTGCAGCTTACAGTCGTCACTGAGGGGGTTGGTTTAGTTGTCTTGTCAAATTAGTCAGTTCTCAGGTATTAGACAGGACACAGTACACTATGTTATCAATGGTTTAGGTGTCTTCAGGCTTTTAGTGCACATTTTTTAAAAGTTGTCCATGTGGCTTATATGGATTATGGACAAGTTATGAACAACTATCAGACTTTTCAGTTTAGTGCTCAGTACTCACTTCATAGTGACAATTGAATTGGTTAGGTCTAATTTCTAAAAATAGAGGGCCAAAACTCTAGTACTTGCTCGTATCATTAGCCAATAGCTTTGTTTGATAAACTTCGTAGTACTCCAGAGATCAATTACCAATAAGAAGTAGAGATCATGAGCATACAAGAAAACATACAGAACAGTAAACACCCTCATCAATGCTTACTTCCTGAGCGTATAAGTTCTGTGATGCAATGGGGAGTGAACTGGGAAGAAAAGACAACTGCAAACAGGTCCTTAGCCACGTTCCAATTCGATTCGACCAGCTCGTGAGAAAATACCAGTTCCTGACGATAAAAGAGTTGTTCGACGGAATTCACTGATTTGTCATTAAATAATTACCGGCCATGGTCCAGCTTATTATCGGCCATAGCTCCGCTAATCGTTCTATGTACTTAGACCAAACGTTGGTTATCACAAACAATCACGATATCCTCAATATCTGAATTTTGTTGTTCTATGTGCTGAAATAATGACGTAGATGATACCATCTGGACAATTCTAATTGCCGACCTAAGTATCGCCATTAACTAAACCTCACATACGGAAAAAAAGCAGTGACTTTGCTCTGACCTGAAGATAAGCGCTGATAGCAGGCTCCATATCCTCGACAAGATTCTTCTGGCAGAACTTGGGCATAGTCTTCATGTCGTAGTAGATTTGCATGTGCTCCAAACTAGCTTGTCTGACTAGAGTTTCTCTCCGTGTTGTGAGGTTGTCTACTAGTTTGTACTGCAGTGCGGTGCTCCGCAGGTCTTCTGACATGTACGGCAACTCAAAGTTCTGCATACCTGAGAAAACTGGTTCTAGAATTGGAATTTTAAATTTAAGAGCTTTTCAGCTTTAAGATTTTAGATCAGATATGATGAATAATAAATGTGAAGCTGTGTAAGTAATAATAACAAATGTACTCATTATGTAATTTTAACACTGCATTTAAGCTAAAGCTACTACCCACCAGTATTAAAAAAAACCTGATGGAGGACCAAAACAAAACTCTACTTTTAAACTTTTCCTCCTGACAATAACGCCACGGTACTCACTGTGGTATAGTTTAGAGGTGGAGTCTCTCATCTGCATGAGGTGACTGAAGAAGAGAGAGTGCGCGTAAGTGTTGGCGTACCCCTTCATGATAGTCTCCACTGAGCGCGTACAGCAGTGCGGAGTCTCTCTGTATCTACACACGTCATCTAAAGTAGAGGGTTGTGCTAGTTCAGGCTTAATCGGTTCTACAAGCTATAAATGAAACAGTGCTCAATTAATCCCATTACATTTAATATAAAAATAAAGCTGACGATTTAGTCGGAGCTACACAGTTTTACAAAATTAAGCCCATTGCCCCCCCTAATTTTGCTATTAGAAACGTGTCAAAGTTTTACTTACTTTTCGGCCAGTCAGGTCGAAGGACTCGGTTGGGAATAACTTCGTTCAAGATATTACACGTTTCTCCTGTTGCTGAAACACCAGATTGTTTATTTACTTGCGATTTTATATATAATATGAAAACATATTTTATAGACAATTAAATTACAGTTTAAGGTGATTATTTAAAATAGATACTTAAAGATTGAGGTAGGTGAATTTACTCAATATATGAGTATATGAAAGTGAGAGGAGAAGAAATACAGTTAAGATTGAGGTAGATTGAGATACTCACTATATGAGAATGAGGGGAGGAGAAATACAGTTAAGAGTAGGAAGATTAATCGCATCGCCTTCTTCTCATCCTGTCTGTACTGCAGTATTCTAGCTGGCTTCTTCTTCTTCTTCTCGAATCTTCATTCTAACACTAGGGTATTATAGAGGTGAGTCCCGGACATTAGGCATGGGGGCAGCTTGGGTTTATAACTTGAGATTTAATCAGATCTTGATTTGCGTCACGAAACATTTAAAACAGCAGAAAAAACTTTGGTTACTACTCAGTTCTCACTAGTGACTCACAATGTACAAACTAGGAAAATACATCCACCTAATGCGAAGACAAAGAAATAATCTCTCAAAGTAGTAGTAAGGTTATAAAACACGGCTGCCATTTTAATCTGAATATTATATTTTTATGTTTAAAGACGTTCGAAATTCCGTAATAAGTCGATTTGAAGTATATCTTAGACTATATTATATCTTCGCTTTAAGTTTAAAAAGAAATATATTTAGAATTCGATTATATATTTACTTATTCAGCCTCTAGAAAATCGATTGTAATAAGGAGCGACAAAACAATTCAATAAACAAAATCAAATATTGCGGTCGCTATATATATTAAAAAAATATATAAAATAAGAAATTTAAGTTATGAATATGTAAGTGTAATAATTTGTTAAAAGTTGTAAAAACCACACGTTTGCATAGCCAAACTAAAGCAACGAGCTGCAGGGTTAACTGTCGTATTTTTGGTGGGTTTATTTTAAACTGTTTTTGACGCAGGTGATAAGGCAGACGGCCGGAGGTCTGGATGCTTTAATTGAGTAAACGAGCAGATGCAAAATTAGACTTAAGACGGATAAAAAATTCTAAATGTATGTTAGAATGATTCGTCTATGTTGGAAGCCTACAAAATTCGTGCATTTAAGCAAGTCTAAGAACTGGATAGAACTAGGCAAATGTTTCGAAATTTTTGTGGTTTACCTTGAGCCGGTTTTAACATCACTGTGAAAAATAGTCGTGATTTCACTCTAACTTTAAGTCACAAAAACCGCGATCCCCAAAACCTTGCAACCACGAGTAAATAAGTTTCAAAAGTTGGTTACATTTTAGCGTTTGATTTGAGCCCTGAAGAAAAGATTTCATTTCAAGCGCAATCCCAAAATCCCATTCCTTGGCAAAATATTGCGAAAATTTATAAAGCCTCGCTTCCAAAGACCGGTAGTAAAAGTAAACATGACATAAAATATGAAATATCCTTATTTGATCAAATCGGAGTGGCTTCGTAAAAGCAGAGGCAAAGATCATGACAAGAGGCAAACTAACGCGGACAATCTTTGTCCAGCTATACAATACAAAGGTAACGACATAGAAGTAACTGCAAGTTTTCTATACGGCGGGCTCGTGTCAGTGGGTAAAGGAAACAAATCTCCAATAACCAGTTGATCTACCATTATCCAGATATTCAGATAATCTGTTGTTATTGTTGACAGTAAATACTAGGGAAATTACTCTGTCTGACGCTTCAAGGAAAGATAAATAATAAGCAACACGATATTCAAGACAATTGTTTGTAGTTCCCGGAAAAAGTAACGAGAGAATAATGAGATTGTTGATTATTATTCATTAGTTTCAAACAAAGTCCGGTGAAAAATATTGAAATAGTAAAGAGAATAATGGGATTGTTAATTATTATTCATTAGTTTCAAACAAAGTCCGGTGAAAAATATTAAAATAGTAAAGAGAATAATGGGATTGTTAATTATCATTCATTAGTTTCAAACAAAGTCCAGTGAAAATGTTTTTGCGGCAACATAATACTATATTGAATATTGATTGTAGTTTTAAGTAATTAAGTTACGGCAAATAATGAAATGAGCAAACTTTTACTACCCCACAAACATCTATTTTGTGCGATGAGAAAAGTTTTCGATGAGATTGACTGAATCATTCTCCACGATGGTTATGGCCCGTAAACCACCAAGCAAATCCTTCGTTATCTATAAGCAGGCTATGGTTTGACAAACGAGGTCGAGAAGTTTAATGAAGGAGCAGTATTGTGTAAAGCCAAGGTTTGCAACGTAGAGATGGCAATGAATTCCAGATAAATTCGTTATAGTAAAGTTAAGGTAACATTATATTCCCGTGAATTCATTGAGAAGAACATACTTGGTATTTCTTAGGGCATTAGTCATCCGACCGCAACAGAGAATTTAAAAACCGAGAATTAATGGATTAGAATCCCCGTAATTCCTTAATTGGTTGCTCCCTACACTTAAGAAAATAAAATAATCCAAATTGAGGTCAGCTATTCCGAGTGTTAGCGGTCTGATCAAGTTATACCGATGAGGCTCTTTGTCCGGTGAAACTGGATGGAACCTGGACTGTTTGATCCAGTCTGTGTCTATTGGCGGGAAAAACAGTGTTATCGAATGTCAAGTAAGAAGGTGGGAGGGAACTACCCATAAGGTTCTGAAAATACAGCTCTCTGATTGGCTGGTTTGATGTCACGTGACCCAATTCGCAGCTAGTCATTGGTTGGTTGACGAACTACCATCAACTGCAGTTATTTGATTACGATAAATCGTTGTAAACGCAGAAGACTACTCATCTCGCGACCATCTGTCTGCTTTCTACTCAAATCCCATCCTTTTCAATGCGGCAAACTCGTCTAAGCTATTTCTGCTTAAGAATGTACTGCTTGTAGCGGTAAAATGGAGAAATTCCCGGACAAGTTTCTCCGTGACGGGCAAAGTAATAGAACGACCAAAAATATAAATGAGCGCATACTTGTTATGTAATTCGGAGTTATGTGGCCTATATTTACTTATTTAAGGTATTTCTGCTATACCCCCGTCTCAGGGAGGACATTAGTGGATCGCTACGAAAATTGTGATTTAATTTCAAAGGGTGAGGCCTAATTATACATGCTAGCTCAAATCAAATATCTTTGTACATACAGCCCTTCATCGTGATTGAAATAGAAAGTAGATGTTGAGATATAAAGGCAGACTGGACTGATCAAGGAGTAAAGACTAAGGATATGTGGGATCCAGATTCAGTTGAAGAAAGGTAAATCAGGGAATACGTCTAGGACAAGTTGATGGGATTGGTTGCGTCTCCCACTCTCTGGCAGCAGCCTGTCACCGGTAAAATTAGTCTGGAAATCATTGCGTTTAAAATGTATTTATCGGGTACTTCCAGGCCCGATACAATACTGCGAGTTTATAAGTCAGAAAAAGTTAGAATTGAAAACCAAAAGTATTAAAATTTGATTTTAAGTCTGCAGAATTACATTAGATTAGGGTTCTAAAGTAGGGCCTGCTTTTAAAATAAACAGAGCAACTTTCAAAGGATTGCGTTTAAAAAGTTTTTAACCATGCCGATAATGAAATAACCCGATCAAATGAAAGTACTTGCTATTCCCGCCCACAAGATCGGTATGACAAACGTAATTACCACAATCAGTCGTGTACACCATGAGCAGGCTGGGGAAATACGGTCGCAGTAACTTTAGTAACCGTTCAGTAACTCAAGCTGTGCAGCGTTACACCATGACAGTAACTAAACCTACTCCACCTTGCACTAACTCACAACACTAATCATTGCAGGCAAGCTGACAACTCCCCACTCCTACTGCCTGACAACTCTCTCTCTCTCGCTCTCTTTTTCTGCGGTTGAGATGTTGATTTCCGTGTCGATACGGGGCTGAGTTCCGCGGGGTATTCAGCGGAGCACGTTAATTGTGGGAGAGTGGTTTTGTGGTAAATATTTTAGTAGATAAACTGTCTGTAGTCCTACCTGTGGGTTAACATCAGCTTGGTTACAAAGTTACCGTATACCACTGGTATATATATACCGCCTTGTTAAATTGTATACAGCTTTGTAAATCTTGCCGATTGTTGAGGAAAAGTTAACCTGCTGTGTCGGAAACATTTGAATTTCTCGTGAGAAATATTCCTACCTCTCTTCATGACAACTCAACATTTTAGCAAAACATAATGGACCAGACAAAAACAGTTCACCAGGAAAGATTTCGAGAAAATAAGTGATGATCTCGATCGAAAAGTGAAATAAGGAAGGGGTTTCGATTAAGGTTAACCTTGTTATTCCACTAAACAAACTTAAACTAATTGATTGCAGACTGGTCACAAGACTCATAATGAACACGTGATCAATCAGACGGGAGGCTATCAGAACGATATCACTTCTGAAAAAGTAAACACCGTTTAACGAAGAATTTTGCCCCAGACCAATCCATTAAATGCTGGGAGAATGACTCATAAAACCTCGCACGGTAACGAATGACAATTTACATTCAGAAAAACTGCGCTGTTTACTGGAGTACTGTGGGAATATTTCTGACTAAGTGCTAAAAATAGAACAAAGTCTGAGAGAAAGTGAGCGGAAGGTAAAAACGTCTGGGATAACATAGAGGCAAGTCTCGAAGTTCCGGCCGAGCGCTCAATCAGAACGTTTAAAGAGTGTCTGAAACCGGAGCTGAGTGGAGAGAGTGCTAGACCTCGAGAAGTACTTGTGCTACTCCTCCAGTGACACCAGGTCTGAAGTGGCCACTACGTGCTGGGGAATCCCTCCAACCACAAGCCTGGACCAAGTCACGTGACCTTCCTCCGGCCAACGATCCAACTCCCAGCTATCTATCCTGGCGGTGAAATCTTGTTAGAGTCGTTTTGTCCATCTGTGATGTAATAACGGCGCTGTAATCGCATTTCAGCTGAGGTTGGGCAGACGAATTTAAATGGGCCTGGGAGATGAGGCTGGAATGTGGGGTCAGCTGCCCTGCAGACTGCTTGTGGCAAATTTCCCCGGATTTTGCCAATGTTTTGTAGTACAGGTATCACTACTGAACAATGGTTAAAGAAATTAGGGCAAAATGTGTACTTAGCTAAACAAAAGCGCGACAAATTTATCTAATGATGCCGTCTTTCAATGATTTCGATATTTGTGACAAAATTTGTAACAATTTCAGCTCTACAACTCTAGATTGGTAGAATTCTCCGCCGTTGATCAATTGCATTTGTGTTGAACCATAATCAAACAAGGTTTGACAAATGTTCGATTGTTGAGCGATAAAAACCTCGAAAAAGCATAATTTGAGGACAAATCGGGGTATAAAATCCATTGTTTCGAATAACATTCTAACTAAATCAAGTGACGAGTGCAAGTTCCTTTGCTACCAGAACAATGTCTATGATAATGAAGGAAAATTAGATAAAACAAGTTGAGTTTTTCGGGCTAGGATAAAAAGTTACTGCGGGTACCTATTTACATTCTTTTTTCCTAATCATGACAATAATTATTATTATGATAGTGAAATCCTAATGAATGTAACAGGTTCATATTGAAATTGGGAAAATTGCAGGTATCGAAAAATGTTAACTTGCAAAATTCGCCCAAAATATGCGTTATTAAACATTTAAAATTACGCGCCCCTCATTAGCAAAATAATGGATGGTTAGCCTGAACTGCTCATAGCCGCTCACAAATAAAACAGACTTCCAAAAAGAACTAATCTACCCACTTTACCTTCGTTGCAATACACTGTGTTAGTCTACTAAGGTGGCCTGGACCTCTGGCTCAATACAACCGGATCTAGATATGATAAAAGTGCAATTCATAAGACGGGAGGTTTAACGCGACTAATGGTATCTCTAAACAATCGGCAATGCCACCTTGCACTAAATACTAGGTTATATCGGTTGAGATAAGTGTCTTTGCGAGGACTTTAGATAGCTTATATCGGTTGGAATGAAATTGTCTTTACTTGAGTTGATAAAAGCGATGCTGGACTACAGTACAAAATCAACGGCAACCTCGCGACCGCTTTCTCACATCAAAAAGGCAATGTAACAGATAAATAAGGTTGAATATTTTAGCTGACCAATCGGGAAAATTTCTCAAATCACATTTGACGACATGCGGAGAGAATAAAACAATGTCTTGTGTAGTGACCGAGCATGTAGTAGATCAAAGGTTTCTGTGTTTATGTTTTTACTAAAATCAGTAAATATTGGACCGTGTTTGTCCAACGTAAACAAACTGCAAACTGCTAAAAAAACTGCTTTGACTTATAACCATAGATATGCATCATGAAAATTACAAAGTGTTACATTAATGCATAATTTTCCCACAGGCGGATTTCAGCGAGAATTCCATTCATTCCACGATTAAAGTATACATCACTCTGATGGCATTCTAGTTTACTGAAATTTAATTTTGACCTAACAATTTGGTTGGCATTCGTGGGACTGTTTCTTAGGAGTCAATTGTTGAATTGTCCGTCTTTTAATCATGCGTGTAATTATCTTTAATAGAAAAGTCCGGACACTCTATTAGTTATCTGTATTTGTGAACAAAGGTGCCTCCTCAGAAAATAATTAGAAAGACTCCGGCGCAATTCAAGTACAAGTCTATTTTCCAAGTCTGTCTTTTCATAGGATGCTCTTTTTGAAAATCGTCACAGGCTCAGTTAAGAATTTACTTTCTCTTAATCTCATTTGTCTACTGGAGTTACAACTATTGAGTACCGTCTGACGCGTGCATGGATGACTGGCGCTGTCAGATCTTTGAGTCAAACACAAGTAAAAAAGCGATGCGTCTTGGCCGTTAAGAACTTCTTGCCTTAATTTTCTTTATAAGTTTACTGTAATAAAAAATAATCCGATGAAATTTCAAATTAAATTGACCCAGGCGAGTATAAAATCTTTTGTTTGCCTAGTTTGGAACTGGGGCTGACATAGGGAGGCTTAAAAATTTAACCAAAACAAACTCCAACTTCTGAGACTGAGTGAACGCAGAGTTCCAGGCTGCCGAGTGGGCAGGGAGAAACCTTTTTATGCAGCAAACCGTTAATATGTTAATTTGCTAACCAAGCAGCCTCGTTAATTGTTTGAAGCTGGTGATACAGACAATATGCAGTTTCACGTGACTAAGAATTAGTTGGAAGAGTTGTGAGCTTGAGTTTGACATATCGTTTCTTAGGACAGGTATCGACTATCGACTATTGAAATTATCAGATTTCAGTCGTACCGGTTGAAAATTTTATCGAAATTTTATTTCTTACGCAATGCTTCTGTAAGTCCCAAATTTTGGGCATGTTTATAAATTATACAGGAAACATGATGCAATAAACTACGGGAATACGATAAGAAATAAATGATCACTGGGTTGCCCGACAGTCATTAAAACAACTATCAAGATATAGTGATATAGAGTGATAGGGGCTGCCTGATGTCCACCTATAAGGATAAAGTACCGACAGAGGAAAATGAGGGAGCAGTCCACCAGCAGAGCAATATCATTAAACTTTGTCGTGTCACGTGACTGAATTGTGTCACGTGACCATATCGGAGTTACAGTTAAGAGAGGGGAGGGTGGTTTACCATCGTGCTATTGAATGTTACCATGGTAACAAGTACTGCAGTAACGTGTACTGTGGTAACTTTTACCATGGTAACTATTACCATGGAAATTTATACCATAGTGAAAGTAACAATAGTACTTTAAATTGTTCCTGCTGCATAGCATAATGTTGGATATGTCTGAATATAGAAGACCTGTCCCTCTGCATACTTTGAGATCAAAGCAATTAAGATAGAAGCAATAAAGTTATAATATGTTTTATTAGATCATAAAATGATATTACTCAGCTAGGTATTATTAACCGTAAAGCAGCCCAACTTGAGCAACTTGGGCCATGTCACATTGACCGATAGATTAACTCTTTTTGATTGGATATCGGAGGATCACATGATTGTATTTCTACACTTAACAGTTGTCTTCTCCCGCTAAAGCCGCTTCGGTCAGTTATGTTGCATAGGTATCTAACTGAACTGTAGTGACTGATCGTAGGAAATGAAAATTTATAAATGCGGCCACTTTATTGTCCAGAAAAAAGGAACTGAACTCAGATTTAATCATACATATTCTGTTATTTTAACCACGAGGGAACGGACTGGGTGCATTTAAATCAATTGGTCTTATGATGCATTATCAAATGTTAAAACTTTTTAGCAAAACTTTCAGCATACCTTTAGGAAAAGCGAATTTTTAAAGAAGTGAAAATTAAACATATGCCTTCAAGCTAGTTTTTGTAGTAAAATCGATATTCATGAACAAAAAATAGGTCAAATATTTACACAATGAACTCAAAGACGCGGCAAATCCGTTGAATGAGGGGAGGAGCACCGAGAATGGACTATTTGACCATGTAAGGGTAAATGTTCGACGGGCAGGCGAGCTAAATAGGCCACAATTTGCGAGCAAGCAGGCGGTAGGACATTGTAGGCTATTTATTAACGCTATGCTTTTCATATTTCGATGCACTACTAACGTAGACGTATATTCACGTGTCTGAGCTGGGCTTGGCCTTTATTTGGCTATCAAAAACAGTTTATAAAATACTAGCAAGTTTGCTAGATTAGGGGGTTTCAGAACTGTATGAAAGTGAAACTAAAAGTTTTAGTCAAACTCCCTAGTCATAGAAATTTAGCAATACTTGAAGTTCACTGTTTACACAATTGCAAGAAGAAATTCTGAATCAGTTAATATTCCAGTTTCTCTGTTTACGTCTGCTGTATGATCATTAGTTCAGACGGAAACAGCTTTAGTTTGTGTTCAGTGTTGTTTGTGTTTAGTGGTCATCAGTTTGTCTGCTTCGGTACTTGAGTCACTAGTCTCACGATGGCATGTCTGCCACTTTCATTAGCCATTCTTCTTGTTTTTGTTTAGATAAGGGAGCCTCCTGTTGTCACGGTTATCATTCAAATGTTGTTGCGAATACCAGAAAAATGTTTAAAAGTCGACAGTCGTGGCATGCTCAAATCTCATACCTCGTACAACTTTAATCAGAAGTATTTTGGTTGGAATCGTCCGAGCAAAAAATTCGATTTTTCAAAAACGACCTTAAAAACCAAAAATTCTAAATTCGTCAGATTCCTGAAAAACAGTGAAGTTAGACCCGATCAATATTAGGTATGTGATCCGACTAAAACGTCACAACAAATTAGTTCGTCAGGAATTTCTCTCAGCCACAAATTTGCTACAATTGTAACTTTTAACTTTAAGTTCGGGTACTTTAACGTCAGGTCATGGATGGATCTAGACACGGCAACATTGTTCCAGGAATTCGAGTCTTGCCAAGATCGGTGTAAGGAAAACACGGTTAGTTTTGGTATTAAAGTGTTTAGGAAACAAAGCTATAGATTATAGAAGTTGGTATGAAAGATGGGAATAAAACTTCCAGAAACTCAAAGGTGGAAAGGCGAAAGAATTAAACAATTGTCCAAGGAGCATAAGACGAATAAGGTCAACACCTATTTTTACCAAAATATCACGATACGAATGTGAAATGAATACACCAATAATCGCGGGAAAATTTGCACCACGACACGCTTCTACCGGGGAATTAGCACTGCAATTTTTGTTGAGTATTATCAAACGAATTAAAATGGAGCAAGGAGGAGCAGGGTTGGATTTGGGGGACTGAAGAGTTTGTTGTGGTGATATGAAATACAGGGTTATTACGACACTCAATCTCTTGATGAAATTCTACGTCGATCTTTACTACCTCTGTTTATTACTTTATTAAAATAATTGCGTGGGAGCCTACTGAAGGAGACTGGTCAACAGATTAATCTAGTCTCTTTACGCGAGAATCTAGTCTCGGGGCACAAATTTAGTTACTTCATCACGATTGTCGGAATTCGAATTTAATTTAAGTCCAAAATGATCGCGATAAAATCGGCCATTAAATGCGAAGACTCTTTGCGTCATGTTAATGAAGTAATTAAGTAATGAATGGGCTAATCGCAACAGTGAGAAATTCTCAAAATGACAAATTTTGAAAATTAAGATATGTCACGGTGCAGAATAAAAGGAAAATGTTAGAAGCAAAGGTAACTATCAATGAGATATCTTGAGGGGTTCTACATAATAAATATCGCCCGCCAGTCTTGGCTGGAGGGGAGGTTATAATTGCGATAATAACTTCAGAGCGGTGTTCGATCATGGGCCTCGCGACTCTTGACATCAGCTTACAGATAGCTGCTCTCAAGAACTCCACAAGCACTAGAAGAGGACAAGCACGTTAAGATAGGATGGTGTTAATATTGATTATTCTTAAGATGTCGTTGGTAAAATTCCCCTAATACGGGGTACTGCAGTGTGGGTGACGGGTGTGGTCGCTAAATATCGAGTATAGAAGTTATCTTTCTAAATTCCGCTTTGTACTGCCATGTTTGGCATAAACCAAGAAATATTTTGGTTAGACTTTGTCACAATTACCCCACCAATAGAAATATCGTACTTCCAAGTTTAGTATTAGAGTTGTAGACTTATCAGGTTATGAGCAATGATTGAAATGACTAAACTGTCAGACCTCAGTAATGAACTGTTGATGGTTTCATGATAACGGTGAATCATTATGATTAGCTGAAATCTAGCTCAAACTTAGCTGCTAAATGAACTTTTCTGCCCTGTGCAAAGCGCCAAACCCTCAACATTGAATTTGGCTGTACACTTCGGAAAATAGACATGTATTTGGTGTGAAATTCTAGATTCAATGAAACAATTCTATTGTTCAAAAATCATTAACATCGCTCCTGATTCTATGTAACGTCAAAGATGACAATTGTAAGTTCATCGGAATCAAATTATAACAAAACAAAGAACGTCAGCAAATTAAAGACCCGTGAACTGTATTGGTTGATCAAGTGACAACTCAGAACAAGACATAAAAGCCACAACCATGGTACAAATGAAGTCGAGTTGACTGAAAACTCGGGTAACTAAAAAAACGGAAACGTGTCGAGAGCATCTCAAATGTCCAGGAATAGGAAACACCTGCCCCTGACCCACCCTAGTGGTTCTAAAGCACGGCGCCACATTGTTGAGAATCTGTTAAGTTTGTAACTTGCGTATCTGTCTCGCTGTACAGCTGTAGGAAGTTTTGGGACGCTAATAGGCTGCACCGGTTTTTATCCAGTTTACAGCTGCTTACCTACTGGTTCAACTGTTCTCACGGCTTATCTAGACAAGGCTGGATTTGCAGATGTTGGGAAGATAAGTTGCAGCTGCCAGTCGTGCAAAATATAATTGTAACAAACCAGGAGATTTAGAAACACTGGTCTTTTAATGAAACTCAGCTGCCTGAAGAAAAAGATACAGGTCTCACTAGACTGCAGATTAGAAGCTAGTTGAAGGATATGATGATATCAAACTAGTATCAAGTTCATAGAAGACATAGAAGATAAAGCTGATGTAAATAAGTAAAGATGAAACTGATGTAGGAAGTAACAAAATAGGAAAATGAAGTCAACTACCGGGGTCAGATCAGGAACGTGAGAAACTTTAACGGTAAAGAACCAACCAGAGTTTGTTTGACACACCACGTGGCGGCACGTGGTAGCACGTGGCGGAATCTAAAGAGAGCACTAGATACAAACAAACTGCCCCACTCTCCAGTATCACTAAGTAACGGTGCCGCTCTACAGCAAGTAGCGGAGTAGTGAGTACCGGTGTTTTCACACCAACATGTCACTGTTTATATAGCTCCCAAGTGTCACAGTATCAGACACACCGTCTCAGCTACTGACTATCCCACTTATAGCTTCGTATCGTTGTAACTACTAACTAGTGCACAGAATCAGGGGCTGACACTGAAGAGGGGGGACTCAGTTACCTTGCACGGGACAAAACTGTTGGGTTCGCTTTACCGGCCACCCTTCCTGAGTTTAGAATGTGATTTAGCCCTGATGACTAATGTGTAGTATGTACTTAAGGGGGAATTGTAAAAATTTATCTAGACCAACGGACTGTACAGTAACCTAAAGCACCCTAATGGGCATCAATTGCACCACTTATTTTTTGATTCTATGATGACGCATTTTTAAAAATCGCAAAAAGAAAATTTTTCCGAGAATACGGAAATTTTTGGAAATTTACATTGCATGAATAAAACTCAGCCGTTTCTAATTGAATCATGCTGAAAATTTGCACGAATTTTATTTATACCTTTGTTAAGCAGCTGTAAAAATTTCAACGTAAAAACTTATAAAAGTTGACTCAATGGCACCTGTCCAAAGTTTCCAAGTCCCTAAATTTCTTTTTATGTTAACTAACTTTGAAAATTTGCACAGGCTACTGTGAAATGTCAAGCACCTTGAAGCTTTGCACACAGGTAGAAGACAGCGATAGA
>JH154380.1:0-29145 GCA_000226015.1 Mnemiopsis leidyi | reverse complement strand
GGGACTTGGCAACTTTGGACGGGTGCCATTGAGTCAACTTTTATCAGTTTTTCGTGAAATTTTCACAGCTGCTTTACAAAGGTATAAATAAAATTCGTGCAAATTTTCAGCATGATTCAATTAGAAACGGCTGAGTTTTATTCATGCAATGTAAATTTCCAAAAATTTCCAAATTCTCGGAAAAAATTTCCTTTTTGCGATTTTTAAAAATGCGTCATCATAGAATCAAAAAATAAGTGGTGCAATTGATGCCCATTAGGGTGCTTTAAGTTACTGTACAGTCCGTTTGTCTAGCTTCCACAAACCCCTGTTTGCTACAATTCCCCCTTAACGTACTGAGAAGTTGACGTGAAGATCCTGGACATCACGACTTTACTAAAGAGCTGGAAGCTTCTGTCTATCCTGATGTCTAGTTTCATGTGACTACTCAGTACTCACTCTATTTACTGTGAGTCTGTTTGTCTATTAGTCTGTCTGTTTGTCTGTAAGTCTGTCTATCTCAACGTGAAGTCTAAGAACCAGTTCAGAGGACATTTCACACGGCTGAACTAAAAACTTGCTATCTTTTGTTGTTATGTCACGCTGTAACTTCATGGTTAACTAAAATATATATCTCCAAAAGCTTCCCACGCTCATTACTGGTGCAGACACGAAACTATGTGGATAAATAGTTGTGAAAAGAACTCAAATCGCCGAAAATATTTAAGACTGTACGTCTGCAGCTGATCTTTGGTTGGTGAATTTATACTATTTTACAGCATTTTTAACAAGGTTTGAAATATCTGCCACGCCTTAACGCCGCTGTTTGAAAATCAAAATAGACCTTCTGTCAAATGAAATGATACTCTGGGATACTGAATTTGTTAACAAGCTCTTATCTATGGCCATTGGCCGGTGTCGATCTACAAAACATAAAATTTGTAAGGTATTTTAATCATCCAGATGCCTATATATTATTAGCTCAAGGGTACAACATTTTTGCTGCAGCGAATTTGCGGAAGTTTAAATTTTAGGTTTACTCAACTTGAAGGGCCAAAGAGCACAACTTACCGTGTTAGTTATTGGTCAAAACATGTCACGTGACATAAATGGCAGACGCTGATTGGTCGTAAAGTGAGATATTTGAGGTAAACTGACTGTGATAGTCGGGAAACTTTCTATGACAGATCTTGAAATGAGGCTGCTTGTGTTCATTAGATTTTGTTGAGTTATTTTGTGCCCGACATAATGTCTTCTATTCAGGTGAATTCGATATATTACAAACTTTGTAATATTCCTCATATCCCAGTTCCTTGTACATGAGTTTATTTATTTAGATCTAGTGTACCCATTTAATTCTATCTCTAATAACTATACCTCAACTTCCACGATATGTCAAAATATGTCTGAAGTTTGTGTAGAATTTGTCAAATAATTTCCGATAAAGGTACTAAATAAAATATTCTTATTCAGCAAGTCTTCTTGCCACATTTAATTTTGTCAGTTGGAATCTGCTTGTTAAACTTCGTAAATTGCGTTATTAACGCGTTTTGTGCCCTTAGAACGTCCAATGTAGGGTCGCTTGGTTAATTCAGCTAAGGATAAATTTCAACTTGACTAAACTTACATTGTTTTTCAAGTACAGTATCAAGCATTCTCGTCAGAAGGACAAAACAGTGCACTAAAGAGCCCAAACAAATTCTAACAAACACAGCTGACCGGTCTTCATTCACATACTTCAATACCTGGACTAAGTACATGACCGTAATTCAGTACGTTTGCTTACCATTCTTAAATACCTGGACTTACTTACTATAGGATTTACCAGCCAGTTTTGAGGATTACATGACTTGTTATTAGTCAGTGTCGATATTGTTTACCTCTAAAATTAGATATTGTTAACCTCTATAATTAGACCGGAGGTTTGCTGATCGAGATTGGGAAGTTTGACGTTGTTACATCGGCAAAGAAAGATTACAATTTAGAGAATGTCTTGTCTGTTTAGTAATCTGCATTTTGGTAATGAGCTTGGATATTTGGTTCTGGTGGGTAGTGATCATCGATGACCATTGATGTAATTACTGATCAGATCTCAAGAAATATCATGACATAATTTCGACCAAAATGTGCTTAGGACTACATTTTAAAATCGATTGGTGGAATAGTTACCTACGTCCTAGGGAATAGGGCCTAGATCGATGGATAACATTAATTAAGATTTAAAAAACTATATCAACTGTAAGTTCTAGCCCCAGGGTTTATGAACTGCATGTCATCATGAGTTGGCTGTTCAGGTGAAATGCGAGATATTTAACCGGACCTGGAACAGTATCCTACTCAACCGTGCAGCTCCTGATTATTTAACAAGGTAGAAACTGATTGCCAATATAGTTTTATCGGGCTGAAAAATCTATTCGTCAACCAACCATGGAACTCGAATTGCTTTAAATCACTTTAACTCGGAAAAGCAATGAAATTACTCTGCTAGATGTTAACAATCAAATTAAATGCGGGGCCGCAAAGCGATCAGCCACCTAGAGACTGCATCCCTCTATCCGCCGGGGCTGACGTAAACATCGTAGTGTGATTTTTCTCTCGTTTTGTCTTATATAATAGGTTTGTCGCGTTTTAGGTTTATAGATTTATAGGTTTGTAGGTTTGGAAGTTTGTAGGTTTATTGGTTTGCAAATTTGAATGTTGGAATGTTTATAGGTTTTTGGTTTACAGGTTGGTAAATTTGTAGTTTTGTATGTTTTTTTCCTGTTTATGGGTTTGTTAAGTTATAGGTCTGTATATTTTTGGGTTTCATTATTTGTTCGATAATACATTTGATCGTCTTTTCGTCATTCATATCTTCTTTATTATCGGTTGACGGCTTCTCTCATAGTATTAGTAGTAGATATTAACCGGAAAATTATCCTTTCTAAGGAACTGTTATTATTCTTTCTAAGGAAGTTTCGGAAACTGTTCTTTTAGTTAGGAAACGACAGAGCAAACAATAACTATCTTTAGTTAACTATGAGCCTTTACACCCCCAAACTGAACTCAAAGTTGCAAACAATACCTACTGTGGAACACAAAATAACTTAAAATACTCAAAATAAAAGTGACAAAAAATGAAGACGGATTTGTCAAACTTTTTCGTCAACACTGAAACTGCAGCCTCTAAGTTGGGAAGCAATCTCTTGGGACGCGGCGTTCCTAATAACTCTGTTATAAGCTAACTGCTTACCCACCAAATTGTATCCCTGAACCAAACCGGCCAATCAAAACGCGTAGTTTCAGTCACGTGACACGAACGATGTTCTAACTTACACCACGTGACAGGACCAGTCAGTTTAATGCTGCAGTTCCTCCCCGGTTTTAGCCCCTCATAATGCCATTAAACTTCAAGGATTTAACAGGAAACTGGGGTGATGGCCGATGTGTACACAGGCCATGAAGCTAAAAATCTAGAGCGGGTGAAATGGAGTTGATGTGAGAGGCACTTTGCGTTTAGAGTAGGTTAAGGAGCAATTGGAGTTTAGAATATCATTACAGTTTCATATTTGAGCTACTTAAAGTTGACAGCTCATTTACTTCAAACTGACGACTGTAGACTGGTCCTACTTTAATGTATTCACTTTACAAACCTAGATAATAAGGCACTACTACTTATTTTGTCTGATTTTAAGTGGGGGGGGGGGGGATTTTTGAGGTCCTCATTTCGAGAAAGTTTGACAACCAGAGGTGTGCACTGATTGGTAACGGGTGTGTTATGTTGTTGTGGGTGGGCCGAAGAATCAACCACATTTTTACATGATGTGTATGGAGCAGATATTTTGTAAAGGTAACAAAATCAACAAAATCGCAATAAGACTGATCTTATTGAAATACGACTTTGGCAGAGGGTTATAAGAAATAACTTTGATTATTAGACACTCTGTAAGAGTTACCTATGAAAGCTTGCAAGTAGATTCTGACAGGTATCGTGGTTACGGTCACTTCCTGTTTCTGTCTGGTTTGATAGCTCCAAGAAATCAAGTTTGCGGTATGATATGTTATTAATTGATGCTGATTGTATATCCTTATATCATGGTTTGTAGTGGCGTTGATTTAAGGTCAGATTTTGTGAGGTCTTATCGAATCGGTCATATGAATTTAATAAAAGTTACGGGTAAATAAAAATGATTAAAAAACAATTGTCCCCAACAGCTTACCTAGCTATAATCTATGAGCAAACGAATTACTTACTTATCGTTATAAGCGGATGCCATTTTGGAAACTGAACTGATAATCATAAGCAATTAATGAGACTCACCTGAGGAAAGTTAATAACATGCAAAGTGGCATCTATTTAGGCCTTACAGAGAAACAGAGATGAGACAGGATGTCTTGATAATGGCTGCTGTCATGTCAATCTTCTTTAGTGGTCGAGACAACTAAAATGTTCGGTATATTCGCAGTGATTAATTTGCATGATGCTATTTATTTATGCTTATAAAATATGAAGTAAAGAAATTTGTGGCTATCGGCAAGGGGTCGATCGAATGCTAATTTTGTTGTTGGTATCCTCACGTTGCAGCAGGTTAGACGTCTGGCCAGTTGTTTGTGATATAGCCAAACAATAAGTATCGATTATCGATGAGCCACTTAATTTCCCAATAAAATACATCAATGACGTTCAATAATCATCGTGGTGATTATACAAGACCAATAAGAAAAAGACGATAGTTTACAAAATTATTTAGAAATTTCCCAAAGACAAAACAGAAGAAAAAGGTAACATTTAGCCAAACACTCATGACCAATTGCAACCCCCTCCCCTAACAGAATATACCAACGCATGTCTAGCAGAACGCTTTCTGATTGGTTGGCGCAATTTGTTAAGGGTTCCTATTGGTGGATTGTTGAAACAATGGGTTGTATTGTTTGTGGCGTAACCGAACCAAACTGCTTTATTTCAACTTCCATCTCAGCGCGGAGAGCTTCCGCGATATTTGAAATGAAGACGGGCTAAGGGCTGAAGTTACTGGTAACAGGGGTAACCCGGTAACGGTTACTAAAGGTAATGGTTACTATAGGGAACGGTTTCTAGGGGTAACAGTTACTGTAGGGAACAGTTTCTAGGAGTAACGGTTACTAGGGGTAACAGTTACTAGGGATCTTATTTACTAGGGGGAACCGATACTTTAACTATGGGTAACCGTTACAAGTGGTATGGTTCACTGTTCAGTGCAGGTAACACTAACTAGGAGTACCTCTAACAGTGACTAGGGGTAACAGTAGATGCGAAAACTGATAACTTGACTAACATATGAACTAAATGTACAGTCTCAGTAAGATATTTGAAAACTTTCGATGCCGCAAATAATTGGAACCTTTGTTGATGTCGGCAGAGCGATTTCAATAGATAATTTCGTTGGCAGAAATTACTTTCAACATCAGTAAAAAATGTATTATTTTTATGAGAAAGACTGAAATTATGATTGGCTGGAAAATTAGTCGTTGACATGACAAAACACTGGACTGGTGTTTGAGACCTATTTTCTCAGTAAAAATCCAAATAAGTGTAAACTGAGTCGACACTTTAGAGTTAAGACTCTTGTAAAAATTGCATTATAGTCAACAAAGATGGGTCACGATCAATTAATCCTAAAACAACAAGAATTTGGACAAGTTTTGGTGGCTCCAAATAAACGAACCAGACGGTTTTAGCGGCCGATGATTAATCGTATGTGTCCGGATGGTTTAAAGAGATAAGATCATCGAAAAACAGCGCTAAAATTCGGCAATCTAGGCAGAGATAGGCGAGCCGTACCGCGGTCTATCCGTATCGGCCCGGGTAAATAGTAGGGAAACGGGCTAAACGTATTGGGAAAAATATTTGTAAGCTGAAGGAGAGTATGACAGCTGCCTGTCGGGCCGCAGTTAGGTGATTAGGGCCCAATTATTTCATTATCTCGACCACGTGGTCGCTAATAAACGGTGTCGGTAGAACACAAAAGATTCGGATTAACTCCACTAAAACCGAATGACGCGGCAGAACATTCGGGAATACAATGAGAACGGATGGTTCTTGTCCTTAAACCAGGATAATGTGGGATAACCTTAAAAACTCGATTACTTTTTCTTAATACCGAGGAGCACAATACAAACTTAGAGCTATGGTGAAGCTATATGCCTCAGGGTCGGGTTTGGTTTCGAGAAATCCTGCACGTGATGACCAAACCTCACCAGTAATCACGCTTCCTAAACCAGTCTGAAGTAGACGGAGCTGACACTGAAACTGGTAATGTTTGTCTAGAAAGTTCTTAATCTATCTCCATAGCGATTAGTTAAACTAACTTGACAATTATAGACGACGAAAAACATAGCTATAAACGTCTTATGTTGAATTATTTTTGTCATTCGTCGAGAAACCGGATAGCCGTGCGATATTCTGGCATAAGGGAAATTGAAAGTGGTGTAATGTAGACAAGGAGTAAAACTGAGACGGTAAAAACGACATCTCGATTGAAGTCCATCAGCTCTGGTACAAAAGTGTCGGCCTGAAGGACTGTACAGGACGCGGTAAGTGTTAGTTCCGTGACAGAAACTGGTTGGTAGCGTGATTTTAACATACAAGCTGTATATCAAACTGTTTGTAACTTAAGTTTGGTTCGCTATATCAGTTCTCTAAGTTTGCTTTGCTGGCTAAGTTATATATAGTTAGCTTTTCCATCTTAAGACTTTGCTTTGTAAATTGTAGTTGTAAATCGAAAACATTAGGCGAAAAACCACGACCTTGAAAAAATTTATAAAAGCCAATTAACCAACACGAATCTTAAGAAACATTAGAAATTGAAATATTAAACTAAACTCAAACGCAAGCTAAGAAAACAGTCCGAAATCCGATGCCCATAGTTCAAACTCAGCCGTTTTTCGATCTGAAAATCAATCGCAAATCTCAGAAAGTCTAGTCATGACGAAGGCAACAATTTCTACCGTGTAATTACTACTACAAGACGTTACATCTTTACCAGGAGGTAGACATACGAAGTCTAACTACGGTGATTTGAGGAGGAATGTAGGAAAAGTAAATGTCAACAGTGCAATCAGTAAATACACCCAGCCCGCTCCGAGCCTCATGCAACCAGTTGAAAACCGATATCTCCCCCACGTAACAAAACTCAAAACTCGTCACGTTAATGGTAGTCATTAACGTAGACCGGGCTATTTTTAGAACGGAGCGTTAATTGCTTGGAATAATTCAGAGTTCAAGTTGGAATATGCCCTGGTAGAGAAGGTTTAAGTGCAGGTAACGTGACGTTTGGTAATTTGGGTGAAAGGAGGGAGGTTTAGATGTTATCATTTGAGGGAAGTTGAGCAGTTGGTGTGCAGCTGACGTTGGCTTGGTTGAGTGGATGACCATATATGGGTATGCAATCGGAGGCTCCTATCCTAGGAGATAGACATGTATGCTGTGATAAATTGCAGAAAATATGATTAAAATAAACTGCAAATTGAGTGGTCACGTGGCTTTGTCTCGTTTTATCTGTGAATAGTTTTCACATTTGTCCAATGTCCATCTCCTAATTGGCCCGAAATAACTCTGCATTTTTCTATAAATCATTAAATAGCTGTCATGAATTTCAAATTTAGAGTTCAGACGATTGGAAACAGCCTTCTGCCTGTCTAACGCCGGATATGTAATTCTATTGACACCCCCATAATCACTCCTAATTTAGATTAATTACACTTTTCCCCACAATTTCCCTTCTGCGCCTCTTTGCGAATCAACTTCGTTTTGTTGTACTCTGAACACCTGTCTAATTCTATATCACGTGACCTAGAACTGTCACATGATGTGTGGACTTGTTAAAATGTGGGGCCGGGAATGGGACCGGAACACATGTAAATCTGACAGCTGTGTTGTTGGGCGTGTCCTGTAGTTTAGTCACGTGTTTTGTTGCCGAGACAACACAACCGAGAGGGCACGTGATGTGTTGTGAAGTCACATGATACTCTGTAGTGTGGTGTGCTGACTACCCTGGAAACCTTTATTGTAGCAGATCTGACTCGCCAGATTGTCTTCATCCTGTCTCTGTATGATTATTCGAACCACTCTGAATATCGCCAAGGGAAAATGTTCCGAATGTCAACTCAGCAGGGTGTTTTCCTTGTCGTTCACTTTAATATTTGAATAAGCCATTTCTGATCTCTCGTAAAACTTAGTTTACTCTCGTTACTTCTAACTACTTCTCCAATGTCTCTCTAAAACCGCACGGATTTTGCCTTTTTCCTTCCCAAACTCTTGAATTATTCAAGATGTAGTTAATTGATAGTATCTATTCTTCCTTCTCGCATAACTTTACCGGAAACGAAGCGAAGTGATGGCAAGTAGATGTGTGTGCCGTATATATGCAAATGTGTGTGCCGTATATTGCACCGTTATTGCTACTGTCAATAGGGAGCTTTGTGCAGTATACACTGCACAGCTTCTTGTATTGTATATTGCTGGTCGTACTGTGAGCTTGTATTGTCGGTTTAGTTCCTAAGCCCTATACATATACTAGTTTTATGATGAATAGGACTAATAGATTTGTCACGTACATCTTGTAGTAAGTGAAGTCCTATAATTCATCATAAAACTGACGAGGAAGTCCTTATTTTACACACCATGCCTATATACCAGGTATCCTTGCACTTAATAGTGTACAGCTGATGATATCTGTATTCTCCATGTAGATGCCATTCTATACTGCACGAGTGTCTTATGGCTATTGCAACTATTTCCGTATGTTGGCACCTACTTTCGTTGCTTCTTGTATACCACATTGTATTTGTTCTCTTTACGAAGGAGCAACACCATCGGAAGTTGCATTATTATTCTTTACTGCACGTGTCGCAAATTTTATTGTGTAGCTTGCGAGGTAGTTTGTCGAATATTTTATTGATTGCTTCAAATTGTTCTGAATATTGTTTCAATTGGACAATTAAGGTCTGATTACTTCAAAATCCGATTATGTAATTTAATATCGGATTAATTTAAACGAGGTATCAACTGACTTTTGTTAACTGTTCAGGTGAATATTGAGGTCGGTATATGTTTCCGTCACATTAGTTGAAGTGGTAACCGCTAAATTACTCTAGACTTGAGTCTAAAACTCCGGCGAGGCGTGACATTGATGGATTTTATTTCACTCTAGTTCGACAGTGTGTAATTGTAGAAGCGAGAAGATCGAGAGTTGAGGGCGAGGTTAAAAGCTCCCCAACTTGAGGTATCTTGTGTCAGTCACTCAGTCGGTTTACATTGCGTTGTTAAATTATTGTCAGATAGCTTACATACTTAAAAGATTACAAACATAAAAACTTGACCTGTCAACAGCTCCCTATTTTGGTTCGTTTTAGATCTCAGCAATTTATAGCTCAATTTTGTTGGGCTGTAAGACGGACGAATTTTTATTGATTTTAGTCGTTAGGCAATGTCATAAACAGGCTAGCTCGATCAGATAAACCATTTACGTAATCTACTCACTTAACAACATTAATGCATGCCTCATTTTTCTATTTAGGGCTACGAAAACCTAATTTCGTTCTTGTTTTATGTGCGCAATGATTTGGAATCTGATTATGAGTTTAAGATCTGTAATGATTACTGACGTAGTATTTACCGGAGCTCTTTAACTCATCAATATTGATCTGCAATCTGTGTGAAACACCTTAGAACGTAGAGACAAAAAGTTTGTATACGATTACGTCACTGTGCTAAACGAAGTTGCAGATATCTGTTGAATCGGACGTTCCTTTTTTCTGTTGATATCAATATTCTCACAAACATTCGAATTGTATCTCTTTTAACGATCTCCTATCCTATCGGATCAAAACTCGCTCAATTAGTCAAACGCTTATCATGCTCAAAAATTGAGCCGTTCGTGCGTGATTTTGCATGCAGGCTTCCGTGCGCATTTTTGGGACAATTGATCACACAAAAATACAGTTTCTTTTAGAGCAGGTTTCAATCTACGTGGACTAAAATGCGCCTTAGGTAGATCACCATAATTCTACGCCAAGGTTAAGGGGCCAAGGTCAGTACTAAATATTGAAATATTGTAAATCCGGTATGTGATAGTAATTTGGTAATACGATTTAGAAGGGTCAGAGTGAGGCTTTATTCTTGCATTCCATTTCTCCCGTTCTGTTCAGTGTTTAATATTCGACTCATGATTCAAGTACGTTCGCCTTACGCTCAATCAGTATTCTAATGTAGCGCGTGATCATATTAAGTTATAAATTATTAACCTCGTTATTATGCTTCATTAATGATTAAAGAAGTATCTCGAGACATGAACTGTTTCGGGAACGTATCAGCCAACTTAACTTTTCTGAGTTGAAATGTGTTTCTATCAAATCTTTCTGTGTTTTAACCAGTATCCCCCATGAGTTCACTTTCTTTCGTCTTATCAAATCACAATAAGATTGGATCTATTGGATTCACCTACTCGGTATAACATTAGGTTTTAGCTAGCCTTATTATCTCATTGTCATATTTTTTCCTTTTCTCACTAATTTTGATTTTCGCCATTTGCTAGATAGTTTCCCTTAAGTTCTTGTATTGCCCACTTATATAAACTTAACGGCAACTTTTAAAGTTGAAATTTTTACGGAAAAGTTAAACTTTCCGATTTTATCAATTTAATGGACCCGACATAAATGTTATATTTGTCAATCTCTAGATTTCTTATAAATTGTAACTCAAGACTCCGCTACAAATCTCCGTCCTTACGACTTTAGGCATCAGTATTATAATAAACGCGTCTAAGCCTCCTTTCCAGAAAATGTTTCTTGCACGTTTTTCTGCATGACATTTGCTTTACATTTGTTTTCAAAGTTTCGTCTTTACGCTTCGTTCACACCTGACATTGCCAGATCTGTATACATACAGATCTGGCATATATATCTAACAAGCACGTGACATTTCCTTCATATTAGCACATTGCAATGTGTTGTTCCCCGAATAAACTTTAATCATTACTGACTGTTTCTTTCTGTCCGAAATAACCGTTGTAATTTTCCCAACAAAAATAATATAGATTTCCCTCGTGACCCAACAACTCCTCTAGGTACAGACCATGTCTAACGGTGTTACAAACGGAACTTCAAACGGGCACCACGAAGAAGACACCCGGAGTTTCCCGCACAGTTCCCATTTCCCCGGGTTCGGTACTCACGCCGCTCATCATGGCTCTGATCCAGACAAGTGGGACTTAAGTCCTATAGTCCCTCCCATCTCGCTGTCTACCACCTTCAAACAGAGCGCTCCTGGAGTCTACCCTGTATGTTATGTTTAGTTACTATAGTGACAGTGATATTAGTGACCATGACGATAGCTGATAACTTTATGTGCAGTGACCTTAGCAACGTTACACGTCTTCTAACGTAAGTCAAACTGTTACTATGGCCAATAATTTCTACACTAAGATAATTTCCTACCTTTTCAGAAATACGACTATTCCCGCGCGGGAAACCCAACCCGAACTGCGTTCGAAGAGTGTATAGCCCGACTGGAGGGAGGGACCCAGGCTATGGCTACTAGTAGCGGTCTGGCTGCCACTTGCCTCATTGTCAACCTCCTTAAAGCTGGCGACCATATTCTCTGTTGTGATGACGTGTACGGAGGTTTGTTTGTTTGTCTGTTTGTAAGTTCGTTACTAAGTCTGTATTCTTGGTTTTCACGAAATTAGAAAATAGCGATAGAAAGTAAATCTCAAAATTTTGGCTTCAGACTTGATATATTTGGTCCTACTGATAAAACAAAAATCAACTCAGGAACAAACAGATACTTCAACAAAGTAGTGGCTCGCTTTGGTATCGACATTGACATGGTTGATCCAATAAACTTGGAATTGTTTGAGTCTAAAGTCAGACCAAACACTGCGGTAGGATTATCTTCTCTTCTGAACAAGTTTCTTAAACAATGCTGTTATTGCAAGCTGGATATCTAGTATCTATTATTAATCTGGCTAAAATCTGGGTACAAGAAATCTACTTGAAGTGGCTTTGTTAAGTAAATTAGTAGCTATTTTACTTAGTAGCTTTAACCTTGGTAAACAGAACCATTTTAGCTGGTCTGGTTGGAAACGCCTACAAACCCAATGTTGAAGATTTGCGATATCAAGGCAACTGTAGAAATGGTGGAACGCAAATTCGCCGGCAAAGAGGTAAACTTAAAAAGAAATCTTTCTATCCCTGTTTTTTAAATACTAGATAAAAATATGCAATCTTGATGATATATGCGAAAGTTCCCCGAGTGTGCGGTTATTATAAAAATGAACTTGATTGGAAGAAACTATAAAAACAAGTTGGTTCCCCAAGTATTTGTTTCTCCACGCGCCAGCTTTAAAACTGTTGGCTGAATGACGTTGTAGATAAGTCAGAACAGAATGGTCCGATGGGGACACACGGGCAAAAAATGGAAGATAAATTACGTGTGGTCCCAAAAGTATCGATATCTAGCCTAGATATATCTAGGTTAGATATATCAAGGTCAGATATATCTAGGTTAGAAAACTCTGCATGGTTTTGAAAAATTATTATCATATATGATAATAATTTTTCAAAAACCATGCAGAGTTTTTTTAATGAATATAAGATTAACAAAACTTACCGGTCTAAGCTTTCAAAGTCCGGTTCCGGCTTGACTGCGGTCTACGGGGATCCGACCTTAAACAATTAGATATATCAAACCGTTTACTTTTCGCTAGTAATATCAGCTACGGCAAACAAACATCGTAAGGTCCTCAAATTGGAGCTCTCTATACAAACCAAAATGATACCACTATAAACTTTGATAACTGACTGAGATAACGAACTGATAAGTTAAACGCCAGGTAACATTTGAAGATGGTCACATTAACCGAGTCGGCTATATTCCGACCCTCAGGGCTCCTCCTACGTGATTGGTTGGAGCGGAGGGGCACGTGACTGGTAACGCGGTTACCTATTGGTTCAAACCTTCGGCATTGTTACTATCAGTAATAGGGCCGTTTATTTATTTTGTGATATTCCCGATAGTAATTTCGATCGATTGAAAAAGATATCTTCAAGAGTGGTTTAACTGATAAGTGAACGAAGTTAACGTTTTCCGTCTTTGAGAAAATTTAGATAGGCGTGATTATAATGGCTATTTCTTATTTCTCTTATCTTTATTTTTCTAGAGATCCCACGATCGGCGAAATTGACCTTTTTTAATCAAACGAGAAACGTATATCGAGAAAGTGACGAGCTTCAGTAGATTGTATTATTGAAACTTATCGCACAGTGCTGGTTTAATTTTTAAATTTTAATTATTAAACAAGTTCATATTTGCTAATAAGAGTTGAAGTTCTCGAAATTCCGATAGCTATACAACAAAAATCAAAACGTGATGAACCAACAACCTTCTGAAATGGCGGAATCTTTAAACAAACAAACTAAATTCACAGGGGGCTACAATCAAACGAAGTACTCTAAGTAGGAACCGAGAATTTAAAACTTACCACCTCTTAATGTTACACCCTGCGACATCATTAACACCAAATTCCACAAATTTCCCCACCAAGCAAACAAATGACAGTGAGTGATCAGGACCCTTTAAGTACCAGGGCCGAAACCTGACTTTACCTTATTTTGGTAGTCAGCAGATAGGGGTTGATCTAATTAGTAGTTTAGATACAGCCGACCTCGCTGGTGGCAATCTTAGATCAGATATTCGGATACTAGACTGAGTTGGATATTAAAGTGGAGTTCCTGCTTTGTTCAACTGTTTGTGTGAACTGTAGTTTACTATATAGTAACTGTGGTTACTAAGCAGTCACTATGTTTACTTAACAGCTACCTTGGTTACTTAACAGTAACTTTGGTAATTTAACAGTAACTGTGATTACGGTGGTTAGGGTAGTTACTGAAAGTAGTGAAATAAAATAGCGTTACCAAGACGTTTCTTAGATTGTTTATTGTTTCTGCCAGTTCAAAGCAATTAGGGGCGTCCCTATAATAAAGACAGCAGATATCAAATATTCTTGTTAGTTACTAACTTAAACCTTAGTCCACATTTCAGAAACCTATAATTGTGGTAGACAACACATTTTCGTCTCCCTACTTTCAACGTCCTCTAGACTTTGGAGCATCTCTTGTTCTCAACTCGGTGAGTTTGATGATGCCATTAAGGGTGTGTTGACGTCATTTAGTAGGTAATGTAATCATTTTGTGTCCTCCATCGTGAGAGGGAAAAGCGAAGAAGGTTAGATTCAGTACAAACAACCAGCTTGTAATTTCCAACTGGCAACACCCCATATATGAAAACCATTAAACTTTGATTATTTTTAAAGAAAAGTGGTAAAAGTAATGTTAATCTTTGTTTTGTAAGGTGACAAAGTACATTAACGGACACACTGATGTTTGCATGGGAGTGATCGCAACTAAGGACGAAGATTTGGCTAAACGACTCCGCTTCTTGCAACTAGGTTAGAACGTATACGACTTAAATTATAGAATATCGAAGTTAATCAGTGATTGTGATAGCGTGTAGAATTAATAGTCATCGCAAGATTGATCGGGAGGCTGCACAGCCACATAAGCTGTTTAAGATAAAAAAGAGCAGTACAGTTTGTTGATTAAAGAATGCAAAGAAATAAAGGGTTAAGACAAGACTTTAGACAAGACTGACTTCAGACTTGGCATCATTTCTAGACTCCACAACGAATTGTAAATTATGTGCAATTGCTGGAAGTACTATCGAAGCCGTAGTTTGAACTTACTCTATACACTGAATAAGACTCTCTTAACAACCTGCTGAGAAATATAAGGGATTTAGATAGACAACTTTACCAAATATAGTCGTCATTTAGTCAAGCACAATTTAGCATAATTACACTGCCGTTTGTTAACTTGACAACTTAACTTAATAATGCAATAGTGAACTTAATAACAAGATTTTAGGATTCTGCTACATCTGCTATATCGACTACACCAAGTTTGCTACATTAGCTACCTAACATAAATACATCTAATTTACAGCGGTTGGTCCGGCCCCGTCTCCAATGGACTGTTACCTTGCTCTGAGAGGAGCCCGAACTTTACATCTCCGCATGCGCCAACACGAGTCCAACAGTTTGGCGGTAATTTAGCTCCATCAATCGTTACTTGAAACTTGCTTTTTCATCATTCATTGATATCTAAAAATAACTTAAGTGCTACTATTGGCACTTTCTACTTATCCGAAGTAAACGACAAAGTGTACGTGTTTGCTAGTTTTAGTGCTGTGGCCACCTGCAATCTTGCTTGTTACTTCTCCACGCTCTAGAACGACTAGAATGTTCTTTAATCATCAAAGAATACACAACTAAACACCGTTTCTACAATTTTAGATTGCCAAATGGTTGGAAACAGGCGAAAAGTCGCAGTATGTGTTGAAAGTGATCCACCCTGGTCTACCTTCTCACCCCCAACACGAACTGGCTAAACGCCAGATGAAGGGATTCAGTGGGATGTTGTCTTTTGTTATCCAGGGTGGAAAGGATGAGGCTACTCTCTTTTTGCAGTCTCTCAAGGTATGTCCGATGTAGGCTAACGGTTTATTTAATTTTGTTCCATTTACTTAATTTTCCTGGCCGAACGAAATCTGCGGTCTTAATGCGAATTCAGTAACTTGCCAACCTAAAATGTCGCCATTAGCTAATTCAACTCAGGTGTTCGCTTTGGCAGAGAGTCTTGGTGGCTACGAATCTCTCGCTGAACTACCGTAAGTTAAGCGCGAATTTTATAATTAACTTAGTTTAAAAAGCGTTCTGTCGACAACACTTAGAATTGCGCGTTTCTAAGCCGCGCAAGCATGTCGTAATGAAATATCACCGTTTGGCTTAAAACCCTTATTTATGGTTGTTCAAACCCTTATTTATGGTTGTTAAATAAACCGAGCGAATTATTAATTTCAGATCAGTCATGACACATGCATCAGTACCACCCGAGCAGAGAGCCGCAATCGGAATCTCTGATAGTTTGGTAAGGATTGTCTTTTAATTAACTTTTTGATTTTGAATCAAGAATACAAGTACAACAAGGTATGAGTTTTCTGAAGTCGCTCAAAATCGAATGTAGCACAAACCTTAGTATTAGACAGCGACTCTCCTTAGGTCCGTCTATCAGTTGGAATTGAGGAGCCTGAAGATCTTATTGCTGATCTAGCTCAAGCCTTCGACGTTGTGGTAGGTTGAATTTGGCAAGGTTAAAGTTGGAAAGTACATTTAAAGTTAATGTAGCTACTATTATAACCAATTACCAAAGTTTGGAGCTTGAAATAGTGCATTCAGCAAAAATAAGATATTATAGAATTGGATATCTATCAGAAACTCTAATTGTGACTATGTCCCATGTATCTTTTTTATACTTGCTATTTTCAGTACTCAAAGAAGTAAGAACATCGTCTCTGAATCCCGGTACCCGAAAGACCTAGAACTAGAAGGATGCTGACATACGAAAAGTAGTGGGAGAAATTTATACCAATAAACCTGCTTTGTATTTCTGAGAAATTAGTGGACATTTAACGTTGTTGGGCAGTTAACGTTTTGTTGGTAAATTTATTTATTATTGAACTTAGCAAGGAGAAAACGTATGATTTCTTTAATTTGGCGTCGAACGCCTTAGTTTTAATTTAATCCGCCTAGTTTTTAGTGAGAACAAAACTTATTATTAGATAAGCAGATAGCAACTTATGTATAACTTATTATTTTCGGTGTACTTAAGTTCATAGCAGATAGGAGCACAGAATTAATTTATTAGTGACATTTATAACTTAATTGGTAATATGATAATACCAGCCCTTCGATTAAAATTTAAATGTAATTAAATACAGAGCAATACGCCATTATCTTTATCTTTAACTAAGCCATTCTGAACTCTGATGCTTTGGATTTTAGTTAGTGATTTAAGGGAGTTTTGGCGACCATCGTCTCTCCTCAATTCATCTATTTTGCTTAGTTAGAGTGAATAATCTCATATGCTTTAATTTTAAATATCGTATCGGCAATAGTGGAAATTGCCTGACGTTGTCAGTTCTGCTGCCGCCTAGAAAATGGCCGCAACGTAAGGCTAAGTGGAAAAACCCCCAAAAACGTTTGAAGACAAGCCAATCGTGCGAAAACCCGGAATAAGCTAGGTCTGACTGATGCTGATATGGTATAATTACTATACATTCCCGTATTTGTATTTAGTGTTTTACCTGATATTTCCGACCCTCTAGTTAATGAAGTTGTGATATTGTTTAACACGTTAAGTACGTTAATAAATTATTTAGGTATGCGGGAATGTAAATTTTAAAGATTGTGAATTTAATTCACAATAGTCTAGGTACTCCGTACTTGTCTTCGCTGTATTGTCGAAAGTCCTGGTACTGTCATCTTTTAAGAGAATAACTTTGTTGCAAAACATTTTTTTCTTTCACTGCTTTACTGATTCGGAGGAGATTATTTGAAAGATTAGTCTGATAAGAAAAAGACTAGCTTACAGACTAGTCAAATTAAAATTGATCGGAAAACAAAACTAAAGTCAAATTAAAATTGATCGGAAAACAAAACTTCGTCATCAAAATTCAAAAAGTTCATAATCTAAGTAAGACTTATATATAGTTATAGTCCTTACACTTACAAATAGAGCTCAGACCATTTTGTTGACCATCAAAACTTAGTTCAAATTTAGGTCACAGATAAAGTTCGAGCTTTTAAATGACTTTCGCTTAGATGACTTTTGCTCAGAGAACGGTATTTCTGGGTAGTGGGGAAGTGGCTCAAATTTTGCAAGATTATAAACTTCATTTCTCAAAATGTATTGGCCCTCATGCTTTGGTTCACAGTAGTAAAATACTTTCACGTGATCAAAAGATATCTGCCCAGAACAGGGGCAAAAATTTGTCGCGGTTTTTAAGGCCAAAAATCGCGGTGCCGCGACAAGCCAAAATGCCAAAAATCGCGGCCTTGTCGCGGTCAAAGTCATGAAAATCGCGGCAATGTCGCGGCAAAAATCGTTAAAATCGCGGCTTTGTCGCGGCAAAAATTGGGCTTAGAGTATAATTAATGCAACCATTTTTTCAATTGCCTAATGCTATTGTTTGATTTAAAGTCACTCTGGTGTTTGGTGTCAGGTAGGTTTTAATAATAACGCTAATGAATCGGCCAATTTTACCGGGGAAAGGTAACACATTTTTTACTAACAAAGAATCGCAAAGAATCGGCATCCTACCTTTCTTTTGAGATGACGCTCCACCGTGTTCTTCCGTGTGGCTCAATAACAACATTACAAGCTCGACAGAACAATTAATCACCATCTGCGTAAAACTTATCGCGGCCAAACTCTGCAACTCTAACTAAGGCGGGAACCTTTCCCTACTTGGCAGCAGGGCTAGTTTTTTAGAGGGGGGTTGACAGACAACATTAGCATTAGGAGGGCGTTAAGACAAAAAACGGTCCATCAAATTGACAATGTGCTTGTGACGATTCAATTATCAAGCAAATTACTGTTCTTGTTAGGAGTGAGATTCGGATTACCAGAGAATATAACGATTGGTCAAGTTTTCTATAAGTATAACGGACTGGTCAACTTTTGTAACGACTGGTCAACTTTTGTAACGACTGGTCAACTTTTGTAACGACTGGTCAAGTTTTCTATAACGACTGGTCAACTTTTGTAACGACTGGTCAACTTTTGTAACGACTGGTCAACTTTTGTAACGACTGGTCAACTTTTGTAACGACTGGTCAACTTTTGTAACGACTGGTCAACTTTTATAACGACTGGTTAAGTCGTCTTCGGAACGCAGAAATCCCTGGAATTTGACTACTAAGAGTGAATGAAATCGCGGTCTGACGCAGAAAATAGTGAAAATCGCGACTTATCGCGGAAAAATAAGATAATCGCGATCTGTCGCGGCAAATTCCAAATATCGCGATTTGTCGCGGTTAACGCCAAATATCGCGATTCCGCACCCACCGCGACAAACTTTTGCCCCTGCCCCAGAAATAGCGTTACCTATAGTCAATAGTAAACTTCTGTCGCGTTCAATATTCTGACGTGACCCTAAACACGCAATTAGAATTCTGAGTTTGACATAATGTTTACCATGGAAAGATACTAGGCGAATCGTATAAACTTAGGTTCTTTATATAAAGTAGATATTCTGGAAACTTTTCTCCCTTTGTACCAATGATGTAATGTTGGAACAATAGTCAGAATAATGACGAGTAAAAGAAACCAAATAGAAATGACGACGTGCTCAAGTACTCAAGTATAAATAGAGGTTCAAACTAAGTTTCTGTCAGGCAGGTCGATAACCACCCAGTTTTTCGTTCGGATTGGATATCTAACCATTTCTACAGATATGGTTATAGAATATAGGTACCCAGAAGTTGATTAACCATGAAATGGCACATAGGCAGTGAGCTCTTTTTTCTCTTTTTCCACGTCTTAACTTTGAATGGCAGCATCAATATATAAGTTTGCTTGTCGTGATGACACTTATCAAATCTGTAGACAACTGAAGTTTAGGATCAGCACCAACCTTACCCCGTAAAATGCATCATTCCCAACCATGTTGAATGTGTTTGGTAAGACCCAAACTAAACACAGCACCAAGTTAATGACGGCTAGTCGCTAGAGGTTGAATAACTACAACTAGAAATTTGTTCAGTTTAAAGTTATCTTCTGTTCGTGTAGCTATCAGAATGAAAGTATCTCAAATTAATGAAGAGGCAAGACACAAAATATTGTATCGTAAAAAGGGATAAATTTCGAAGGAACCCGATTTTTTCCGATCGACATCCTTGACAGTGCGCCAGCAAACAAAACGGGCCTGGACATTGTCGCGGTGATACCCGACTCACGCAGCTAAAGCTGAACGTTTCGTTAGAACGGTAGACGGATATAATCTCGTCAAGCCTGGACAGAGTCAAATAAAGATCAATAGTAATGCAACCTGACTCAGGACATGGCGGAAGGTCTTAACGGCCGCAAACGAAAGGGAGAACAGAAGAAAAGATCATTCTGACATCGTTTTATTGCAAAATGCATGTAGTCTAGTAGATGACGCACTGAAGTAGGTGTTTCTGTTAAAAGTGTGCAAAGGGGCATATAATATATGATTGAAGAAAAGAATATATAATTTGGTGAGTGGGGCAATTGGCGCCAATGGATCCACTCAATGGAACAAATGGATGTTCCATTGGCGCCAATTGCCCCACACACCAAACTATATGACCCCTTTACGAAAAGTAATGCTAAATTCTTGTTGTTCTGTGATCCTATTGTACGGCACTGCAACTTCGATGATAGAATAGACATGATTCCCGTCGTCCTGCCCCGGGACATAGTGCCCCAGAACATTCTGCCCCGCAAATTTTGCCCCAGCGACCAGCTAACCCTAACAAAGCTGTCTGTTGTGAAGCAGGACATCACTGGGGCGAAATCTAAGGGACACAACCTTCTGGGACAGGTTATCGGCTACCGATAGACCGAGACAGGTGTTAGAAAAGTGACATGAATTTGAACATTATAGAGAAAACTCACAACTGATTATTGGAACGAGTTTATTTATATGCACTTACGGTTCATTTATGGGATGACTAGGTGCAGAAAAATTAAACTGGTTGCCACCTTTTGAATTGATTTATGAGTGAGAAGAACACTAGCAACTACAAATCATTGTTAAATCGGAAATCCTAAGGTCTAATGGAGAGAAAGCTGAATGATTCCAGGCCTCTATTAATTCACACAACCAAATTTTAAAATGTTTCCTAACCAAAGCCCCTTCGTTTGAGATTTTCAGGTTCAGTGTTCACGTTGATTGTTAAAACGTTAATGTGCAGTGAAGTAGATTTACTTTTCTTTCTTTAGAAAGACGGAAGTGTTCACCCTATCGTTGCCTAAGTTCTGTACACTTTCGAAGTTATACTATACAAACGATTAACTTGCTTACGAAGCGCAAACCATTGACCAGAGCTTTGTTTTGAGCAAAAACAGGCTTGATTTGTTTATCCAACAGAGTTGACCAAATTATTAGCCGTGACCATAGCAACGCGCATTCCAGCCAAGAATGAGACCATAATAAAGTCGCTGCGCGTTCCGTATTCAGTCCGTTTTAAGTTTGCACTCAACCATCGACGACCACTGATCAAATAAACAAGATGGCTTACCGCTTAGCCTGACCTCGAACAGATAAGATAGGAGACAGGGGTTTGAATTTTTAAAACCCTTGGTTATTGACAGTTATTGCAGTTCTATCACTCAAAAGTTCTAACAGACTGGTGATAAGAAGATTGGGTCACGAAATCGGAGATAAAAATGGTGCATGGGAACTCATTCGAATTAAACTGATTATGATATTTGAAAGTAAACAATGGTTAAAGTCAGCTTACTTTGAAATAAATAAATAGAGAAATCAAATTATCAACAAATTTGTAAAAATTTAAAGGCTGAATAAAAAATCATCAATAAATACTTCAGTTTTTTACATCTATTTACATGTTTCTACCTACTCACAAATCACCGAATATAAATACTTTACAACACCTATACCTTCATATGTATCTACAGGCTTATGAAATAAATTAAATCATACTCTGTCATGCTGGACATAAAATGAACCTCAATTACGTCATTGCTACAAATATTGAACCGTTTGTTCAGATTGACCAGTAGCGATACCAGGGTTGTCTGAAGTTTTATCTGGTTCATTACTTACAACTTGATACAAATTTGATGCGTTAACTGATCTAGCAGCACCTAACTTCTCAATCTTGTCCTTCCTTTCAGAAACTACACGTCGCTGAACCTTAACGTTGCTGCCTTCTCTTGGACGACGTTGTATGTCGTCAGGGTCGATGTCATTTAGGGCTATGTGTCTCCAACAGTCGGATATTATCTTCATCTGAAGCAAATAGGTCATGTCATTTACAGAATGTTGTGGTAATTCAAATAAGTGGGGGATATTTAAACCAATCTTCGATTTTAAGGAATCCTAACGAATGTTAATGGAAACATCGCAACAGTCGGATATTATCTTCATCTGAAGCATGTAGGTCATGTCATTTACAGAATGTTGTGATAATTCAAATTAGTAGGATCTATATTTAAACCAATCTTGGAATTTTAAGTAATCCTAACGAATGTTAATGGAAACATCGCAACAGTCGGATATTATCTTCATCTGAAGCATGTAGGTCATGTCATTTACAGAATGTTGTGATAATTCAAATAAGTAGGGGATATTTAAACCAATCTTCGATTTTTAAGTAATCCCTAGTAACGAATGTTAATGGAAACATTGCAAAAGTTGAATTCATAGACAGAGATTAACGAATGTATGTATCAAAAGATAGGTATTTTATAGATTTACACTTTTACCGTGTTGTTCACGTATTTGAAAAATACACGGTAAAAGTATGGCAATGCACCAGCACCAGGTTTCAGTGGCGTAGAAACCGGCCCCACAGACAACGCTAGCAGGGGGGACGGCACCCTTGGAGGCGGCATTTTGAAGATTTGTTGAAAAAATTGGCAAATTTAAGTCCAATTTGACGACGGTCGGCACTTTGCCTTGTTTCGTCACTGCCAGGTTTATTGGTCAGGTGAGTGAGAATTACGGTCATGTGAGTGAGAATAATGGTCATGTGAGTGAGAATTATGGTCATGTGAGTGAGAAATATGGTCATGTGAGTGAGAAATATTATGGCCGAATGGATTAAGTGAATATTTCTATGAACGAGCTGAGGCATACCATAAAGCCCAGCAATAGTCCTGATGTGTGGTACAATTTCAGCAATACTGACCAAGAACAAATAGTAGTGTTCTGTTCAATCTGCTCAGTTTTATGAGAAACAGGCCTGCGTTCTCCATGGCATATTAAGTTAGACCACAAAAACTGTATTCGTCAAGTTACTCATTGAATATATATTTTAAATAATATTTTCGCGCTATTGAAAAATCAAGCTAATTTTTAACTATGTTCTTAAGAATTGTTTCAGTGCACTCATATAACGTTGTTCTTTGAAACAAGTTTTTGCCAGGAGGCTGCGTTGTCCAAACATATTTGAAATAAGTGTTATATGCGGGACTGCAAAGCCACACACACCCGCTCTTTAAACACGGCCCAGTATTAACAATTCAATTAATTAAGTAATCAAATAGAAATATTTAAGGCTGAAACGGGAGGATTAGTAGATCTTCAGTTATTTTCTAAGAAAGAATACCTTGGTTAGTAGTATGCTTTGTTTTACCTTAATAAAAGAACCTGCAGCATTAGAGGCCACCACAGTTAGGCAAGGCGTGGCAATACCTTTGTTATATTCTTCAAATAGTAGTTGGAAATATTGAAAATATCTTAACTATCTCGTTAAACTTATCCATTTGAACTTCCATTTCCATTTAAACCCTTTTAATAGCGCTATAATGCGACAATTCTCTTGTATTCTGAGGGTTGCCCACATAACACCCAAACGTTAGTGCCTAGTATAAGTAAGGGTGTTTTGTGCGGCCCGAGGTCGAGGGTATTTCAGTTATGATGCCTGACGCTAATTATTCTAGACTTAACTGTCTGAGAATGAAGGTAAAAAGACACGTGCACGTGCCTGATTTAGTCTTGAAGAATATTATCTAATATTACCCGATCTCATGCTGTTCCGAAACTTGATTTTTGCACATGTGCGCATTTGACCTCGGTTATTTAGTTCAGATTTGACTCCACGGAGTTGATTTCCTTTCGTGTTTGTTACGAGTTCGGTATTCTTCGCGACAACTATAGTACTTAACTCAATGTATTATTTGTCTGAATTGTCTATTAACCATTTTTCAACCCACTGCATCTTAACAGTGGACCATCAAAAATGTCTACCAGTACTAACTGTCCGCAATTTTAGACAGCTATCGCCTGTATACGATGTTTTCTTAGCTTGCTCATCGCTGGTGGTTTATTTGATATATTTTTCGTCCGTTTTCCACCAAACGATAATTTCAACACCTTTCCGCTTTTTGTTCATCATCATGGACACCCATTTACCGACGATTCTAGCTTCACAAATATATTCTTCCTTCTGTAGATCAGTTGAGCTGCAAACGTGGTTCAGCTTCAATTAGCCACGCGCAACTGCACGTGCTAAATCAAGAAACTTCTTAAGAAACTTCTTAAAACTCGTTCACGTGTTAACTAACGTCTTGCAGAGTGTTATATATAAAGGCCTTTGTTACACCGGACACCACAAAATTTACCTACCCACCCCACTCCAAAATCAGACCACTTAAAGCCACTCCGGCAAAAGAAGGAGAGATGAAAAATTGGGGAGGGGGCGGGATCCGCTAAAGCGACCAAGATTTTTTTACTATTTGGCCGCCATCATAACTCCAAAAGTGTTATGGTCGAATGGTGAACGCAAATTTAGTACCACTTCAGTGTGATTTTGCGCGGGAAAATTTAAATTTCACCGTGACCAACGGAAAAATATCTTGCTTTCATGGCAATCGCTACAATTCTTGACCTTTGATCATGGGAAAACCCAGGGTTAATGGGCCAGGGTGAGTGCTCTGTCATCTCCCTGCTTAATCTTACCTATCACGTTTTGCTGGTATTGTTTAATTTTTGTAAAGATTTCGTATTTTGAACTTGTTAAGGGCATCACCAGTCAGTCATTTTCACAACAACAAGAATTGGATTGAAACACACCATTTCGGATTATATTCAAAATCTTAATATCAGGCATAACTATCATACACACCATATCGCATCATTTGTACAGATCAGTAAATTATGTACACAGTAAATGAATATTGTATTAAATGAATATAACATAATATGATTAGATATTGCTTTACTTAGCCGTTTAAATAACTTTATGATGAAATTGGGCAATAAAAGTGACATGGAAATCCAGAAAAAATGGAATCAATGCTGTGAACAAATTTCTTACAATCAAAGTGTAAATTTATATAAACTTATCAAGTGTGGAGTTTATAAAGATAAAAGTCCGGGATTAATTGAGATGTTTGAATTCAAAAGGTTGATGTAAAATGCAAATGTGACAAGCGCAAAAAGAGTAACGTGGTAGCGATCAAATAATGGAAAACCGTTGGTGCTGCAGCAGTGTGTTGAGAGACAGCACGTGTAGAAAACAGTAAAACTGCAAGTGCCGCGAGCAGATGAACTGAATATGCACGCAGCCTCACACAGCACCGTGCTATCAATACAACAACACGATATTTTGATGGTGGACCCAAAGCGTCAAAAGTGTTCGTCCCGAACGGCGATATTCTCCTAATCCTCCGCGGTTCTGCATCCCTGAGATCTGGCGAGTTTGCGCGCAAGTGAGTCGTGGGGGTGAGTTCCGGCGCGGGGTCGCAGCTGCGGGTTGTTGGAGTCTTTGTCTTGGAGTGCGTGTGATCTCCAGGCTTCCGAGAGGAGTCGAATCTGAGGAGTAGCTCGACCATCAGACACACTGACAGACAACTACAGACACACTGACAGACAACTACAGACTTACTGACAAGCAACTATACCACGAGACATTACGTCATAACGACGTCATAACTACATGTATTGCCTGTTAAAAAAGAGCTGTACAATGTACTTACGGGTATGAACGGTTTGAGTTCGTTTTCTTTCTCGACCAAACTGAGATATTCTGGGTCGAGGAGAGAGAATCTGACGTGACCGATAACCTTCCTTGCGACGTCCTTCATAGACTGTCCAGTAATTACCTGGGACGAATTGTCATAACAAGCATTGTTACTTAAAGGAAGTGTTACTTTCAAGCATTGTCATTACAAGAATTATTACTTAAAAGTATTTTTACTAGGATTCTACAGGAGTACAGGGCAATTTGGATATTATAGGACATGAATAAGACGATGTGTAGTAGGAACGTGCATCCTCAAACCAGGAGCAACGTTCTGGGAGATAATGAAAATTATTATTGTGCTTGCAAGTCAGAGTCAGTAGTAAGTAAAGTGTGACATGCAAGCTATAGTTTATCATGCTTCTTCGTAAATTTTAACAGGGGGCAAATATAGCTCCGAATTTAATTCTTCAGCGCATAGATTAAGTCAGTCGACGAGAGAGCCGATGGTGACATGGCCAAGGCCACGATCTCTTAAGGTTGGCATATTGTGTTTAAGGCGCTCATCAAAGTTTTGTCGACTGTTGATTGCTGGTGTGGTATAAAACACTTCCACCTCGCAATCAGGAGGTCCCCGGTTTGAACCCCGTTTGGGGCAAGCTTTATACGCGACTTTACTTGCTAGCAAGCTCAGGTTATCTACTAAGCTGGATCTAGGATCCCTGTGAGATGAGTGAAGGATCTGCTTCAAGGGCCGGGTATCTCAGATCTTCAAAGGTATGATCTAAGCATGGGCTTAGCTCTGGACTCTGAGGATGAGCTCCTCGCTAAGAAGTTCTCGGTCACATGTAAAAGTCTCATTTGTAGGGTATACAGCATATAGCAGCTTAAGGTAGGTATAGCAACGTAGCAGCATGGGAAGTTATAAATAACAGTGAAATCCTTGGAGGATGTCACACCGTTAATATAGGCGGTGTTTACTCTGACTTTCTGAGGCTAGTGATGGTGTAACATCATCATCAATCATGAAATTATCATGAAAACTATCCTGTATGAAATTGGCTTAAAAAGAAATACTAGAACATTAACGATTTCAGATATAAGTTGAGTTGAGAAGTTTCTAGAGAAGTTAATAGAAATTACTAAATGTTACTGAAAAAGTAAAGAAGAAATATAAAGAAAGAGGCATGTTCCTTACAGCATTAACAGTACACCATTCTTTAACAGCGTTGAGAACTTCACTCTCATCCGCTTTAAGCTTGTCGCTCTGCAGAATGTAGGACAAGGATTCCTCCGACATCTCAACAAATGTTCTGCTCTTGAATACTCCCTGTGTTGATTGTTTTAGTTTATTTGTTAGTTAGATGTTAGTCTGTGTGTTAGCTTCTATGTTAGTAATCCTAGTTTGTGTGTGAGCTGTGTTAATTTCTAATTTAGTTGTGTAAGTTTGTGTATTAGTTGCGTTAGTTTGTGTGTAAGTTTGTGTGTAAGTTAGTTTGTGTGTAAGCTGTGAAAGTTTGTGTTTTATACACAACAACCTACCAAAGTATTACGCTCGACAAATCCGAGACAAGTCTTCTTGAGGTCGGAGTTATTGTAAGAGATCGCAGCTTGGAGAGCCTCACAGACAGTATCAACTGTGAGGGTAGACTTGAAGAAGTCGATACAGAGCTTCTTCAGATCCTCTATGCCATACTCTACTGCAGCGGTTAGCACGTCCGTCACGTTACATGCGTCTAGGTAGCACCTGGGAGAGGTGAGATCGTCTAATAAACAAAATCGTAGAATTCGTGTTCTGGAGACGTGTTTGTATTTTGTAAGTCCATCTTAGATTTTTATGACAAGAATCAAGAGGTCGATATATTTATATAATGATTTGAAAACTATTCCACCAGTTCACCTACCTATTAGTGTAGATAAACTCTATCACAGCTAAGAATATATGGGGCTGAGTATCCGAGAGAACGAAGACATGAGCTCCGTTCTCCAGCTTGGGTTTGGAGTCTGAAGCCTGAGCGAACATGGCCTTGAAGACCTCGCATCGGGGGGACAAGATAGACTTGTGTCCGAACACTTGCTTCCTCTCTTCTCCTACAACAAACTGGACGTCGCTGTGGGGGAATTAACATACAGAACATGATCAGCTTGGCCATGAAACTTTTACTTTACAGAGATTTTAATGTCAGATATATCAAATATATTTCAAATACATCAGATGAAGCCATAAATATAAAATTATCAAGTTTTCAACTATTCACTCTATCCACAAACTGAACTTCTTACCCTACTTTGAATAATTGTAAAATAAGGTTTCAACCTGAGTAAGGGATTATTGACCATCTTCTTCATATCAGCTGCGAAAGCTTTGTTGCTTCCATAGCACGCTTTACGGTTTGCCATTTTTCCTAGCCTTCAAGAGAAACGGGGAGTCAAGCTAACGAAGTACAGCAAACAGATAGAACAGACGCCGCGTAAAAGTGTGACTGTGAAATCGGGAGCGATACTTATGAAGAAGAGAACAGCTGCTTGACAAACGATAAATAAGTCCAAAAACTTCGTGCTTGATTCTAAAATTTTCTACTGTGACCGTTCCCTAAGTATGCACCGATTTTTAAATTACCATAAAAGTCAGTGCAATTTGCACTGGTGTGCACTTTAAATTTACGTGGTCGCGATTTAAAACATGTATCACATGCTGTTTTGCAGGCTGAGAAGTAAAATTACACTAATGCAGCTTTAAAACTTTGAAGGTGAAAGAAAAATCGACTCCGTAAATTTGTACTTTAAATTGTGTGGGGCTTTATGTGGAAAGAAATTTAAATGAAAGTTCTACAATAAAGAGGAGCCAAAAATCTTTAAACCAGGTCACTGCGTAGTACAAAAAATAAGACGGTGACATTGAGTAAGAGTTTAAATTCAACAGCACTTCTTGTGCGAATTTGAACATGTTGGGCAATGCGAAAGGCGATGAGGAATAGAATGTAACTATTTGTAACGTTAAGTTTGAAGAAGTTGGCACAAACTATCAAATAGCAGACGCACCACCAAGTGGACCGAGCAAGAAAGTGAATGAGAGGATTGATTGCACGAAAGTTTAAAAGTTGTTATGACATGAGGAGCAAACAAACAAATGCGAGGCGGGCATGGAGTGGAGGTGGACCAGTAGCTGATCAGTGCTTGTCCGGGAGGTCACGTGACGGGTCACGCAGTACGTCATGTGTGAGTCACATGACCTGCACTCTGTACAGGAGCACACAGTGCACTGCACATTGACATCGTCACGTGATCTATACATGATAAGTAAAATACATATTTTATTTTTCTTGCTTGTCTCGCCTGATGCGCTGTCATGGAAACGGCACTGCTCCTCACACGAAAGCATGAGACAGAGATGTAAAAACGTGCTGTGCAGGCTGGAATCTTGCTTGTTAGCTCTCAAATATCGCTTGTAATCCCAGCTAAATGCAGGATGGGCCACAATCGGCAAAAATTTATTGTCGCATTGAAAATCTTTGACATAGCTTGAATAAGTACGACCTCAGTCATGCATTGTGCAAATGTAGCCACGAAGCTATGA